>JARHVA010002113.1:922500-975000 GCA_037957365.1 Torreya grandis
GAAGGGAAATTTTGAGGAATACAAAAACTCACCAAGATAAAAACAAAAGAGGAAAGTATGATTTTGCTTATGAAGGGTCACCATATGAATTTTCAAATGCAAGGATATGAAGGGTCATTCAAGTTTGGCACCATTTTCTATGAGGATTGAAGGGTCAAAAAAGGTGAATACCAAATTTCATTTGGAAAACTATAAGTAAAGGCTTGAGAAGCCATTTTTAATATGTTCTTAAGAGAGTGCATGGTTTGTATTTGTTTTTGAAGAGAGAAAAGTAGGGGATATTGTAGAGTTCAATCATTTGTTGAGTCAACAACATTGAGAGATAATTGTGTTTTATACATAAGAGGGGTTGGTGCTCCTATGGGTTGGTGCTCATGAATATTTGTAAGGGGTCAGTACTATTGTGGTTTGGTGCTCACAAATAATTGTTGTGTTGGTGCTCAACAAAGGGGTTGGTGATCTTAAAAGTTGGTGCTTATGGACTTTGTATTTTGAGTTGGTGCTCATTCATAAACTTGAGATTGTTCACTATGGTTTTTCCCACTTTGGGTTTCCACGTAAAAATTTGCTCTCTCTCTCTCTCTCTCTCTCTCTCTCTCTCTCTACTTGGATACACTTACATTTAATATTTATAATTTTCCTAATCTATACTTTAATGATTCATAATGATACATCTTTAAAATAAAGTTTATAATAGGAAAGATAGTTGGTGCATGCATGATCCATATATAGTGGGTGAATGCTTGGGAAGCATGTTCTACACACTTGGTCAAATTTATAAATTAGCCAAAACACATAGTTATATGATTCAAATACACATTTGTGATAGAATTATATACATTGGTACCATTGTTATTCATATTTTCAACTTGATACATATCTAAGGTGAATATTCTATTGAATATATTCACAATATTACAAAATCCAAATTAGCTTCAAATTATAAACACTCATAGAGATTGTCGCCACCCACTATGTTGGACTTTTATGAACCATATTAAGCCAGTATACTATAGTATTTGGTTCACTTTTTGGTATGGTTGAGATGATTAAATCACTCAATATTTCCATGATTTTAGGTTGGACTTGATTGTATCATAGAAACTCACTAGTTTAATAGTTCGAGTTGATTGGGTTCACTCACACTGATTAGGTTATAAGTATGATTGGGTTGAATGGTTAATCTAATATCAAATTTTTGGTGTCAATCCACCTTTTCTCTAAGGATAGGGTATGGGAATTCCTCTCTCTCTCTCTCTCTCTCTCTCTCTCTCTCTCTCTCTCTCTCTCTCTCTCTCTCTCTCTATCTCTCTCGTGTGGTGCAAATTATTATTTTAGTTTTATTGCATATATTGAATGTATGATTGAGTGGTTAAATAAAATAAATTAGATTAAGTAAAAGATATATAATACTGATTCACCCCCCCCCCTCTTATTATATTTCATGCTTAACAATTGGTATTAAAGCAAGTTCCTTTTGAAAAAGTTTTACATCTTGAAGGAAGATCGGGAAAGCATGATGTTTGGATCACATGAAGGATTTTCTAAAAATAAGGCACCTTTGTTTGATGGGATAAATTATGTTTTTTGGAGCATAAGGATGAAGACTTATTTGATGGCCCTTGAATTCAACATATGACAAGTAGTAGTGGAGGAATATGAAGATCCATAGACACTTGTAACTATTCCAATGGAAATGAAAGGCAAGTGAAAATAATGCTAAAGCTTTAAATGTTATTTTATGTGGTTTATGTGATTCAAAATTTATTAAAGTTATACAATGTAAATCTGCTCATGAAACTTGGGTAAAACTTGAGAATATTTACAAAGGTGATGGGAAGGTTCAAAAAGCTAAGCTTCAAACTTTCAAAAGATAGTTTGATAGTTTGAAGATGGAAGAAGAAGAAAATATAGCAATTTATCTCTTATGGGTTGATCAAATAGTTAATCAGATTCAAGATCTTGGATAAAATTTATAAGAATCAACTATGGTTCAAAAGGTTTTGAGATCTCTACCATTGAGATATGATGCAAAACTTTTGGCAATTGAAGAGATGAAGAATTTAGCCAAGCTAAAGATGGATGAGCTTCATGGTATTCTTAAAATATATGAGATGCAGACTGAACAAGATAAACCTTCAAAGAGAGAAGTGGCTTTCAAGACATCAAATAAAGAGAAGGCTAAAATTCAAAAATCAACTGATAATTCTAGTGATGATGAAGATGACAATGGAGCTCTATTGATTTACAAGATGAAAAATGGCATAGGTAAATATCAAGAAAAATTACCTTTTAAATTTTTTAATAATGGAAATATTAGACATTTTGTAGCTAAATGGACAAATAAGGGTAATTATGACAATGAAGAAGGAAACTCTACATATAATAAAAATTTCAAAGGTAAATTCAAGAAAGGATTCGAGAAGAAGAGTTTGTATTCTAAACATCCTAGCTCAGCTGAAAATAATGGAGTCAATGACTCAAAAGAAGAAGAGATTTTATTCATGGCCAAACATGAAGATGCCTCCACAAGCAAAAACATAGATGATCAAGAAGAAGAATAAGATGATGCTGAAGTGAATCTAGAAGGAGAACTCATTTATGCCTTATAAGAGTTAAAAGATCTTGAAAAGAAGAATTGAATATTAAAGCTCTAGATTGAGAAAAATGAAAACGAGTCAAAGGAAATAATTGAAGATATACAAGAACACTTTGAAGAAGCTAAGAAGAATGAAGGAGATCTAATGACATAGTTGAAAATAGTAAGTAATGAATGTGAAAGGTATGTTATTTAAATTGATTCTTTAAAATAAGATCTTGAGAAAATAAATAAATCAATCAATGATAGAGCAACCAATGATTCAAAATTTGAGAATAGCACTAATATGTTAATAAGATATAAGAAAATCAAAGATCAATGTCATATAAGATAGGTATTGGATTTGAAAAAGAGAAATATGAGGTCACTACTTTCACAGACAAGGAAAAAGGAAAGAGTTATGTTGAAGCTCTTATAAAAGAAGAAATAAAAAGGGAAGAAGTTAAGAATATAGAGGACATATCGAACAAAGAAGGTTGGAGGGAATAGAGCTAAAAAAATTAATTAGGTCAAAGATACACAAAAAATTCCTATTTTTATGGTTATTATTCTTATTGTAATGGATATGGTCATAACAAATTAGAATGTCAAAAAAGAGCTAATAGTTTTAGAAATAAAGAGAAGGAAAGTCATGCAGAGTCAAGTAGAAGCCATAACCCTTTTGCTCCTCTATCAGGATTTAATGAAGAGGCCATAATATTTTATAAGTGCAAAAAAATTAGACACATAGCCTGGTACTGTAGAAGTGTGTTTGAGTTATTCAAGAAGAACCAGAGTTTCAAGGCTCCATTCATCAAGAAGAAAGTTTAGACAGGTTCATGGAAAAGGAAACCTAAAAAATCTATATTGGTGTAGACTACTTTGCATGCAAGAAATGAATAAAATCCATGGTTCATTGATAGTGGATGTTAAGGCACATGAAAAAAACAAGATCAATTTCATAACCTTGAAGAAGATTAATGGTGGTATAGTGAAATTCAGAGACAATACTACTACCAAATTTTTTGGAAAAGGTACACTAAGTTTGGATAATGGGAGAACTAAAACTAAAAATGTTTTGTATGTAGAAGGTCTTAAGCATAAAATTTTGAGTGTAATTTAAATGTGTGATTAGGGGCACACACTAAATTTTTATGCATAAGCTTGTGAAATTATAAGAAAATATCTAGATATGTTGGTTATAGATGCTTAGAGGACAAGCAATCATTTGTATATGCTATCAGACATCAAAGGTCAAAGATGTTGTTTGAGCCAGATTGAAGAAATTTGGCTATGGCAAAGGAGAATGGGGCACATAAATTTTGACAATCTTATCAACATCAGCAAGAAGAAAGTAGTCAAAAATCTTCCAAAGATTACAAAGCAATCTGACATGCTTTGTGAACCTTGTCAACATGTAAAGCAGGCCAAAAGGTGATTCAAAATAAAATAATACTCAACTACTCAGATGCTAGAGCTTGTTCACAATGATCTATGTGGACGTATGAGAACTCAAAGTACTCAAGGTAAGAAATATTTCATGTTTCTTATTGATTATTTTTCACATATCACTTGGGTAATATTTTTAAACAAAAAATTAGAACCTTTCAGACATTTCAAAACATTCAAAGCATTAGTTGAGAATGAAACCAATTTGAAGATTAAGTGTCTAAGATTAGATCAAGGAGAAAAATTCACACCAGATCAATTTATTAAGTTTTGTGAAGACCATGGAATAAAGAGACATTATTTAGTAGTCAGATCTCCACAACAAATGGAGTAGTTAAGCGAAAAAATAGAATAGTTCAAGAGATGGTGAGGACAATGCTAAATGAATCTAAGATAGAAGATTAATATTAGAGAGAGTCAGTTGCTATAGTAGTGCATATTTATAATAGATAATTATTGAGATTAAATAGTGACAAGAGTCCTTATGATCTATGGAAAGACAAACTAGTAACAGTTGATTATTTTAGAATTTTCAGTAGCAGATGCTTCATAAAGAGAACTGATGAAAAACTTGGTAAGTTTGAATCTAGAGTAGATGAAGGTATATTTATTAGTTATTATTTAAAAATTAAAGCTTATAAATGTTATAATAAAAGAACCAATAAATTTTTTGAAAGTGTCAGGATAGAAGAAGATGGAACACAAAGAATCAGTGATCCAATAGACATTCTTGAAATCATTGAAGAGGAAGGTTTTGAAGAATCAGATGAAGATGAGAAAAAGGAGAAAAAGGGTACCAAAACTCCATCCACATATGTTCAGAGACATCATAATGAAAGTGACATCATTAGAGACATAAATGAAGGAATTTTCACTAGAAGAATGATGGTAAGTGAATATGAGCAAGTTAATTTCTCTTTGTTATCCAAAATTTATCCTAGAACTTTTTCAAAAACTAGACATGAGAAGCATTGGGTTAAGGCCATAGATGAATAATTAAATTAGATATAAAATAATGATACTTGGGAATTAGTGCCTAAATCAAAAGATCACAATGTGATAGGAACCAAATGGGTTTATAGAAATAATTTGAATGAAAATGGAGAAGTGACTGGAAATAAAGAAAGATTGGTATGTAAAGGATATGCTCATATTGAGCGAATATATTTTGAAGAAACTTTTTCACCAGTGGCAAGGTTAGAGGCTATTATAATGTTTCTTGCATATGTAGTGTTTAAAAATTTCAAAGTGTTTCAGATGGTTGTCAAATATACCTTCTTGAATGGGAATCTAGAAGAAGAAGTCTACATAGAGTAGTCTGAGGGATTTATTCTCTCAAATATTAGTATCCGTGTATGCAAATTAAATAAAGCATTGTATGGATTGAAACAAGCTCCCAGATCTTGGTATGTAAGACTTGATAAGTACATGTAACATCAAGGTTTTAAGAGAGGATTTGTTAATAGTAATATCTACATCAAAATAGAAGGTGAGTATCAATTGATTGTTGTGGTATATGTTGATGATTTCATTCTTGGAGGAAATATTGAAAAGATGACAAAAGAATTTGAGATAATATGCAAAAATAATTTTCTTAGGATTGCAAATATTTTAGTCAGATAAAAGAGTTTTCATATCTAAAAGTAAATATGCCAAAAAAATGTTTAAGAAATTTGGTTTTGAGGATTGTGAACTAGTAGGCACACTAATGTGTATAGTAAATAAGGTGAGAAAGGATGAAGATTCACCTATTACAAATCAATATTTGTATAGATCTATGATTGGTAGTATTTTATATTTGACAACATTGAGGCTAGACATCATGCATGTAGTAGGTATGGTTGCAAGATATCAATCATCTCCAAAAGATAGTCATGTTTAGTTTGTGAAGAGAATATTTAGATATATCAAGGGGAAATTGGATTATAGATTATGGTATCCCACATGTATAAATTTCACTTTGGTTGCTTATATAGATTCAGATTGGGTAGGGTGCTTGGATGACAAAAATAGTACAAGTGGAGGAGCTTTCTTCCTTGGTGATAGCTTAGTATTATGGCTAAGTAAGAAGGAGAATTTAGTATCACTTTATACAACTGAAGAAAAATATATTTTAGTAGTATTGTGTTGTACTCAAGTGCTTTGGATGAAGAAAACTTTGGAAGATATCAAGGTAAATTATGATGAACATATTTCTATTTTTTGTGATAACACAAGCGCTATAAATATTTTGAAGAATCAGTGATGCATTCAAGAACAAAACATATTCCCATTAGATATCACTTATTGAGAGAGTAGGTTACAAATCAATAGGTTAAGCTGGAGTATATCACTACTATAGAGTAGATTAAAAATATTTTCACAAAGGCACTACCAAAAGACACATTTGAGTATCTATGAGAGAAGTTGGGAGTAATTTCTTGTACTTCCTACCATTGATATGTAGCATCAATTGAGGGGTAGCTAAGTGTTAGATCCAGGTGGACCCTTTGCGATTGATGTCAAAAGGGGAGAATACTAGGTACAAGTACAGGTGCAAAAATAGGTAGAGGGAATAGATACAAGTTATTAAAGTAAGGGGGAGTTACTATATTTTTTTAGATGGTAGTATGTATAGGTTTCAGGATGTGGTAGTTTCAGTTTGAGGTTACCATCAATGACAAAGAGGGAGATTATTGTAAATATTGTCATTGATGTCAAAGGTCTAGCATTATTGGTGATAAAGGCCCCATTGAATTTAATGGTGTTTTTAATATTCATATATTGGCTAATGTGTGTTAATATTAATGAATATATTTTTGGTTGCATATAAGTCAAAACAGGGCCCATGGAGAAGTCAAAGAGTTACGAGGTAAAATATGAAAGAGGAATGGGACGCATTTTCTCATGAAAAATCATCTTGAGGAATTATAAGAGTCACCATGTGAAGACAAAAGAGGCATGGCACATTTTTACAAGAAGGGACACTTTGAGGAATATGAAAAGTCACCAAGATAAAGATAAAAGAGGAAAGGATGATTTTGCTTATGAAGGGTCACCATATGACTTTTCAAATGAAAGGATACAAAGGGTCATGCAAGTTTGGTGCCATTTTCCATGAGGATTGAAGGGTCAAAAAGGTTGAATGCTAAAGGTCATTTGGAAAGCTATAAATAAAGGCTTGAGAAGCCATTTATAATATGAAAGAGAGTACATGGTTTGTATTTATTTCCAAAGAGATAAAAGTAAGAGATATTATAGAGTTATATTATTTGTTGAGTAAGCAACATTGAAAGATTGTTGTGTTTTATACACAAGAGAGGTTGGTGCTCTTGTGGGTTGGTTTTCATGAATATTTTTAAGGGGTTGGTGCTCTTATAGTTTGGTACTCGCAATAGTTGATGTGTTGGTGCTCAATAAAGGGGTTGGTGCTCCTACAAGTTGGTGCTTACAAACTTTGTATTTTGAGTTGGTGCTCATTCATATACTTGAGATTGTTCTTTATGGTTTTTTCCACTTTGGGTTTCCACATAAAAATATAGTTTCTCTCTCTCTCTCTCTCTCTCTCTCTCTCTCTCTCTCTCTCTCTCTCTCTCTCTCTCTCTCTCTCTCTCTCCTCTCTCTCTCTCTCTCTCTCTCTCTCTCTCTCTCTCTCTCTCTCTCATGTGGTGAAAATTATTATTTTAGTTTTATTGCATATCTTGAATGTATGATTAAGTGGTTAAAGAAAAGAAATCAGATTAAGTAAAAGATATATAATACTGATTCACCCCCACCTTAATATTTTTTGTGCTTAACACTAGGTAATATATCTCTATAATTTAGGTGTGTGTCTTGATGATGTATCAATGGGTAATCATATAGTCCATATGAACATCTTCATGAGGCCACTAAAATACAATCTTTCTATAAGGTCTCTAAGTGATGTAGTTATCACCTACCTCATCAATCACCCTCATATAAAAGTTTAGATCTCCTAAATGTGGTATTTGTACCTTAATAATCACATGCCATACATATGCTGATGACTCATCCTATGGCCATGTGTTCAGATGCCCAATTGGCCTCTCAATCTAAGTGTGCTCCTAATACCAAACATGTAGTATGTAGAAGGCCCTATTTGACTTGAATACACAAAATGATGTAAATCATGGTATTGATGTGATAAAATTCATGGAACCCATGCAAATATCTCTCCCATATCCATCATATCTCCAATCACATTTAATAATCCAATATTACATAATCTCTCACTCTTGTCAAGAAGTAAAATGTAACTGGCAACAACCATGAGTACAATAGTTAGAGAATCCATATCTAAATTTGTATAATAGTATACATCGATCCCACCTCTAATAATCAGGATCAAACCTATTTCGATTTATTTCCTTCATTTCTTAGTTTTGAAAGTAGATAAAATAAAGTGAATATCAAAGTTTTTAGATGACTACTGGTATAATGCATGCATTGATCCAAATGAATGTGTGAACTCCTCTTTCACTAGGGAGGATAACCTACAAATCACAAGAGAACTAGAAGGGGATTTGTTAGATGGTAGGTTGAGTGGATTGCCTAATGTATGCTAGATCCAAGAATCAAAACTCTTTATAGGGGGCCTATCAATCCACTTTTAAGAAAATTAAGTAGAAAATGATATAATAAATATACTTACATTCAAATGATAAGAAAGTAAATATTCAAGAAAATAAATAATGTACCTATTCAATAGAAGATATGGCATGGTGGGTCAATACAATGCACAAGTGTACCAACGTTAGGTTTAGAGGGTCTATGTAGGGTTTTAAAATAGATTAAGAATATAAACAAGGGTTTGATTAGCTGAAAAGATGAAAAAATAACAATCTATTATTTTTTATGAAAGTGATCAATGACAGTTGGGTGTGGCTAGTGATGGTTGGGTGTGACTAGCGATGGTTAGGTAATCGATGACAATTGGGATAACTAGTGATGGATTGTGCAACAAGTGATGGTTTCCTATGGAAGTTTGTAAAAATTAAGATGGAGCTAAAGATGAAATGTTTTTGGGTAGGAGTTAGAATATGGATAATTAGGGTGAGGGGTGGTGTGCAGGTGAGTAGAATAAGGTACAAAAACTTGATAAGGAAAGAAAATACTAAAAAAAAAGGAGGATACCTATATGATGCCAAGTGGATGATATTTGAAAACCTAAAGAAATTTGGGTGGCATAATATTACTTGAATCATAAAAGGTCACGTGGATAGAGATCTGGGATGTTAAGTACCTACACAAAGAAAAAAAGAGAGCCTAGATTCATTTTTTTTGGATCTTTAACTCCTCTAAGAGCCTATATTTATAGCACAAAATTTTTAAGTGAGGAAAGAGAAATTTTCCAAGTTGAGTGAGGATAAATATTCTAATTCAAAGGGTAAGAAATATGTGAGGTGTGCATAGTAAAGTTTCTATTTTAGCCATGCACAATTGTCTTATAGTTGGATGATTTTTTATTTTGTAGGGGTGAAGGCCCAACCATCAATGGTTACGCCTAATATTTATGGTTAGGCCAACCATGAATGGTCAACCCCTTAGTGTAAAAGTTTTGAAATGGTCTTAAAAAATATGTTTAAAGTTTTTATTAAAGAAAGGTGCCTAGGTGTATTATTAAGTTAACTAGGTGAAGTTTAGCCAATAGAGGTTGAGAATAGGCCCCATGTACGGGGGACATCAAAAACTAGTCAAGGGGTGGTTTTTAGGTGTCTATAATTTTCCCCTTTTTGTTGTGTGGCTTTTAGGTCAATAAGTCAAAGAATAAAATAGAACTATCAAGTGGTCAGGGTCTGGTTGCCCCAAGTATGGGAGAAGGGTATTCCCCCTCAAACTAAGAGCTAATGAGGTGAAGGTAAAATTGGGTATGGGTTTGATAAAAGGTATAATTAAGGTCACAAGGTTGGGAATTTAAGATATAAATACATGCATAAAATAGAACTAATTATAATAGTCACAATTGTAAAAGGACAAATATTACTATGTTGGTAAAAATGAGGTCAAGTTATAGGAGTAGTGATAAGGTAACTAGTCTCCAGCATTGGTCATAGTTGATTGGGTAACACTTGTCATGTGTCCTAGAAAATTTTAGTTTATACTTAGGTATCTAGTTTTGGAAGTGCTCCCAATAAAAACATAATGGGTCAGGTCATACATGAGGTGGGGTGTAATATAAAAGTTCAACATGGAAAAATTGGTCAAGGTGGTCATCATGAATAAAATAAGGTTGTTTCAAGGTACACAAAGCTGGTACCAATGTTGAGGTAGTCAAAGGTAAATAGGTCAAGGATTGGGTGGGTAGGGGGTGGCTGAGATGACTCTAAATGTGTTAGGCAAGAGGATGTTGCCTACATAATCCTAGGGATAATTGATCCAACATGAAATTTAGGCCTAATGTAATTCTTGGTTGGTAGGGAGAAATGAACCTCTAAATAGGTATGAAGGTGGCAAGGAGGAGCTCATGTAGAGGCATTAAGAGTTGTAGGTGAAGTAGTAAAAATGTAGGTGTATAGGGGTAAAAGAGGAAAAATCACCCTAATCATTAATGATTAGGGTTAACTGATGATGGTTAGGCAACTATTGATGGTTACATTGATGAGGTAATTGTCAATGGTTAGGGTCAACTAGTGATGGTTGGATAACCATTGACAATTGGGTTAAAACCCTAAATCAATGGTAAAAAGGTCAATGGGGCCTATTTTATCCCCATTTGAAATTTAGAAAAGTAGTGTTTTGTCTAGTCTGAGCACTTTGATGAAAATTCCTCATGAGAGGGTGAAAAGGTGGTGAGTTGTCTTAGAGGATTATGGTGTGTGAAAGTGATGGTGGGGTCAAGTTGGACATAGGGGCTGATCAAGGATAAGTTGTTAGGTAGGGATTAAAATAGCACCACTGATCATGAAATGAGGTAAGGGGTATCTTAAATTTGGTATTAAATTACAATAGTTAAATTTAAATGGTAAAAATATAATGAAATAGGATAAATTATTGTGAATTAGGGGTGTATTTAACTATGGGGCTAGGGTTTAGTTAGTTTTGCTATGTGTGTATAAGATTGTGTTTGGGGATATGGTAGTATGGGGATAGAGGTAGGGAGGAGTGTGGAAATGTGATAAAGAGTATATTTTTATCTATAGAGGAGTGAGGGTTTTAGGAAGGTCAAGGGGTCAAAGATCACCACCTACAGCAACCTAAAATTGTTCATCAGTAGTTGAGCTAACTGGCAATGATTGACCCTAGTGGATAATTTACCCCAAGATACTATCAATGGTTAAGTCAAACTGATGATGGTTAGGTAAGGGAAATATTGGGAGTTAGGGTAGAAGGTAAGATAAGAGGTGGGATAGGTTGGTGAGATGGGAAGGGTTTAAAATTTAGGAAGGGTTTAAGAGGTGTAATGGAAGGGTTAAGATTTGGGAAGGGTAAGATAAGAGGTGTAATGGGAAGGTTTTTAGGAATAGGGAAGGGTTTATGTTTGGTTTAAAATTTAGGATGGGTTAGGAGGTGTGATGAGATAAGAGTTGATAGGGTGTAGATAATCTAGTGATGTGTGATACATTTATTACATCCATAAGATCAAATCTAGGCATGAGATCAGATCTAGGAATAGGATCAGGTTGTTGATATTTTTGTTAGGGTGTGGGATGCCATGTCTATGGAGGAATGACATCACATGGAGCTAGTGGGTTTTGGAGGGATGTGACACTACAAACACATACCTAGGGATGTTAGGATGATAGTTACCCTCATGAGAGATGGGACCTGATGACTAATCCCTTTTGGTTGCTAATTGGAGAGATGATCATCTTGTTAGAGGATGTCCATTAGAATACACATTTACCCATTCATAGAGATCCCATCTACCACATAGATGTGGATAAGATAGATGAGTACATGGTGATGCTATATGAAGATGATTGAGATGATGCCCAGTTCTATTCTAGAGGTTTTAGCATTAGGCTGATATACAAGAGAGCTTTTGGAGAGAGACACTTACTGACCATGTTGCAATTAGTGATCATGTGTTACACACTACCAGATTCTATATGAGGGGGATACCCTATTGTGTTATTTGAGGTGTTGCTGGAGCTATATTTGGATGGTATAGTGTTTGGATGGGCACAAGTCTTATTGGTGTAGATTTATAAAGAGATATGGGGGTTTAGAGTACATAGGCACTATGATCGAAAGAACACCCCCATAAAAGGGCATGACAAAATGTTTTAATTTATTTCTTTCATTTCTTAGTTTTGAAAGTAGATAAATGAAAGTGAATATCATGGTGTGTAGATGAATAATGGTATAATGTGCACATTGATCAATATGAATGTGGGAAGTCCTCTTAGGCTAGGGAGGATAACTTAAAAATCACAAGAAAACTAGAAGGGGATTTTTTAGATGGTAGGTTGAGTGGATTGCCTAGCATATGCTAGATCCAAGAAGCACAAGGATTTTTAGGGGGTTGTCAATCTACTTTTAAGATAATTAAGTAAAAAAATGATATAATAAATATACTTGCATTCAAATGATAATAAATTAAATATGTAAGAAAATAAATAATGTACTTGTTTAATATAAAATATGGCACGATGAGTCAATACCATGCACAAGTGTACTGAAGTTAGGTTAAAAGACTCTAGGTAGGGTCTGTAAATAGGTCATAAATAGAAATGGGGGTTTGATTAGGTGGAAAGGGGAAAATAAATAATCTATTATTTTTTTTGACAGTGACTGTTGGTGGTTGGGTGTGACCAGTGATGGTTGGGTATGACTGATCATAGTCAAGTAACTAGTGATGGTTGGGGTAACTGGTGATAGTTCCTACAATTAATGATGGTTACCTATGGAAGTTTGTGAAAATTAATATGAAACTAAAGATGAAATAGCTGATGGGTAAGAATTAGAGTATGGATAGTTGGGGTGAGTGGTGGTATGTAGGTGAGTAAAATAAGGTAATAAAACCTAATAATGAAATAAAATACTAAAAAAAAGAGGGTACATGTATGATGCCAAGGGAATGATAGTTGAAAACCTAAATAAAATTGGGTGGCATAATAGTAATTGAACCTTCAAAGGTCATGCAGATAGATTTTTGGGATACTAATTACCTACATAAAGAAATAAGAGAGCTTGGATGTAAGTTTTTTAATCCTTAACTCTTCTAAGAGCCCTATATTTATAGCACAAAGTTACTAAGTGAGGAGAGAGAAATTAGCCAAGTTGAGTGAGGATAATGATGTTGATTTGAAGGGAAATAAATTTATGAGGTGTGCATGGGAAATTTTCTATTTTAGACATGCATGCTTATCCTATAATTGGATGTTTTTTATTTTATAGGGGTGAAGGCTTAACCATCGATGGTTAGGACAACCATCAATGGTCAACCCCTGAGTGTAAAAGGGTTAAAATGGGTCTTAAAAAATATGTTTAAAGTATTTATTAAACAAAGGTTCCTAGGTGTGTTATTAGGTTTTTTAAGCCAACCTCATGAGTGAACTCCATTTGATTCCTTCATTTCACTTTCTACGGTTACCTAAATAGAGTGACAGCATAGAGAGATCAAGCCTAGGCACAAGTCACTACTTTATAGGGTCAAGTGGCCATGTTATAGGGGAAAATTACCATAGTGATAGGAGAGTAGGTATAGGTAAGGGTCTCACTTGAAATTGTGACATAGGATAGAGACTCTCTATGATGAGCTAGTGGAGCAATAGTGGCACCCCTAGGTTTTGTGACACAGGCCAGATATCTAGCAACCATATAAGAGTTACATTATTATGAGGGTATTATGCTAGAACATTGTCCTAATGAACTGAGGTGGGGTGAGCACTAGGTGATTTTGGTTGGTTGAGAATCACTTGTAGCACCAGGATAGTGGGTGATGGTAGTGAATCGACAGAGAGGTACTCTAGGGGGACTACCATTAGATATTGATAGTGGCAGTGGTACTCCAAGTGTAGGTCCATAATGAGATCATATATTTTTGATATGTATTTATGTATTTTAATACTATCCTACATGTCAAAGATGCAAGATATATTTGAGTGAGAGAGATTTATTAATAGTTATTGATATTTATATTATATATGATTTGACTTATAGAGATGTTTTATTGTTTCATGTTTTGATGAGATGGATGGTTATGTATTGAGGATGCTTTAATGTTAGTGTTTGATGCTATAGATGATGAATTACAATTTTAAATATTATCTTTCATATTATAGCCATGTGATGATATATAAATATTGGATTTTGGTTGTATGATGTCCTTGCATTGTTATATGATGGAAAGATGTGATTTGTAATGTTAAAAGACTTGTTGTTTTATGTGATGTTTTTGATTTTATGGTCCATGATATATTTGTTCATTATGGATTATGTATTTTATGATATATTTGATCACGATAAGTGATTAATGCTTGAGAGAGAATGAAAACATGAAATAAAAAGAGGAATGTTAGATTAAACCAAGGTTATATAGGATCCTAATGAACATAAACCTCAGATAAGATTTGCATTAACATGATTTTAGTGAAAAGGTATCATGAAAAATGCAATGTGGCCAAGTGAGTCCTCAGTCCCTTGATTTATACAGGGTATATAGGACAAGGGGATCTCAGGTGATCATAAAGCAAAAGGGGGAAAGTAGGAACCAAGTTTGGACTTAATTACCCATTTTAATAGGTGACCTAAGAACTAAGATAGACAAGTCCATGTCTTTATAAAGTGTAGACTGATTGATGTGGGAAGTCTAAAAACATATGAAAATTTTTATGAGAGAGATGATTACATCCCTTTTATGGGATAAACCTCTTTTGATAGGGTCATTTATTTGCCTATTTTTATGAAAGAGGCAAAGTTGATCAATGTGGGAGGCTTCAAATACTTTGATTGAGCTAATTGTGGCTTTTGTGCATAGGTTATTTTTGAAGTTTTGGCTTAGCCATCCTTCAAGGGAGTGGTCTAAGTATGACTTCATGCTTGATGGTTATCCTTTGAGGGATCGATCTATTTATTTTTTACTATATTTAGTAGCCATCCTTCAAGGGAGTGGTCTATATTTTAAGAAAATAGACCCAAATAACAATTGATTTCCAATATAAAATGTTTGAATGATGTTTTTTTTTAGACATGGACCCATCTATCCAAGCCTTAGAGGTTAACCATATTAGGGTAAGATGTTGACCACAAAAGGCAATTGTTAGGTTAGGCAAATGAGTTTGGGAAAAAAGTGGCTATGGGATTTCCTCTAGTTAAAGATGAAAAGTATCCATGAGAACCATGCCTTGGATAGAGCCATGTTACCCATGTTTAATATTGAGCTATAACTATGATGGATAATCAGATGGGCCTATTGTAATCAAATGTTCCCAAGAGGAATAGGGTAATAAGATAAGGGAAGGTGGAAACTCATAAAATCAAAGGACAAGCTTAAGCTAGACCACATGGTTTAGTTAGATCCGTTCTAATATTAGAAAGGACGTAAATGCAAAGAGTTTAGAGGTTTAGGTTCTAGTTTACCTTTAAGTGAAGACAAATGATAAGCTCATGATCCATACTTATGTGTGATAATATAAGGTCCAAGCCAATTGAAATCAAACATTCCATTTTTTCTCTTCTTCATATTTGTTACATGTTGGATTTTTTTAAGGATGAGGTATCCAATGTTGAATTCCCATTCTTTTAGATGTTTATTGTAGACATGGGTAATATGCTCTTAGTAGATGTGAAGATGATTAAGGGAAGAAAGGAAATGTTCATTAAGTAATTCAAGGCATATGAGGTGTTACTGATGATAGTCAATTTCAGAAATGATTTCATGTAAATATATAAAAAGAGAAAGAATCTAAACTTTAAGAGGTAAGACATCATCTACACCAAAGACTAGGGAAAAAGGTGTAGCACCCATTACAATTTAGATACTAGTGTGGTAGGCCCATAAAGTAAATAAGATGTGTATATGCCAATCCCAGCCTGAAGCACTTACAACTTTGGTCATCATTATAATGAGGGTTTTTTTAGAGGCCTCTACCTATCCATTTTCCTATAAATGGTAAGGCGATGAATGGATGAGTTTGATTCCAAAATCATCATAGATCGCTTGAAATTTATTATTTTTAAATGATTTTCCATTATCACTGATGATTTTTTAAGGAACACCAAAACGACAGAGGATGTGGTGATTGATCAAATAGATAATTTTATCATCTTTGATTGAGATAAGGGGGATGGCCTTCACCCATTTAGTGAAATATTTAGTAACGGTGATGATGTACTAGTGTCATTGAGAAGAGTGAGGATTGATTTCTCCAATGAGATATAACCCCCATTACAAGAAGGGCCTATAATTTTTGGACACCAGAAGGTCATCAGTGGGTGCATGGTGAAATTTAACATGTTGTTGGAATTTAACACACTTCTTTACATAGTCACAATAGTCTTGATTAAGGGTAGGCCAAAAGCAACCCAGGTGTAGGATCCTTTTGGTGACAATGAGGCCACTAAAATTTCCCCCACAAACTCCATCATTAGTTTCTTTGATGGAATGGGAAATCTCATGAGTACATAGACACTGGAGCAGTAGACCATCAAAGCCACATTTGTATAGGATTCCCCTAGTATGGTATAATGAGAGGTACCCTACACAAATGACTTCTAAGCATTCTTTAAGAGGTTAGGTGGAATGATGCCAAGGTTAATGTAATTAATGGTTTGATCATACCAAACATCTGAAGGAGATGTATCCACATTACAAATGGTTCAAAGGTTTGGACTAATATATGAAGGTCATATGAAGCCATAGATTGTAAAAAATAATTTAGATTTATCAGGTTGAGAGGGTATTTGAGATGTGAGGGAGGCCATCATTTCCACAAATTTATTGGTAAAAGGAGGGACTAATTGGATAGTGTAGTGTTCAAATGATGCTAAAAGTATATTGACAAGTTTTTTGTACTTTATAAGGATATAATTTTTACATTGATAGGGTCCTGTGACTTAGTTGATAATAAGTTGAGTCTCCAAAGATGCTAATTATATTGATTCCCAAAGTTAAAGTGGTTTGGAGACTGATGACCAAGGCTTCATATTCAGATATATTATTGGTGCATTCAAAATAGAGTTTGAAAGAAAGCGGAAGAGGTTCCCCATTAACAAGATTGAGGATTATGTTGGAACACCCACTAATTTGACATTTAGAACTATCAAAATACATAGTCATTTGATAGGTGGGTTCTTATGAAAAAAGAGAGGCTATAGACTCATCTAAAAAGGTAAGAGAGGGAATTTGATTATCAAGGAGAGGAGCTTAAAATATTCCATCTGCAATGACCTATCCTTTAATGGAATTTTACGAAATAAACCTAAGATCAAACTCAACTAAAAGCATGAGCCACTTAGCCATACATTGGTTATGATATGGCTTAGAGTTCATATAATTGAGGTGGTCAGTGTTATTAATGGTGTAAGTTTTGTTGTTAAGAAGATATTGATGAAGTTTAGAGGCTACAAAGACTAAGGAAAGGAAAAAAAATTCAAAATGGGTGTATCAAGTTTCATAGTCAATGAGGGTAAAACTAATGTAATAAATAGCCTAGTCCTTATTTTGGTCATCACAATAAGTGAGCATGGCCCCCAAGGATTGATTAGTAGAAGATATGTATAAATAAAAGGGTTGATCCTCTTTTGGGGAAGTAAAGACTAGTGGAGAGAGAAGATATTCCTTGATTACATCAAAGGCTTGTTGACATTATTTGGTCCATTTAAAGAAGGTATCTTTTTAAGGAGGTGGTGAAAAGGTTGGCAATGATCAGATAACTAAGAGATAAAGTAGTGGATTGATTGAAGTTTGACTTTCAGGATATGAAGTTGTTTTAGATTAGTGGGGGGGGGATTTTCTAGAATGGATCAAACTTTTTTGGGGTCTATTTATATTCCATGGAGGGAAATAATAAATCCTATCATTTTTATTGATAATACCATGAAGATGCATTTATTTGGGTTAAGCTTGACATGATAATGGATAATTCTTTCAAAGATGATAGTGAGAATAATGAGGTGACCTTGATGGTGCTTGGTTTTACCAAGTAGGTCATCAACATAGTCCTCAACTATTTTATGAATGAGGTCATGAAATATATAGGTCATGACCCACTGATAAGTTGTGCCTACATTCTTTAGGCCAAAAGGCATGACACAACAACAAAAATTTCCCCATGGGGTGATGAAGGATATATTATGTTGATCTTGTGGGGTGATCAAGATTTGGTTATATCCTAAAAAACCATCCATAAGGGATAAAATTTCATGGCCAGTGGTGAGATCAATAATTTAGTCTATGTTAGGTAGGGGAAAGTCATCTTTACGGCACACAAGGTTAAGGTCATAGAGATCCACACAAAGGTAGAGTCGCACAGTCAGTTTGGTAATAAGAAATATATTAGAGACTGATTATGGGTAGTTAATGGATTAAATGAAGTTGATGGATAGAAAGTGTTAATGTTTTTTTATGAGAAGAGCTATATGAGGGTGCATACGATGAAAATTTTGCCAAACTGGCTTAACTTTAGGATGGGCTATGATGTTATGAAGATCAATAGAAGGGTCAATGCCAAGCATATCTTGATAATACCAAATAAATGTTATGTTATGGTCATGGAGAAAATATTGATAGTCTCATTTTTCCTCAAGGGTTAAGGATTGGCTAATCTTGATGATACGAGGGTCCTCCTAAGTCCCCAAATTGACATCTATGGTTGATTCATTTATCATTGTTTGGTTTTTAGGAGGGAGGTAATTTTTAAGAGAACAGTCCCCCACACCTAGGTAGGTAAGAGTAGAATTATCATCTTGACGCTGGATGGTGTTAATGGTGGGTGAGTCATGTGTAATCATTTTTAGGTGGATGAGGTGAATAGTTTTGGTTTGGCCCTCATGTTTATAATTTAGGGGACCCAAACTGATAGTATTGATAAAAAAAGCTAGGTGGGATGATGTTTATGTCTTCAAATTAGAAATATGGGGTTGGTGAGGGTAGAGGTTCTTTAAATTGGAAAAATGGGGTTGGTGAGGGTAGAGGTTCTTTAAATTGGAAAAGTGTAGTTAGTGATGGTAGAGGTTCCTAAAATTGGAAAATATGGGTTTGTGAAGGTAGAGGTTCATTAGTAGTGAGAAAAATCTATGAGGATGTGGGCTCTTCTAGGGGAATGTACCCCAGGCCAAAGAACTCACGAGGTTTTTGAGTTTTGATGATGAGAAGCTTGTCAGGTCCTTGTTTATAGAGGCTAAAACCATACCCCTTCTAAGAATATCAATGAAGGTAAATTTGGGCAAAGGTTGAGTTGCTAATATAAGAAAAGTAGGAAGTGATTGGCTAAATGTATAGTATGGTGGTGAGAGCAAGCAGTAGTTTATTAAGTCCACATAGACAAACTATGTTCTATTATTGGGAAGGATAAAGGGGACAAGGGTACCAATATTAGGATCATAAGATGGATCATTTTGAAGGTTCCCAAAGTTGTGTAGAGAATATAAAGCATATACTACTAAAATTCGATATTCCCCCAGTGTGAGACACTAAAATGTGGATTACAAGGGGTCTTTGACTAGAATTTAAGATGAAGAGATAGTTGAACTAGTGGATGATTCATCATTATTGTAGACATAAGTGTTGGTTTTTTGTGTTGATGTGGTGGTTTGGCTAGAGGTTGGTTGTGAATAAGATGGAGTTATAATGAGCACATCATTAGGCCAATATTTTATATTATAAGAAGCAAATAGACTCATATCAATTTTGATTGTAATGACTTTTCCCTCATGATTGAATTTGAAACATCAATGAAGGGTGGAAGGGATGCAGACCATAACATAGATCCAAGGGTGACTAAGTAACACATTATATTGAAAATTTCTCTCTATGACATAAAATAGTTCAATAATAGTTTGAGGCCCCAAATAGATGTGTAGAACAACTATTCCCATAGTCATAGCCAAGGTATCATTGAATGATCAAAGAACTACTAAACTTTCTGACATTATGTTTTTAGGTAGTTAGAGTTGATCATAAGCATGGGAGGAGATGACATAGATACTTGATCCCCCATCAATCATAACTCTTTTGGAATGTGTTTGATTGATGGATATGGTGATGAAAAGAGGGTGATTAGGGTATTCATTATGATATGGTATAATTTATTATTCTTGAAAGGTGACCATGGCAACATGTTGGATGGATACAATCAAAGATGTAAGAGGTTAGGTATCATCTAGTTGAACCTTTATAGAATGCAGTGTTTTGATTAGATCTTAATGGTGTTGGGGTGAGGTGCTAATTAAGTCATAAATATTCATTTTGACTGGTGTTTGGTTTGTTTTAGTATCGAGAATTGGATTAATGGAGATGTGTTGAAAGAAGGAACTCCTAAAATGGATACTTTTGGCTTGGATGGTTGTGAGGGTGAAGATGAAGATGTAGTTGTTTGGGTTTGGTTAGATGGTTGAGGAGTTGAAAGGTAAGCCCATAGAATGGTTACCTTGGCCTTACCTTTTTCATTTTTTTGGGAAGCTTTACCCTTATCCTTTTGTTGGGCTTGATACTAAGTCACCATATGAATGGTATGGATAAGGGGATTGTTTGCTTTCTTTGGTTCCTCTCCTTCACTCCTTGGTGGAATTAGAAAAGTAGATGATTGGTAGGTAGATTGGATAGGTGTTAAAAGAGGTAAGGGGATTAAATAAGGTTCATATAATAGATCATATTTCTCTAAAAGGCCATGAACAATTGATTAGAGAGCTTTACATTTTTTTGTATCATGTCCAGAGGTCTTATGATAAAGATAAATCAGATTGTCATTGAACCAGGCTAGCTTGTGGTGAGTGGGGTCAAAAGGATTTATTGGTGGTAATATAATGGCATAATCTTGCTAAAACCTTTGTAAAATGGTTGTATAAGATTTTGATAAATATCTTAGAGGTGGTGGAGTTTGGACTTCAGACGTAGGGATCTTACGAGGCAAAGATTTTTTGATGGGAAGTGTGGTTGGTAGAGTGAGTTTAGTTGGTGTTTTAGAAACAATTGGATTAGTTATATTTGGTTAAGATATTGGAGGTCTAAGTGATGAGAGTTTAATGGATGGGAAAGTGGATGAATAAAGGTTGGTAAGGAAGGAAGAATAACTAGAGGATTGGTTTATTATAGGTGGAGAAATAGGAGATGGTTTCTTGGAGGAAGAGTAGGTAATGGGAATGGTGGAAGGATGTGGTACCAAAATAGAAGGTAAAGGTCAAGGAGTTTGTATGGTATTCTCTTGAGGTTTTGGTCTAGGAAATCATTCCTTCTTAATGGACTAAATTATATTTGGCTTTGGTTGGGTTGATGTGGTTAAGTCAAATCTCAAAGGAGGGTAACTAGGATTAGGCATAGGAAGGACCCCTAAGTTTTTGTTTGGCTTGATAAGAGAGGAATAGGTTGACTTGAAAATTTTAGGTGGGGGTAATTGAGATGTTTCCTCCATAAATTTATGAGGGATAGTTGGTGGAGTCATAACAATAGGCTCGAGAGTAGACTCAAGTGAAGTAGAAGGTTTAGTTTTGTTTTGATACAAGAGGCCGATGCCAAAATGTGGCTCTATAAAATTTAGGTTGGGAGGTAAATTCCAAACTTTTAAATAGCCAAGAAAAGGTTTTATAAATGGGTCTTATTCCCTGATCATTAGTTTCATAGTGTAAGCCCTTTGGGGAAGAAGGAGTGGTTTAAATTTTTATATCTTTGATGTAAGGTTCCAAAGGTGATGATTGGGTAGATGAGGCTATTGTCCCTTTAGCAACAATTTCTAAGGGAAGAATGGATGGTTATGTAATAAGAGTGGTAAGGGTAACAGTTTCAAGTGGAAGGGAAGGTATAATTTCCTCTTTGGTTTTGTTATCCAAAAAATTAGGTGGTTTTTATACTTGGATTAGAGGAGTGGACGAAATGGTTATCTCCTTGGGTATTTATACCATAGGAGAGGTCGATGGAGCTATGGTTTTATCAAAGGAGATGGAAGGGGTAGTTAGTTCCTCCATTGGGTTTTTTGAAGGAATGGATGGTGGGTTGGCTTCTTTTATTTGGGTGATAGAGGTGATGACTTCTTTAGTAGTGGGTACATTACTAATGACATTAATTACATGTGCCTCATGTGAGTTGGAGGACTCAAGTTGGATTTCATGAATTTGGGTTGAAGGTGAATGATTTAGGAAAGGTTTTTAGAAAATAGCAAGAGATTGGATAAAAGGAACATTTGGGTTATCAAACACAAGTTTCGCTTTATCAATTAGGTCTGTGATAATGATTTTAAAAGTATTACACCTATTGGTATCATGTCCAAAAACCTGATGATAATCATAATGATAATTCTCATTATACCACTCAGGAAGGGGATGAGAAGTATAAAATTATTGAGGGGCCTTGATTGGTGGAATTTGGATTAGATTGACTTTAAGTAGCTTATCCAAGACTGATGCATATGATTCTCCAATTGGGGTAAATGGTTTTGAAGGATATTAATTTTGGGTATGGTTTTAGCAATTGGAAGAATTATTAGTTTGAGGTGTTTATTTGATGGTTAGATGTGGTGTAGTTTTGAGAATAACTAAGTGTGTTGATGCTTTTACTTTAGAATTGGCTGGGTTCATGGTCTTGGTGTAGTTTTGAGAATAACTAGAGTTTTTATTCTAAAGCTTTAACTCCCTTCATCAATATCATTGTTTTCTAATTTGTGTGCCATATTGAATGCTTCATAAAAGGTCTTAAAGGTTCGGACCTAGAGAGTTGGAGCAATGTGTTTAACACACCCCTAAGTGAATAATTTGATAAATTTAGGTTGGGTAAGGGGAAGGTGACTTGATTAATGAGGACCCTCCATCTAGTAACGAAATCAACAATAGATTTGTCTTCAAATTATTTGGAGTATGGGTCGATAATAGAAACCTTTTTAGATATGTTTATAGAAAAGTGTTCCAAAAAATTTTGTGCCAATTGAGAGAAAGAAAAGATAGAATGAGTGGGATGGGCACTATACAAATCAAGGGTGGCCATAGATAATGACATGGGAAAGGTTTAGAGGAGGAGAGAATCGTCATGAGTGATAAAGTAGCAAGCATGAAAAAATTCCCTTAGGTACTACTAAGGATCTTCCTTACCTTAGAATTTAGAAAATTTGGCAAATTCCCATTGAGAAGGGTAAGCATGAATGGGTACCGAGGGGTGGATAGGCTCATTAAAAATTTGGTTTTAGGACAAAAGATTGGTTGAGGTGGAGATAGATGACTCCAAACTAGTCATTTTATCCATTAGCATTTTGATTAGATCAGGTTGAGGTTGAAAATCCACATAATTAAGGGGCCCATTCTATTCATGTTATCTTGTGGCTATGTATGAATAGGTGTCATATAGTTGAGAAGAGCCACATATTGATAGGTGGTGGTAAGGGGTTGAGATGGTGGCACATAAGAGATAATAGGTATAAAAGGTTGGGTGGAGGTTGGTATGTACCCTTGTGGGTTAGGGATAGACTGGTAAGTTTTCGTAGGCACTTATTTAGAAAAGGATATGGTTGGTATGGTTGAGGTAGGAGGAAGTTGGGAAGTTTGAGGTTGGGTAGCTACCCTAGTGTTTATTGGGGAAAGGTTTTGAGGTATGGAGAGAATTAAGTTTTTACATGGAACTATGACCAAGGGATTGGTGGAAACTAAAAGGAAGATAGAAGTAAGAGTGGAATATAATACCACAATAGATGGGGCATAGGTGACTAATGGAAACGCTGAACCCATATAAGGTATAACATGAGGTGTTTGGTTAGGAGGTGGAAGGTTGATTTGAGTTTGGGTGGATGGGGTGTTAGAATAGGCCTAAGTCAATGGTTAGGTTAAAGTGATACCTACCATAAGGTAGGATGGCATGCCAAGAGAAGGATTGGAAGAAGGAACCAAAGTACGTGGGGTACGGTGAGGCAAGGTGTTGAGGTAATGTTGTAAAGAAACTAGATTATTTTCAAGAAAGGTAGTAAAGTCTGGATCTCCTTTAGATATGATTGGGATTATAGAAGGAGAAGGTGGTGGAGGATAATGGTAAGGTGAATCATGAGGAGATTTGTCAACATCTAAGGTATAATCCATGGATGAAGAAGAAGTGTTGGTTGGTTATTTTGATTTCTCACTTGTTGTCTAGTTAAATCCATATGAGAAAATAGGGAATGTTATTATGACACTCACACCTCAAATAAAGAGCAAACCCAAAATAATTTTAAATCAATAAATGCATACACTAAGAAGTGCATTTTAACCTTATGATTACTTTTAAATCACTTTTGGCTTATGTGTGATAAGGAAGGTTGGCTTGAAAAATGGTTACTAAAGCAAAAATTTATGGATGGTTTTGGGTTATTTAGGCACTAAAAAAGCTGATTTATGTTGAAATTCAGTACATGGCTTGGTATTGAGGACTACCCCCTCACTTCATGATCCCATAGTGATAAGGGTATCAGGTGCTTAGCCAAGATATATTGAGTCCAGAGTTTATAGTCAACCAGAGAGTTGAGTGTGTTCTCCCCTTGGTGGTGAAATCCAAGTGGGATATCCAGGAGGGGGTAAGGTTTTTTCCAAGTGATGAAATCCTAGTTGGTCCTTATCTCAAGTATTATTTTAATGTGTAAATTATTTTATGGTTTAGTTTTCTGTGTGATAACAAGTGTGAAGGCTATGATAATATTACTATACCTCATAGGTTATTAGATGAACTAAAATCAACAAGCAATAAATGAATGAAAATGGTTAATTTTAAAGCCTTAAAATAAATGATTTCATTTGATGAGTAAACAATTAGGGAAGAAAGGGAACTGGGTCCCACTGGGCATGCCAAAATATTACAATTTATTTCCTTCATTTCTTAGTTTTGAAAGTAGATAAAATAAAGTGAATATCAAGGTGTGTAGATAAATATTGGTATAATTCATGCATTGATATATATGAATGTGGGAACTCCTATTTGTCTAGGGAGGATAACTTTCAAATCACTAAAAAACTAGAAGGGGATTTGTTAGATGGTAGGTTGAGTGGATTGCCTAGCATATGCTAGATCTAAGAAGCACAAGGCTCTCTAGGGGGGTTGTCAATCCATTTTAAGACAATAAAATCAAAAATGATATAATAAATATACTTTTATTCAAATTATAAGAAAGTAAATATGCAAGAAAATAAATAATGTACCTATTTAATAGAAGATATGGCATGATAGGTCAATACCATTCAAAAGTGTACCAAGGTTAGGTTTAGAGGGTCTAGGTAGGGTTTTAAAATAGGTTAGGAATATAAATAGGAGTTTGATTAGGTGAAAAGGGGAAAAAATAAAAATCTTCTATTTTTTTTATAGTGACCATTAGCAATAGGGTGTGACTGATGATGGTTGGGTCCGAATGATGACAGTTAGGTAATCAGCAATGGTTGGAGTAACTGGAAATGGTTTTTATAATTAGTGATGATTTATTTTGGAAATTTTTAAAAATTAAGATGGATCTTAAGATGAAATAGTTATTTGGTAGGATTTAGAGTATGGATAGTTGGGGTGAGGGGTGTTGTGTAGATGAGCAAAACAAGGTAAGAAATCCTAATAAGGAAAGAAAAAAATAAAAATAAAAGGAGGATACATGTATGATGCCAAGTGAATTATAGTTGAAAACCTAAATAAAGTTTAGTAATTACTTGAACCTTTAAAGGTCATGTAGACATAGTTTTGGGATGATAAGTACCTGCACAAATTTAAAAAAAAGCTTTGATGCAAGTTTTTTTGATCCTTAACTCCTCTAAGAGCCCTATATCTATAGCATAAACATCCTAAGTGATGAGAGAAAAAATTCCAAGTTGAGTGAGGATTAAGATGACAATTCAAAGGGTAATAAACATTTGAGGTGTGCATGTGAAAGTTTCTATTTTATCTATGCATGCCTATCCTATAGCTAGATGATTTTTTGTTTTGCAAGGGCAAAGGCCTAACCATCAATGATTAGGCCAACCATCGATGATTAGGCCAATAATTGAAGGTTGAGCCCTAAGTGTAAAAGGGTTGAAATGGGTCTTAAAAAATATGTTTAAAGTGTTTATTAAAGAAATGTACCTAGGTGTGTTAGTAGGTTAACTAGGCAAATTTTAGCCAACATAGGTCGAGAATAAGCCCCAGGTATAGGTGACATCAAAAACTAGTCAAGGGGTGGTTTTTGGGTGTCTACACAAACCATCAACAAAAATATGGTATAAATTAATCTCTTTAGGACCATGTCCCCAGTAAAAATGTCTATCTTGTATTGTTATACCTAAAATCTAATAAACGTGTTCAAGTGTAATAGTCATCTCCCCTATCAACAAGTGAAATGTGCTAGTCTCATTCTTCCATTTCCCTATCAATGTTATCAATAGAACTATATCTTCTCTAACCTTTGACATGTATGCAATGTAGGACAAACCACTCACCTATAGAACACTAAACTCATACTTAGTGAAGCTAGCCATGTGCACCATTACTATATATCTCTGCTTCCACATCAAAATCACTAGTAATACCTCCTCCAACTCACAAACATTATCATTTTATTAGTTTCATTCAGAATTATGTTCCTTAGTATTATTACCATCAAAATAATTACTCATAAAAACCACACACACACACACACACACACACACACACACACACACACACACACATTCATTTTTCAATCATTTTTCATTCATTCTCTACAAAATTGCCACTATAATTTACAAATTCACTCTTGACTTTTGAAATTTTTTTTCTAATCTTATCTTTATAAAATTACTATTAAAATTAGAAAAATTGATTCACAAAACAATGATTTCACTGACATGTTTGGTGATTTTTCTAAAACCCCAAATAATAAAATTATCAAATTCCCCCTAAACAAATTCACTACCTTGTTTGATGATTTCACCTCCAAGTTTAGAAAAATTATTGTTTACCCCTATGAAATCACTGACTTCAATGCCAAAATTACCATTTTCATAATAGTTATTTCATTTTATCTAAATTTAAGCCCTAATAAATGCCAAAATATTTAAAACTCAAATAACTTATTGGAGGCCCACTCCCCTTAGATCTATGGAATCATCTCACTCACTCTGCTCAGTGCTCATATGTGTAGAATATGGTCCATGTTCCTTGCACATCTTCAAGCAACTATCTCAAATCATAATTCTTAGTTTCTAACCTTAAAAATTAATTTATACACATGATTTTCTAAGAATAATTAATTCTACTTATATTATTATATACTACCAAATTTCTTTCCCCCATCCTCTTATCCACCTCATTTCTTCCTTTATTTTGGAAGCAAAATTCTAGATATATTAAATAAATTTATACTAATTTTGTGTTCAAACTCTTGAAATAATCTTTAAAATAAAATCAATAAAAGCATTTGAAAATTCAATAACTTTTTTCTATTTATAGATCTGTAGTTTATTATTGATGGGATATATTGTTCTCACAATCACTCAATTGACCCCTACATCATTATAAACAATAGTAATTATGCAATCTCTAAATGGTTAAACTATTTTTTTTCAAATCTATACTCTAATTTTTCATTAACTAGTTGCAACCTTTTTATGCAACCAACATCTTGCAAATTTAACATCAATTCTAACATAAATTGATTTATCATTTATCCACATCTCTTAGTTCACTTATTATTTTTATCAATTTTGAGTGTTTGCCCATTTCTCACACAAAGCCTCGAGGGGCCATCATCGCACTCACTTTCATTCATTTGGGGAAAATGTTTACTTTTCTATCATCAACACTCTACTTGTTCTACTATTCTTCAATATACTATTGCTTTGCAACACTATTTCAAAGAGGGGCAAATGAAGACACCTAAATTTCATTTTCTATCAAAACACGTCTAAATATATTTAATAATTCTTCTTAAATTAATAAATCACCTTTCTTCCTAAATTCAAATAATTGGATAATTCAAAATATTGAATAAGTTAATTATGCACACATAATCCTTATTTTAAATAATATAATATTTATTTTCCACCTCATCTAAATATCTTCCACCTTTTTTTACCTCATCCCAACCAAATCCATAAAATTCTCAAACTCTTATGACTCATCCCCTGAGTTGTCAAGCAAACTGGCTTAGTCTTGTTGAGTCAACTAACCAACCCCATGATTTTCTCAACTATTTTGAAATGGTGTCCATCCTCATGGGTGAGGACTCATTAGCCACCTTAAATAATTTAGGTCATTGATAAAGTCCAAATTATCCTCTACCATTGGATCCCTCTAAAAAAATCTATAAATAAACTTGCAAACTTTAATTATCAAGAATCCTAAGTCCTAAAATCAAATCTTGAAGAATCCAAAAATATTTTAATAGATCTCTACACACAAGTAAATAAAAGTGAATCAAGGTGAATCAAAGACTTCATTTTGCACCAAAATGCTACATGTTCTCTTTTTTATTAGAGAAGTGAGCACCACATATTTTTAAAGAGTAAATTGGATGTATATCATAATGAAGAAAGCTTGTGCATTAAAAGCATAAAGTTTGTGATTGTTGTTGTCTTTGTTTGTTTCTCTACCATAGTTTGAACTTTATCTTAGATTAGATTTAGTTTAATTTCTTTGCATGTCTAAATTTAGTTCATACATTATTGGCCCACCCGATGGGATTGTTCCCACATCTTTTTAATCTTTTGATCATCATTTTTACAATTAGATAAAATTTATAATTTTATTTTTATTATTTTTATTTGTATTTTTCATTTAATCTTGCCTTTTCTGAGTGTTGGTACAAGATACATATTTCTATTAGCTTTTTTCTATTTGGTTGTGTCCATTCTTCTATGTAATAGTGAATTTAAAAGCAAAAATATAAAAATTGTAGACCATAATAATGAAATTGTCCTATTTTATATTTTTTTATTTTATTTGTATGGTTAACAATGTTTTTATTAGGAAACAACATTTTTTTGATTACCTGTAGTGATTTCATCACTATCAATAGTGAATTCATCATTACCTACAATGAAATTGTCATTTTCTACAGCAAAATCATTGTTACATGTAGTGAGTTCATATTTGTTAGTAGCGAATTCACCATTGTTTCTAGTGAAATCATTGATCTTGGTAGAGAAATCATCTTGTAATAATAGGTCTATTTATTTTATGCTTTCTACTTTTTATCTTTTTCCTACATTGATTTTATTACAATTTTGCTTTTCTAATCTATTTGTGTAACAATGATTTTGTAATAGAAAGGTATTTTTTATTTGATTTCATGGTTTTTCACTTGTTCTATTATAGCTTACCTTATTTCTAGCCAAAGAAAAACATTTTAGTAACTTGTTTGTAGAATTTTTTCCAAAGAGGATCAACAAAAAGAATCAATAAAAAATAAATTTCTTGTTACTAATGATTTTCATTTTCATTTTCAAAGTTATTAGTAATTACATCACTTTTTGTTTTAGTATTTATATTTGTGGTTGTAAAAATCATGTATGTTCTTTCCTTTTTGTTATGTTGGTAATGATACTTGGAAATAAAAAATGTTTCCACAATTATCTATATTACCCAAGTACTACCTGAATATGTTTTTTTCTTGGTGTTACATTGGTGACAAAACTCAAAAATTAGAAATGGGTATTTAATTTAATTTTTATTTTCTTAAGGGCTCTATTGACTGTGGATTTCAACACCATGTAGTAGGCCAAACCCCATTTACTAGAATGGTATATAATTTAAGATCTATCTATTTCAATTATCTAAGTAGTTTATGTTTTAAGAACATTGTGATATGAGGGACTTTCATGCTCTAATACTTATGGTTTCAACATCTACCTCAAAATATGATATCATTTATTATCAACACACTAAGACCCCTACGGTTATGTTGGGAACTTTGAGATGAGACACATTAGTGTGCATCCACTTTATCAATTTTCTCCATAGATTTTCCCCCTAGATAAGCTTTTTTAAACCTTAAACCTATGATAACATCCTTTTTCATTCAAATTTGGTGTATTATTTAGTGATTAACATTGAGAAGAAACCTTCCACATAGCCATGAATCTAATCTTAGTGGGCCATGGGAATTGAAATATCTTCCATGGTTAGTTCCTTAAAATATTAGGATATAGCTAAGATTATGGATGAGTTAGTAAATATAGAAGGCCCAATAATTGTTCATGACCTTTCATCCTAGTTTTCACCTTTTATGTGTAATTTCTTGTTTGTTTAAAATAGAATTTAAAAAAAAAAAAAATTGTGTCTGACACGTATCTTGTTTTTAAAGTCATTTAATCAAACATTTAGTCATTTTTAATTCTTTATTAATAGTATCATCCATTATAAGAAGTATGGCATCTTAGAACCAAAACACAACCAATTCCATCCTAGATCACACTTTAAATAATTCATATTATAATATGGGTTTTAATCCAACTAATTTTGATTCAAATTCACATTTGAATCAATATCAAATAAACCATTAGTCCAATCAAAATCTAAGTTTAAATATGTATTCAAACTCAACCTTTAATCAATCAAATCAAAACATGGATAATTATTCAAATTTCCTAAACAACCAATTCAATCCACACCATAACCAATCCATTTCATATTCATGCTCACCAATGGAAAAATGTCATAAATTTAATTTAGGGATAATTTCAAATCAATTTTCTTGTTATAATAATCAAAATTCTTTGAATTATTCTTGTACTCGTATTCCATCCACATTTATATGCCACCCAATTCAAATCAAATTATGTACATAGATCCATACGGTTTTAATAATAACATCAACATAAGTCAAAATTTTGGTCCATATTCACCATCACTTTTTGATATTCATATGTATCAAAATACATTCACCAGTCAAACTCCAATCTAGTGAATTCCAACTATGTTTCATCCAAATCAATCTTACAACTTTACAACCATCAAAATTAACATTTCTATAATAATAAAAATAAATCATTTGATTTTACATCTAATTCACCCCAAAAATCAAACCCTAACTTCTTCACCAACCCCCATGGTATAGAGATAAACACAAACATTAGTATTCATGTAACTCATGGTATTTAAGAAATACCTAGGATTACTTTTTTTATTAAACTTTATAAATCCAATAATCCATCTAATTTTGTAGTGCATCAATTAGTGGTTAGTATTGGCATGTTAATTTTAGCTTAGTCAATTTATTCTGATAAATAGAGACTAAGCTCAATATAGTTTATTCTTCCTCATTTCTACCTATTTCTGCATTGACCAGGCTCGATATAATACATTTATTATTTCTATTAATTTTTATTCATATATGAATACATTGAAAAGGCTTAATATGGTCTATTATTTCCATTTTAATCCTATGTAACTACATAAACTAGGATTGATATAACAAATTTATTATTTCTATTAAATTTTATAGACATGTGTACATCGACTAAGATCGATACAGTCTTTATTTTCACTTTTTTGAATGTGTAATTACATTGACCAAGCTTAATATAATACATTTCTCATTATTTATATTATTTAATTTTTATAGATTTAACTACATCAATGAGGATTGATATAGTTATATCCTTCTACTTATGCCTATGTAATTATATCAAATAGCATTGACATAACACATTTCATTTTTTTCTTACATCGACAAGGCTTGATATAGTTTATAATTTATCATTTCTGATTGTGTAACTACATCAATCATGGTTGATACATTACATTATTTGCTTATTTTATTTTATCGTTATACCCTTTACTAACTATATACACCAATTTAGATGTAGTTTATCATTAACATTTTAGTCTGTATAACTACATTGACCATAGTCAATATAGTGGATTTTCTACTTTATTGAGTTATTTGATATATTTTCCCTTTAATGCCCTCTATCATGCAGTATATTTTTGATAATTCAAAATAAATAACATAATGCAACATGATATATTTGACTAATTCTAAAAAAAATCCCAAATCTTACCTTACCTATATTTTTCTAAAAAATACAGACAAGCAATAACCATGTGGCCAATACAACCAAAAACTATGGGTCACCTCCTTCTAAAACCCTTTATTCCTTCAACTATCCTCCACACATGCCTATATAGAGGATGAAATTAATCTTGAATATACTACTTAAATGATCATTTACATTAATGAAAACACTCAACACAAGGTCAAAGATCCCATGGTAATCTATAACCTCATGATGTACCCCACATATGAAGTCTTTCTTCACTAGTATAGTTTTTATACAAGATTTAGAGCAAGTCAATACATGAATTCATATTTTCATTCTTCTTCCACCATACCTAGTATAGCCACTACTATGGTAGGTTTCCTCTAGTGGTTCTACTCAAATTTCCCACATTAACACATAAATTAATACTACTTCTAGGGCATCTCAATCCCTCAACACCTCAACACTAACTAGATATTATTTCAAGCCATGAGTTAAATGGTTACCTTTAAAATCAATAATGTTAATCAAATTATGTAAATTCAAAATCAAATTTTACAATTTCAATGTCATCTTTAACCTACTCAATGGAGAGTGAAAAATTCAAATGCACCCCCCACCCATTATAGATACACAATGTACTATTATTAGTCAACCACCACTCCTTAACAAAATCATCAAGTAGCTTCAAAATTATCCATTAATCCCTTAAATTTATGATATAGACATAGGCCATATTACTTATAATATAACCTATAATGGATTTATTAATCATGAGTTACATTTCAAAGCTTTTGGAAACCATTATTAAGACTATATTAAACTAACTACCTTTTTTTCTACCAAAATTTTATCTTAAACCTCTTTAGGTGATGCCTAATATGGGTATAATCAACTTAAGTCCAACACTATTTCTAGTTTAGAAGACTTAATCAATACATTGGTTCAATAATTTCAAACCAATATCTACCTAAATATATATTATCCCATTTTATCAATTGTAAATAGGTAGAATCTGAAACCCCTTAATTTTTATTTCTAATATATAAAGCCTTATCTAAAAAAGTTAAACACAACATTTTGAAAGATAATATATTCCATTTGTTTACTAATGCTACTCATCTCAAACTTTAATATAGTGTTAGGATTCTCTCTCTCTCTCTCTAAAATATTTCAAATAAGCCATTGATCAAGCTAAATGTTAAGATTTCCTCATATAATAATTTTATCCTTCCCAACCTTGAGTAGGGACTCACATGGATATGAGATATAAAGACAAACACACTACCAATGATTGTGTTATAGATACCTATGATTATAGTGATGTTATTATTTGAAGTGACACTAATTATGTTACTCTTACTCCACCATTCATAGATACTCCCTTTCATTCTTTTACTTCTACATCTTCCCATATGAATAATATGTATGATCGTCACCTCTTTCCATCATGGAATTATAAAATTGAATACATAAACCTTCAACATGAGAGCTTGATCATACTCACCCTTCCAAAAAATGGTATGATCTACACAAATTTTTTTGGTATCATGCAATTTGGATACATTATAATGAAACCTATAGGTAACCTAGGAAATTTTCTCTTGAATTTATCCTTGGTCCTAATTATGGTCATGAAACTATTATTCATGAATGACAATAAGCATATTAAAAGGTAATTAAAGTACATGACTCTAAATTCAATCATGAAAATCCTAATAAAGATAATGGTAATCTTTTTATCTATAAATATCTAATTCCCAATCATGAATCTAATACCACTCAACCTCATATATCCAATGTTATAGAAAATTTAATTGATTTTAACTCTTTGAAAAATAATGAAAAAGTAATCAAGATGAATAACATGAGGCGTGTGCTATCATAGATTTATTTTTATCCACATCCCAATTATAAAAATTTCTCCACATTTATCATTGATCAAGATACTTATCCACCTTAATTCAAAGATATTGAACAAAAAAATATAAGTCCGACTTATATACAAATAAATTACACTCCCTTACACTCTAAAACTCACTCTTCCTTCATTTCTATGGCATCTAATAATCTGATACCTTCATCACTTACTCATTCAGATACAGCTTCTTCAAACATCACAAATCAATCCATTTCTATACCTATATTTTCACCTATCATACAACTAATTTAATGGAGTTGGATCTTAAATCAACTATTCCAAAAATGACATCAACTCCCTTCACATAGTATGATTCACCAAGGTAACATACATTAGACAATTCCACACAACATACTTCTAAGAATCATCAATGATAATACACTTCCACTCCTTCAGTAGACTTACTTCAACATTACACACCTTAATCTAATACATTTTTAACTATCTATGATTAATGGGATCACATAACTAAATTTTATCACCTCCCATATCAAATTAATTTTATTGAACTCATGAGGACTTCTCCTCATCATCATAATTGTTAAATAAACTTTTATTTTAAATTAATATCCCTTGACCTCCACCTATGAGGAAAGAAACTACTTTGTTTAGGTCTAAGGATTGTATTCTCCAATAATGTGAATAGATATCTATACATGTTGATGAAATTATAGATACTTCTATTTCACTCAAATTTTCCATCACTTTAATGATTCCTAATAAAATATTATTTCATGTAGATGATCCTTCACTAATCATTAATGTCTAAGTTAGTGATATCCAAGTCAAGATCACTTTGAATGATGAATATTTTAGAACTTATGTTGCATCCCTTGACTTCATTTAAATAATTGGATATTTAAAATGTAACCTTAAAAATACGTAAAGTACATGTAATGGATACGATAAAAGATAATTACATCTTCAAATTTGTGTTTGGATTTCTATCATAGTTCCTCCTATCGTAATTCATATTAAATTAATTATATTTAACTTCCCATTATCATATAATATTTTACTCAGATGACCTTGGACACATTGCATGAGATCTATAGCTTTGTTAACATGCCAATGTGTCAAATTTCTTCATAATGGTGATATATACAAGGTTCAAGGAGACACAAACCCTTGGAATTTGGAATACTTCCAATAATGTGTATTTTTCAAAATACCCACCCCTGAAATATTATCTAGCATTCATTTTCATTAATCTAAAACATTTAATCATCTCATAAATTCTAAAAGAAGTTATAACTGACACTCTAAACTTGTGGTAAATATATCACCTAGCCTATTATATTTTTATGATGATGAACCTAATGAGATCAATTTTAAAAAAAAAACTTCTGATCTCCCTTCATATATAATTACTAAATTACCTCCTTCCTTATGACCTCAATCTTGTCAAAAGACAATGAATGGAATTCCCACTTCCATAGTGATGCAAAACTAACCCACTCTTCATCCTTATTTGATTGATAAAATCATTTATGAATATACTATTGATCTTAATACTCATGATTTTGATGATGTATATTCAGTAGATGATACCTTTTTAGATTGATTTTCTCAAGCTAAAGATGCAAAAATACTTAGATATCATTATTCTTTACAAAATAATGTACATTTACATAGTATTATTTCAATTGATGTAGTTACTTATTATTCTACATCACTTGAAATTATTTCATATTCACTTGATGTCCATAGGTGTGAGATGGATCAGACACCATCTAATTCTCATTTTATCATTTTTTAGCCTCTTTAGATTATTTTTCTTGATCCTTCCATGGTGGGACCATATTGGTTCCACAAATTTTTTGATCCTTTGAGCATGCTCCCTCCTGAGATATTGGCCACATTATGTCAACCTATATTGAGATATTCTCTCATAGTTATTGAGCCTATTTTTTATCCTACTATAAGTTGTCCTACTAATGTTGATGTCATATTACCTTTTCTTAAGCTTGATCTCCTACCTACATGATGGGAAAATGAGCCATATTTTGAATTTCATAAGGTTGTCAATCATTAGGCCAAGGATTTTCATTCAAATAATTCATGTATAGATATATGAAGCAATAAATAGAGGTAGAACCTAGATTGACATGAATAATCAAAGCATACACATATAATAGTGAACATAGTATGCAGGTATTTACCATGGGAAATCTTTAAAGAGGTAAAAACCCCACTAGTGATGATTATTCAAACTATTGAGAAACCAAGACACAATACAAAATATTATTCCTCTTCTCACTTTTTCTATTAAAAATCCCTCACAAGTTTTATAGGTTGAATATAATAAAATATTTTCATATCCAAATGACTTCACAATAGGGGTAAAACCCTATTTATAATGAAATACCAAGGGAGGTGACCATTGCAAAAGTAATGGGTCCATCTATCCTTATAAAAAAGTTTAATCATAATTTGGTTTTAATTAAATAATTATAACTCTATTATTTATTATCATGAGGTTTCCCCCTTGTGGTAATAAATAATATATTATTCTTTATTTAATTAATAATAATATTAAGGGTCAACTAAGTCCACATATAATCTAATGTTCTAACACTTCCCTTTAATGCTAAATGAGGATAAATGTCATAGTGACCTTAAAAAATAAATTATACTATGTACATAAGCTAACAATTTAAAAACCTTCATCATACCAAACATCACCTTTTAAAATAAAAAGAATTATAATACATAAACTACTCGAAAGTAAGTTTATGCTAAGATGATTGTGAGACTACATCTCACAATTTCCCATGAATAATCATATAATCATATTTGGATATTTTTATAACATAAGGACCTCCATTACAAAGTATTATTTTCTATATTGAGTACAAAAGTAAAACTTCCACATGAAGTTTAAAATAACATAACTTCCAAACTAACTTTACAATGTTATACAATGAGAAGTATAGAAAAAAAGAAAGAATACATGTCCATAAATTAGTGGCATTGCCATACACACTCCCCCTTAATGAAAACTCTGAGAAGCCCAACATTACATGAAATTTTCAAAAAATTGGTATTACCAAGTGTCTTTATAAAGATATCTACCACTAGTTCATCCATAGGATATAACTTCATATCTATATCACCGTTGAGAACTTTCTCTCAGATAAAATTCACATGAACTTCAAAATTCTTAAATTATTGGTGTTGCACACTTTCACAAAAATTTAAACACATATCCAAACATATATTCATGATAACATTGTATGGTTAGCATCACAATAACTACATATAGAAAAATATGACATATGTTTTCTATGGTAAAACACATTTAAAATAATCAAGTCATATTCTAGGTATACAAGTCAATTACTTTGATTACAAAGTTAGTGAGAAAATATAAATTACTATATGTAATTCATTATTGGAAATTTCTTAAATTGACAAGATGATCATCCCCAACTATCATGTGATGTGTGTACTATAATTTAATAATAATATGATACTAATTTAAGCCAAAAATTAGATATATTATTATTAATAACTCAGTTTATATTTGAGTCTTATCAAAAAAATTCAAGTTTAATGTGCTTCAAAAAAATATTGAGGTATAACCTCCCATAAATTAAATATGGATAATTTTAACGTTTGATGCAATCGTGAAATCAAACATACATGAGCTTGAAACAATTCATTTCATAGATGTATAGATAGAGTGCTTAGTAAAGTAAATTATGAAGAGTTAATAATACAAACTCCATTTTAACTTTGCATTTCATAAAATATATTATTATCAAATGAAACATATAAGGATGTTAGTATAAATAATCAAATGATAAAATAATTTAATGAGAGTATCTAAGCAATTGAATAAAAAAATTACAAATCATTGAGCATGATCCTCTTATCAAATCTAATAACTAAACATGATCATCTTGTCAAAGTAAGCATGATGTTAAGCATATAATATATTTCAATGACAATTGAATTGAAAATAATCATAATATCTATATATTTTATTTTATTTAACATCTAAGAAGAATATATATATTACAATATAATTATAATATGTATTTTTGAAGAATTAATAGTAAATCATTTTACTAACATAAACAATATATATGAGACACTATCAATATAGTTAGTATCACTAAAGTAACAACAAAATAACTTTATCAAAGCAAATGAAATTATATGAGCATATATTTATTTTCAATGTATAAAAAAATCAAAGATTAAGTAAGGATTTTATTCATAATATGAAAAAAAATATTCAAGGCTTTGACCCATAATAACTAGGAGGAGCATTTTAAAAATTTAACATTATTTTATCCATATTAATAATGGCACGGTTTTTCCTTTTAGAACTACAATTCATTGAGGGGAATAGGGGTTTGTTAAGTTAGTTTAAAGACCAAAACTAATGAAAAAATAATCAAACTCTTTACTAACATATTCACCACCATTATCAATTATTAATCTCGTAAAAGAAAAATCATACGTATTTTTAACAATAGCTTTAAATATTTTAATTTATACAACACATTAGATTTATTTCTAATTAAATATGACCAAATAATTCTAGTTTAATCATCAATAAAATTAACAGTATACAAAAAAAATGAAGATATATAACTTCAAGAGGTCATACAACATCACTCTGAATCAATTCTAATGGATGTAAGGAATTCACATCATTATTCTTGTGAAATGGGTTAGTATGTTGTTTACCATGTAAGCAACCCTCACAAATTTCATGATAAGAGGGGATATAAATAACTCCAACAACAAGATTATTTCTAGACATATCATGTAAACTAATTAAAATTAACATGTCCTAATTTCTCATTCCATAATTGAGATTTATTCTTAGTATGGGATCAAATAAAACATGAAGAAAAAAGGGAGAAAATATATAAACCATTCTTTTTAACCCATTCAACAATAAAATACCTATATTGGTTTAAAATGTATCATATATATTTAAGTAATGTTACAATGAAATTATAATTAATAAGTTGTGAACAAGATAACAATATATTTTGAAGCTTTAGTACATAGAAAACATTATTAATAAAAACATTTGAATTATTTTCCTTTCCTTGCCTACTTTCTTCTGAAAATAAATTATTTCATAATTAAATATTTTCAAATATATATATATATATATATATATATATATATATATATATATATATATATATATATATATATATATATATATATATATATATATGTATGTATGTATGTATGTATGTATGTATGTATGTATGTATGTATGTATGTATATGTATATATGTATGTGTGTGTGTGTGTGTGTGTGTGTGTGTGTGTGTGTGTGTGTGTGTGTGTGTGTGTGTGTGTGTGTATAATCACATAAAAAAAATTGATAATAAATTTATATGGTGTGATGCACCACTATCTAAAATTCATTCATTTTCATTTCAAGTAAATAAAGTAGGCTATAAAGTAATAACATTTTGATTCTGAATGTTATCTTGATTAGGGTTTTGATTATTCTACTTTTTTTATTAGATTTCTTCCCTTTTTATTTTTTATAATATGTATTTTTAACTATATCTTTAATTTTATAACAAGTTTCCATATATATATATATATATATATATATATATATATATATATATATATATATATGTATGTATGTATGTATGTATGTATGTATGTATGTATGTATGTGTGTATGTATATGTGTGTGTGTGTGTATACACACACACACACATATATATACATATACATATACATATATATACATATATACATATATATACATATATACATTTATATGTATATGTATATGTATATTATACACACACACACACATATAAGCACATAAAAAAAATTGATAATAAATTTATATGGTGTGATGCACTACTATATAAATTTCATTCATTTTCATTTCAAGTAAATAAACAAGGCTATAAAGTAATAACATTTTGATTTTGAATGTTATCTTGATTAGGGTTTTGATTATTCTACTTTTTTTATTAGATTTCTTCCATTTTTTATTTTTATAATATGTATTGTTAACTATATCTTCAATTTTATAACAAGTTTCCATTTTATGACCAAATTTATCACATAAATTGTAATTCCTATTTAACTTATGTTTATGATTCTTATGACCAAATTTCCTATTCCTATTTAAGCTACAATTAGAATGAGGTTTAGATTTATGGATCTTATTATTATCAAAAATATTATTTAAGGTGACAAGTGACTGAATGACATTCTATTTAGAACCAAAATTATTCATAATTTATTCTTCTTGAATTAGGAGAGTAGACAAAATGGTAAGGTTAGGGATATCTTGCTCAATTTGATACTTATAATTGAAAATTGAATTGAAATTTCTAAAATTTTCATGAATATTTTATTTCATGATAGAATAAATTAGTTGATCTTGAATCAAATTATAGTTACAACCATCTAACTAAGATTTAATGTTCTTAATTTTAATAAGAAAATTTACAACCTTTTCATCACCTTTCATAGGTGTAGTTAGCAATTCAAGGATTTACTTAATAAATTTTGAAAGGTGAGTACCCTCATGCATGGATTCAAGGAGTTTTCAAGCATCACTAGGAGAATATTGTTTTATATTAAGGTAAAAATAGGTTTTGAAGGGACCCCAAAACCCTGCACAACAAGGAGAAAGATAAACCATATAGCAAAACAAGGTTTTTTAAAAGAACCTGTTAACAGTAAAGTACCAAAACCAGGTTTTATAGGGACCTGTTACCAACAAATATGATCAAATAAAACTGTTGTCAAAACACTAATCTAAAAGTTAACAGACTGGATCAGTAACCTAAACAATCTCCCAGACCAGTAACCAGTAAACCAGAATAGCAACTAGTTTACTAACCCCGAAAAACCAGTCAACAAAAGGGCTTATTAGATATTCCTTTTGAATTGAGGTTTTTTTTTACACGATCCAAGATTCATATCTAGAGGGGGGACCAAATGCTTAGACTTCTTTCTCTTAACTGCTATCCATCCGTCCTCTAACTTTGCTACCTCTGTAACCCATACCTCAGAAGATAATGATCCTTGAAGCCCATAGGGCTCAAAAGCTACAACAAAATCCTTATGAGAACTAGACACATTCTGGCTCTTAGGAGGATCATCCAAAATAGGGGAGGAGACCACCTCCTCCACCACTGGCTCAAAAATATCTCTAACCACAGCCTCCATAGGAGCTTCATTAGACTGTTTCACCAAAGATTCCTCCTCAACCTCCAGTTCAGATTGAATACTTTCCTCAGTCTCAAAATCAAAATTAGTCAGAGCTTTCATAGATTGTTTGACAATGTTATGTTCAGAGGAAGCCTCAGGCCACCAAGAAGGTGGTCATCTGGATTTGGATTTCCCAACTACACAATGAGCAGTAATATGACCTGTTAGGTGGCACCTCCTGCACCGAAAAGGGATCCCCTCATAATCCAACATTTGTATCCATGTGCCCCTTGGTGATTCTAGGAAAATTGCCTTAGGAAGGCCCTTAGAGACATCCAAATATACCATAAATCATGTGCACATCGAGTGTTGAAAATCCGTAAGACCATCTTTTACAAATAAAAAATCCCCTATAGCATTTCCAATGGTTTTAAAAACTGACTCATGCCACAGATGTGTCAGAAGATAAGGGAGCCGCACCCATATAGGGAGCTTGTTAAAGGATTCTGAGAGGATTAAAATCCTTATGCCAAGGTTTGGCCATGAGAGGATATCTACCCTGCCAAGAAAAATTATTGTGGCACAAAATAATCTTCCTATCTTCAGAGCAGTGAAACAATACTATAAAAAAACCCCTAGCGCAAGGGAGGATTTGGGCATTATTTTTGATAAGTCGCATCTAGATCTTGGAGGTCTAGCTCTTTAGATCTGCCAGAGAGGGCCAGAAGCCACGAAAACAAAAAATAGCTACATAAAAGGAAAACCATTCTTCCATTTGGAAGATATCTTCCACTGATCCAGGATCTAAATTTACCCTAATAGGTTTTAAAGCACATACAGGTGATACATGTGAAGGCCCAAATGATGCATGAGGTAAAGCATCGTGTAGACTAGCTTCGAAGGCTGCCACATCCACAAAAGTTCTTCCCCCAGATCCAAAACCTGAACTAGGAGCATGGGGTCCATTAACAGAACACAAGGCCAGAAAAGTGCCCTCCCCCGTAGAAGAAATCACTTTAGGGGCACTCTAAACCCTCCCCCCACAAGTATAAGAATCCCCACCCATTGTGGTAACCACAACCACACCATCTTCCAGATTCACGATAGCCGATTTCAAATTTTGGAGTCGCACGCGCACAGGATCCATGAGCGGGCTTTGAGAATATTGTTACCAATGTGGAGAAGTAATTCATACTTAACACTCTGTAATATAATGGACATAGTTTTTTGTGATTTCTATTGAAATGCATTAGTAAGCTCAGGGGTCACATGTAATTTAAAAGAGGCTTTTTCAATACCAATTACAATATTCTATAAAACTTTGAGTCATGAGTTCTAATTTAATTTTTATTTTCCAAATATTATAGTTATTTTCATTAAGAATATGTGATTTATATAAACTAAAATTACATGAAGCCATAGCTTCCCTTTAAAAACGACAATAAACAAATACTTAAAATGAAAAAAATTATTGTGATTTTTAACTTTATTTGAAAGTAAAAAATTATTAAAAGTGTAAACACACAATAATTATTCAATTTAATGCTAGATAAATCAAGAAAATTGTAAAAGATTATAACAAAATAAGGTGTCACAAGTGTCAAAAAAATTCACTAGTGTAAGCATAAATATTAACAAAAAAATTAATGCTTTTTTAAATATTTAAAAAATAAAATGAATAACATGTGAAACTATAATTAATTACACAATTTAGATTTTAAATAATACAAAAAATTGAATAAGATTTGCACTAAACTAGGTGTCAAAAGAGTTGTAATCAAAATAACCACTTGACACTATTATAAAAAAATTGTAAAATTAATAATAGGAGGTTTTAAAACACAAAATAGACCACATATATGTGTGCAAAATGTTCCAAAAACTATGGATTTACTTTTTATATGACTATGTTTGACAAAACATCCACTAGGTTAAAAGTCAAAAATAAGTTCAACAATTCAATTGGGTTTTTGAATGCATGATAAGTTATCATGCAAACCAAAAAATGGAATTCAACTTATATTAAATTTTAAAAAATTAAAAAAAATTAAAAATATATATATATTGAGTATTTTGAACACTATACCTCCCAAATTACAAGCTTTTAGTAAAATTACTACCACCAACCCGTATAGAAGCTATTCAAGAATTAATATGTACATTATGGTATTTTTTTTACTAATTGTTTGAGTGTGTGTGTGTGTGTGTGTGTGTGTGTGTGTGTGTGTGTGTGTGTGTGTGTGTGTGTGTGTGTGTGTGTGTGTGTGTGTGTGTGTGTGTGTGTGTGTGTGTGTGAGAGAGAGAGAGAGAGAGAGAGAGAGAGAGAGAGAGAGAGAGAGAGAGAGAGAGAGAGAGAGAGAGAGAGAGAGAGAGAGAGAGAGAGAGAGAGAGATGTAATTTTCAAAAAGTAAAAAGAGATTAAATATTTTAACACATATATTAAAAATCTAATTTAGAGGTGGGTCTTCTCTTAGGTTACATGAATATTTTTATTTTAATAAATAAATTATTTTTTCAATAATTAATTCAACTATATTAAAAACATTTGCATACCTATAGAACACTCTAGGTATAATTATGACACTATAAAATTAGTAGTGGAATAAACAATAGCTTATTTAGACTATTAGAAGGCTTAAAATTTTGCCAAACCTCTTAAAATCTTGAGATGAAGTAGATTGAACCCTCAAATTTTAATTTTAGGTGTCAAATTCAGATTTCTCATTCCACTAGGCCATACCATGGTTCCCTTAAAATCTTTAAATAATTTCAAATAAAGCCTCTGATGCTTCAAATTTTTTATCAAGTGTTTTTTTAGGAAAAATACAATAATCCAATTCTTAAACACTTCAAACTAGCCCTAGAGGCCTTGAAAATATATTTTTCAAGTTTTCAAGCTCCACCATCCATATTTGGCCCATAAAATTGCTCGTAATGGCACCTAATATTAAATATAAAATCACCCAAGATGAAATAAAATTCTTTAAAACTATCTCCTTTGCTCTTGAGTGGTGTTTGGATTAAGATCCAATGCTTGAGAATGATACAATTCTCCCAGAGATCAAACAAAAATGTCTTATTCCTCTATGTTGTACATAGGGTTGAAAGAGGATTTAAAATAATTAAAAATATATCTTGAATTAAATAAAATATCAATTATTTTAACTCAATGAAATATGCTTGCCAGTTAAATTCACCCCACTTATATTGGTACCATGAAAGAATTCATGTATAGATATATGAAGTAATACACACAAGTAAAATCCAGAGTGACATGAATAAACAAATCATACATAGATAATAATGAACATAGAACATAGCTATTTACCATGGGAAAACCTCAAAGAGGTAAAAAAACTCACAAGTGATGATTATTCAAATTATTGAGAAATCAAGACCCAATACAACATATTCTTCATCTTCTCATTTCTTATATCAAAAATCCTTCACAAATTTTGTATTTTGAATATGATAAAATAATTTCATATTTGAATGATTTAAACATAGGTTTTAAAACCCTATTTATAGGTAAATATGAAGGGAGGTGTTCATTGTAAAAGTAATGGGTCCATCCATCTTGATAAATGATTTAATTAAAATTTGGTAATAATTAAATAATTATGACTCTATTATTTATTATGATGAGGTTTCCACCTTATTTCAATAAATAATATATTATTATTTATTTAATTAATGTCAAGTCTAAGGGTTAATTAATCCCAATTACAATCAAATGTTCTAACAGTCATGCATATTAGATGTTTATCAAAACAAAAGTAATTAGGGTCCACCTCTACTATACATAGTTGAGCATATCAGATATGTTTATCACAACAAAAGTAATTAGGTTCCAACTTTAATATACATATCTAACCTCCAAAATCATATAATCCTAGACACATTTGGTTTTTTCATGGTACAAACATGCACATCTCTACTAATTATTGACAACTTTGATATTACGTCGATGTGCTTCATCTTGACACCATACAATCTCTTATTGATAAGAACATACCTCCACCTAATATATTTCTTTATTAAATCCCTAAACATGTTCATGTTTATTAACTTTAGCATTAGTGTGCTATACATCCTACAAATAGGTGTAAATTACTATAGCATCACTTTCCTAATTTCCCATGGCCTACACCATCACCTTATCAGCACTGCAATGAAGGACATTTGTGGGAAAATGATCATCCTTCCATTCCACCTACATTATTCCAAATATCCTAAGATGTTATTCATATTGCATTACCAATTCCTCATAGTGATTAGACTTCATATGAAATGCCACATATTCATCCTCCTTATTTTATCATACCTACTTTCTCCATAGAGATAGTGCATCAATAATTCTTTGCACAACTTTCTATGAAGATATATGAGACTATGATTAAAGTTATATTTAAGTTATATAAATATTTATCTGATGTTTTTTATTTAATGAGGTAAAATCCAAGCTTTACATGGAACTAGAACCACCAGAATGTAGTACAGTTTTTTTAACAGATCATCAACAGGACCAAAGATCTAAAAAACAAAAATTTACAGTACTTAAAATGAAAGAAAAAATAGGAAACAAGAATAGAATTAGGATTAAAGTCCCTCCTGAAAGTCTTCAACATCTACAGTGTCCTTCACTAGAATGATCTAGTTTTCCTTTGAAACTTTTGCCCAAGTGTGGCTCCTAGTTCCTTTAGCCATTTCCCTGAGCAAGATCATTCTGGGGCACTTTTGTCCTTTAGCCTGCATGGGGGACTACTTAGGAGGGGCCCACTTGGGGGAGCCCTGATGGGGGGATTTTAAAACCTATGGAAATTTAAAGGCATGGATATTATTGATGGTGTATGTCATGAAATATATAAGCATTTATGAACACATTATTTTCCTTCATCATAGTATTATTCACATTTTCATATGAGTTGGATTTGATATTTACATTTCACTATAGCTTTTGTGATGTATTGTTTATCTCTTACTAGTGATTTTTATATTTATTTTTTGTAATATACTTTATGCATTTATGATAATTTTTATTATAAGCATTTCTTTCTAATTAAATTATTTAAATATTTATAAAGTTAACTCTTTGTTTAAGCTCTTTCATATTTGAAAAATATTTCCTTATTTTCCCTTATCTTGTAGTGATTTTACTTAGATTTGTTCTTGTGTTAGTTCATTTGTTGAGTATTATAGTTGTTTATGTGACAAATATTGTATACCATATCCAAAACTGTATTATTTCCCTTGTGATCAGTTATAAATCATATTCATCATTGTACCATTTCTTACATACATGGATCTAGTATGATCCTCATATATCCCTTATCATTCTTTAATTTAAAAGAACATGCAGGTTAGTCTTGAGATTGCATACTTAATTTTGGGTAAGTTTAAGAATATTTAAAATATGACATATTATTTAAGTACTTCTTTCTTGTAACTAAATTATAATTTTTTTGTGTTTATTATTTATATCACTCATGGTTGGTTTTCCAAATCCATATTAAGGAGTAATAAAAAACCCATAAAATAATTAAAAGCTATAAAAGGAACACAAGGCAATGATCAAAAGGTAATTAAATTTTCAAAATTTAAAATCACACTAAAAGACATGATTCATCATTGGCACATCTCTTATTCTATTTTAAGCTCAAACTCCAAATTTACCCTCATGAAAAATATGAGGTCCATTGGAGTGTGGTATGCCAATAGAGTGGGATAGGATGTCTCCCTATACTATTTAGTTCCACCTAATTTCTCACGTAAGTACCCAATATTTGTAGAATACCGATGAATCTATAAGGGGTCATGAGGAATGGGGAACATGTTGTGGGAAGGTAGGCCCATTTTATTTTATTTTAAATTAATAATATTCATGAGATGATTTATGTACCTCACTTGATACCCCAAGATTTTGTGTTAACCAGTTAGATTATCTTAGGGCTTTGTTTCTTAAATAAAGTTATTATCATTTTCAAATTAGCCTAGTGTGTTTCATTTATACTAAATATTGTAATAATGCCCATGTAGTAATTTTCATTCCCTCTTTTCATCAAATTGTTCCCAATATTCCCATTGATGAATATCATTTATTAGTTTTTCATACCCTTGATCACAATTCCTATGTTTTCACACTTTATTGGTTTCCCTATATGATTTGAATTATAAAAGCTTTTATAAGACAAGTCCTTCATCAAAAATTACTCATATATCCCATAAACACAATGGCAAAATTTTTACATGTCCATAAACAACCACACTTTTTTACATTATAAACTAACACAAAAACTAAATTGGTTTATCATTTTTACATATTTATTGGTTTTCATTCTTATCACATATTCACATTTCTCTTTCAACTATCATTGTTTTGGCATTTGATTTATTTATTTTATTACACATTGGTAAAACATTTATTTTACATCTCTTTGACATTTGTTTAACCATGTTCTCTTTTAGCACTTTGATTTCATATTTTCATTATTTAAAATTTCTTTCAATTATCATTCTTTTTTACCATACATTTGTTAACATGTTATAGAAAATAATCACACTTACATCATACATTTTATCGTACCATATATAAAAATCAACATATGTGATATAAATAAAATAAATAAATCCATGAGTCACTAATAACATTTGGCTCAAACATTTGATACAATACAACATGATACAATCATAGTACAAAATATAGATTTAACATTGAGGTCCATCATGAGAACATGATACACTACCCATAGATTCTTGAGACTACCCTCTATGAATATTATATTGTAGTTAATGCATACATGATCATAGAGCATCTACCTATCCCTATAGATTGGCCCCTTGGCCCTCCACTTCTGTTAACTATATAGTTGTAGCCAAGTGAGTGGCTCTATCCTAATCTAATGCCTACCACACATATATCTCCCCTCAACCCACTATTTATATTATATTAATTTATTCTCTATATGATAATATTTATATCTCTTGAGATACCTCACAAATTAATCAAAATGAACTAGCATATGTAGGTGTTGAAGGCACCATGGGATTAACCATTTATAGTATCATGTTGAGGTGACACACCATACAATAAATCATGATGGAAATTATCCACCATGGTAACCCTTTTGGTCTCTTTAAATATATAATATAATAAATTAAAACTAATAATTACATCATATCCCATATATATATATCTCAAAAAACTCTAATATATCTAACATGTATCTCTATTTTTATATGTAAATTCAAAATAATCATAAGAGACCAGATCTTACTCAACAATAGTTGATGCATATGATTAGCCACTAATCACCTCCTATATACCATGTATTCATGGTGGGGTTAATAATCTATAATATCCAAGTTGAATCACACAATAATGTCATGATCCACTATGAATGTACATCACAATCAACCAACTTAATGTAGGTTGCATGGTTGGATCTACTTGAGGTTGTGCCTATAGTTATGGATATATTTTTGGCTACATAGGATCCTATCTTTGTCTCTATAGCAATGGTGGTGGATTAAATATTTGGTATTATACTACAATATCTATTACTCTATCTCCTTTCCATAACTGACATCATTGTCTATAAAACCTTACTTGGAAAGGACATATAACAAAAACCTCTATTGGTGTGCCACCACCTCCCACATCATGTCATTCCTTCATATATTGAGAAAAAAATATAGGAATGACTATAGTATCCACCAGATGTGGTAATCCAAAATACTATAGTTTATGATGTAATATATGTGGTTCCACCCACCATGAATAATGTTTAGTAATCTTTAGTCAACCCTATCCCTGAAAAATGCTTCACCATGATCGCTAAATATCTATCATGCCCTGATATAATCACCAAATAATCTATCACCATATCACACTCTTTTATGATAAGACATGTGGTACAACATACACCACATGATATTTTTTCTAACTCTACATTCATAGGATAGAATCATTCATAACATAAAATAATCCTACTATTTGATGCATAGGAAACCTCTCATAAATACAACTAACAAAATTTACATCAAACCCTATAGTTTTTATCCCTTGGATAAAATGTTATAAAAATAGTGTACTAAATTCACCCAAATCACATAACCTAAGTCATATAATTTTCCCTACTCTAACATCAAGTGGCACATATATACAATATAAAATGGGACTTTCCATTCCAATTTTTCATAGATCAACCAGGTTATCATAAGTCCAATAATGAAACTTTAGATATTTGGAAAATTTGAAACATACACACAAAATAGATAAAATAACAACCTAAGATAGATATATTTATTTAAACCTATCACCCATAATTATAAGGCTCACCTATCATCATCTATATATAGGGTATTATACACCACAAGTCTACCAAAAATTAGTAAACCTAACAAAGCATGCACATACTCTAGGGTAATACCAGGCTAAATTTTATCCCCATCTATATTCCATTCAAATGTGTTAATTATTCTCTCCCATGTTCTTAAGAACATGGAAACTAACTCGACACTCAGTGGGATACATCACATCTTGAGCTTACCAAAACTAAGTGTTGTGTACATTCACTAATCTCTAAAGTATCTATCACTTCTATAAAATACCAAATAAAATATTACTTATTAGATATCCATCCCAAAATTTACATAATTATAGATTAACAAAATCTGATTTATGTAGTACCTTAGAATTTTACACTTGGAAATTACCTATCATGGTCATATCTTTTAGTTTTACACTTTCCTACTATTGAAAGGATTGCATTCACCATCTAATTATACCTAATTTCTTAGCTCTTAGTCTAGCCATTGTTATTTTAATGACTAATCCTTATATACTATGAAATAATATTTAATCTTTATTATTATCTTTCACTATATATTCTACACTTATACCTATTTTTTATCTTCCCAGACACATGCATCTTAAATAAACACTAACATCGATGCAAGTGTCTAGGTTCTCTAAAAAGTGTTCAATGCCTAAAATTCATCCAATTTTCAAATGAAACATTTTCTAAAGGTTGGTATAAGTTATTTAATTTAATATATTTCTATAAAGGATTGGTATATATGCAATATCAACCCTCGTTTATTCCTCTCCCAAAAAATACCAGGAACTCAAAAGGCAACTTACCAAGAAACACTCAATCAAACATTCAAGTAAGAAAACTTTCCCTAATCATCCATATTTATATATCAATCATAATATTAGTATTCCCATATGTTTGTAGAATTTTCATAGAATTTCATGAGCCATATTTTCAAAGTTATAATCTAGGTCAATGTATAACTTTGCTTATCACACATTACATCCTTGTTTACACACAAGCCAACACTTAGAGAGAAATACATAATTATGACACCCTATTTAGATTATTGGATATGTAGGAAACACCCATTAACATAAGGTTCCTCAAGGAATCTTGAAATCATGATTCCACTAACCCATCTTTCCCACATCTTTCCCACATTCACTCTAAGGATTAAGAAGTTAGGGTTTGACCATTTTAAAAATATTGAAAACCTATGTGTGTGATATGTATACATTAGAAAAAGTGTGACATAAACCCCAAAAGGATCTATTTAGTCAAATATTAATCCAAACAATGTTATTTATAGATCACTTATGTTAGGGGTAGACACCTACAACAACATAAATAACTAGATCTAACATAAGTGTTAAAGACCATATAAAAAATATTTCTAGAATCTTTGAAGTGTTACATGATCACCTTCCATTACATTTATAATTTTTTTTAGATCATAGATATATGAGCACTAAGGTTCATTTTAATAATTGATATAAAAATTTAGTAGAGGTCTCAAGGCAAATTAAATTTATAATGGTGGTGAATCAATTTAGAATGTATATCATTGTATAGGTAAATAATGTGATGCAATGTGATAAATCAAACAAATCCCACCAAGTTTCTCCAAATATCATGTAAATGTAGATGAATGCCCAATAAATGCATGCATAAAGGAATTTGATGGTAGCCTATGGGCATCTGATAGTATCTAATGAGTGTGATCATCTAATGGTAGACTATAGTCATATAATGATAGCCTATGGGTGCCTAACTACATATTACTAGCATCTAATGATAGGCTACAAGCAGATGATGGTAGAATACCTATGGGTCGATGAAGGTAGGTTACTTATAGGTGGATGGCAATAGGTGGGCAGGTAATAATAGTCTATGGGTGGGTGCTAATAGTTTATAAGAAGACATCAATAGTTTATGGGTGGGCATCTATAACCTACCTTCATCCACCCATAGGTAACCTACCATCATCCATCTGTATCTTACCATCAAATGCCAATAGTCTATAGTAAAGTGTTTGTATTCTATTGTAAGATGTTCAAAGGTTACCATCAAATTCCCACAAGTTATCTTTGGATTCCCTCATTCTCAATTGTCATGATGGCATGTAAAGTATATTAAATACAATTATAGTTAAAAAATACTAAAAAATTATATTTTAAAAAAATCATTGCATACCTTACTAGGGACTATTAATTCTTGAAGCCCTCCTAGGACCTAAAATACAAACCACCAAAAAAATTCCTAAAGTCATCTGATAGTATGTGGCAAATTCCTTAAGATTCTATTTCAAGGTGTTAGTGAACTACATTTATATGAGGAAATTTATATTAAAATATAGGTAAATCTCTCCTCAAAATTAACTTTAACCCCAAAAATTTAGGTAATCCTGATTTTTTGGCCACTCCATAAAAATTAGCAGATGCTGACTTCAAAAAATGGAATATTTATAGATTAACAAATATTTACCACTAAAAAAAACCCTTATGAGCATAATAAATGTCATGCCCAAAATGTTTGTCTTAAAACACATGTATTTTTTTATCTTATTTTAATTATGTTTATTTATTCACTATGATTGCTTAATGTTAATTTTTTATGACTTGGACAATACATAATTCAAGTGTGACACACACAATTATTACATGATTTATTTAATACATTTTATTTCCATTATGAAGCTTCTTTAAGGGTAGAATACAAGTTCATGAATTTAAGATCAAGGTGATACCATAATCAATTAGTGATATTATTATTAATGAAGAGAGATGAGTCACCTTAATTAGAAGTGACTAATTATAATTTATTATTTTAAAGAATTATAAGATTATTTACATGTAATCTGATGAAGACACTCAAGGGAAATGAAGTGAGCTAAAATAACAAAACTTTATCATATATTTATCATATTAAACATCATGAAATAAGATTTGTCTAACTCTATAAAATTCCACTCTTAAGGCATGCAAAATAAGGAAAATAACCAAATTTAAAGTAAAAGGATTGTCAAAACTACACGATGATAAAAT
>JARHVA010002113.1:982500-1002500 GCA_037957365.1 Torreya grandis
ATACACAAGTCACCCTCATATAGGGGTACTATTTTTAGAACATTAAAAATAATAACCTTGTTGAATAATGTAGATCTACCATATGTGTCCTCTATCTTTGAATTTACCAAATGGACCAAGAATAATATTTATCTTTAAAAGAAGGCCTTTCCATACCTACATACCAATGAAATCAGATTATTTGAATTTTTTCACATACATGTTCATTAAAAATCTAATGCAAAGATTAAAATGGAACACATAACACCAACTAATACCATATCACATAAATATAATATATTCCTCTTATATAGTGTACCTAAAAGATAATTTACATAATTACTTGAATCTCTAGTTTTGTTACCTCATAAGCTTATGGAGTGTCATCTCATATCTCTCCCTCCCCCTATATAAAGGTTGATATTAATCAACTTATACCAAAAGGATATGATCTTACTCAATATTTTGATTATCACCAAGGCTCTGGGCATTCTAAGAATATATTTTAAACCTTAAAACATAAAATCCAAGATCTCATTGATAACCAACAAATTAAAATTTTTGATACTCTCATAGATTCAAGTCCACAATGTGGTGATCACTAGAATAAAAACAAACCTTTGCAAGATTATTCTAACAAAAATTGAAAATAAAAAATTGTATATTATGCACATGTAATACAAATACATCAAGTTTAAAAAATAAAAAAGTATCCACAACAAAAAGATATAACAATCACATTATTCATGGTTGGTGATTAGTTTTGGAATCACCATGTTAATCCTACACAAATAAAAATGACTTATAGTGTAATATTTTTTCAACAACTTAGATTTGATCTAAAATAATTACAACAAAAAGGAGGTTGGAAAGTCTTGTTGAGAAACATAATAACATTTATTTCTTTTGGTCCTAATGGAATTCAAATAATACTTTGGGTTATGACATAAAAATATAAATATGCATTCACTAAATGATCCCTTTGGTTATATAAGATGGAAGCAAAAATTTACTAAAGTCAATATATCTCCTTTTCTCATGAGGGAAAATTGATCCATATGCCACACGATGGTAATTATTCTTGTACTTCACATATAAATTGTGAGGAGGATAATGTCATACACCTTTTTCACCCTCCAACCATGTTATAAAAAATTCAAATTATCCAACCTAAGGTTAAAAAAATAAAATATTCCAAAAATATCAAAATCATTTAAAAAAAATCAAAAATACCAAAAAAACTCAGCATGTTCCTCGTTGTACTATTTATTATGCTTATGTTATTTTATCCATGTTATTATATACCATATAAATATTTTATTGTATACATTTGTTTCAACCTTCATTTGAGTGAAATATAGGCATAATCATATACATGATATTTATACATATAGATGTTCGTATTTCCCTCCACTCACATCCTAAGTATGTTGGGGGCATTTACTTCTTTGATTGTGATACACCTAGGTTACATTATTCTAGGATTACATTCCATTGTCTTGTTTGAGCTTATATTTACTTACACATGCTTATATCCATGATTATACCTTTCGTAGTGTACTTGATATTCTATATATTTAACGTTAATTGTAAACACATACATTTAGTAACTAGTATGCTATGTTCATGTTCGTTACTTATAATTTTCCTAATTTTCAATTTTATCACTTCTTTGAATGTGTATTTCATTGTTATTGTCTTGTATTATATTTAGTGTTTGATAATTTGAATATACTTAATTGGTTTTGGCCCCTATGACTTTTTTAAACCTATTTTTAAACTTTAATATGTCACTATTTATTTTATGTCAACATTTGATTATGTCATTTTATGATTTTATGACATTTGAATAAGTCATGTCCCTTTTATTGTGTGACATTTAAACATGTCCTTTTTATGAGGTCTCCTTAGACCATTTCATGTTGTTTTGCCTTTGAGATCTCTTGTATGTTTTCTTGATTGTTTGTTGATCTTGTACTCTTGTTCTCTATACATTTCCATGATATATATCATAAATCTTAGGGCTTGATATGATCACATACTACATTATTCAATGATATATATACCTTGACAAGTTACTCATATATGTTACATTATCCATACATAGATTATAAAGCTATCTTATCCTTTTGAGTTAAGGTAACTACCATATTATACTTCTCCTCAACTCAAAAGTGGGGGTAGGGAGGGAATATCAATGGGGTCATGTCATAGAGTCATGAATTCCAAATTATAACAATTATATTTTATAGTGGGGGCATGTAAAAAATGCATGACCTCCACACTTATGCAATATTCAAAATATATAGATTTTAGTGTGGGCTTATTATGAAAACATCTTCTCCACATTTACACCAATTCTTATATTTCCTAGATTCAATGGGGGCATGTCATAGAAACATGCCCCCCACATTTTAAATTATTTCAAAGTCACCATATTTCACTCTTATATGATTCATATACACATTTATGGTAGTATTATATATAGTGATGTTATTATACCCAAATTTTAGCTGGATACATATCTGAGGTGTATGTGCCATGTAAAGGACAACTAAAATTTTAAATCAAATCAATTTATATATTTAAAATACTATTTTGGATTGTTATCATACATAACATGGATTGTTATAGATAATATAGACTAGTATTGATACAATATACCATAGTAGTTGGTTCATCCTCTAGAAGCTTGAGTTGATTAAATTGTTCAATCTTACCAATAGTATAAGTTAGATTTGATTAAATCAACTAACTTTACTAGAATTATAGGTTGTGTTTAATTAAATAATCCACCCTTACCATATATATTAATGTGATTTGATTAAATCTCTCATACTTACTTGTAAACACTAAATTTGAATTATATAGCACCTAAATCTTATATACTTGGCATGTAATTCTCATGGTTGTACCCTTCAATTCCTACACCTCATTTATTAAAGGATTACGCCCACTATCTCATGTGCCTATTTATTATATCTTAGTATGAACATATGTTATTCTAATGACCAGACCTTCTATGTTTCTTTAAATCTTATTAATTTTTTTGTTATCATCTTTTACAAGTTTTGGACTTGTATCTATTTTCCAATTTTCCTAACATTTGCATCCTAGTAAAATTCCTATGTTGATGCTAGTTTCATTTGCTAAAATAATCATCCAGTGCCTTAAATTCATATAATTTACAAATTATATGTATTTTTGTGGTATTCCTAGGTTATATAATATGAGATATTTCCAAAAAGGATTGGTATATATGCATGATCAATCCTTATTCATTACTCATCTATCCAAGACCTATCAACTCACAAGGTAACTTACCAAAAATAATAAATAAAACATTAAATTGAACCAAGCTTCTATATTCTTTCATTTTTCAATATTAGTCATAGGGATAACCCATCTATACATTTAAGTTACTAAATGAGGATTACATGAGCCATATTTTCCAAGTTACAAGCTAGGTCACTCTATGTAATTTCTTATAACACATTACATTCTAATGTACACATACACCAAAAAATAGGGGATAAATACATAAATTTGATTCCCTCTTTAGATTATTGGCTATGTAGCTAGTGTTGATTGATAAAAAGGTCCTCGGTATAGCTTAACACCATGTGGCTACTAACTTATTTTTCCCATAGTCATTATAAGGGTGAGTAAGCTTATAAAGAGTGATAGATTGTGCATGGGATATGAACACACTAAATTAAAGGAGATATAAAACCTATAAGTTTCTAATTGGTTTCATATAAATCTAGTCTATATTTCATACTGGATACCTACATCCAAATCAAACACTAGTATTTATGCAAATGTCTAGATTTGATGAAAGCATATGAGGCTATAAAATTCAAATTTTTAGAATATGATGATTGATCCATAATCTAGATCTAGTCCATTTCTAGGTTATTTTAGCCCAAATCTATACATGCACATTAAACTAACTATATACTCTTGTTTTCAATTTATTTCAATATCAAACAATAGTTATATTTTCTATTTTTAGCATATATCATCATTTAAATTTTGAACATTTTTATTTGAGTTTATAAATTAATTGGATTGCTATAGATTTATTTATCACTCTTGTGCTTATTCATTTCTATATTATTAACCATGTACTATATTAACTCACCTCAATATAGTGTTAAAATATTTGATGAACCTAATATTTATGTCTTTGTATGCAAAACCCTAATTTATCTTAGGGTTTTCCTATTTTTATGATTGTTGTAATTTATTTTTCCTATTTTTTTATTTTTTGTAATTTATTTAATATTCTAAATTTTTAATTTATAAGAAATGTAAAAAAATAATAAAAAATTCATTTTCAAATGGAAGATAGATAAGCATTAATTACTCATTGTAGACACTATTTTTTAATTATATAGTGCCTTAGTCTTATACACTTATAAAATATAGACCTTGGATGTTCTTCTTAGTTACATACCTTTCCTATTATCAAAAGACTTACATACACTATCTTTATGTGCATGTGGATTATATCTTAGTCTAAATAATGTTATTTCGATGACTCAAACCTTTTATCATACTCAGAATGTCATAAAACTATTTATCTTCTATCTATACAATTTCTATATCTATGCTTATTTTTGAAGTGCTCAGACACTTGTATACTAAATAGATACCTACATTGATGTAAGTGTCCAATCCCAATGCAAGCATCCAACGACCTAAAATTCATCTAATTTTTAAACTAAACATATCCATATGGTCATATTAAGTTATTTAATGTGAGATATTATCCAAAATATTGGTATAAATACATGAACAATCCTCATTCATTATACAACTAGAAACTTCTTACCTACTCATCAGGAAACTTAAAAATGAATTTAATCAAGTATAAAATGAGAAAATTCTCCATATTTTCTCTTATTTTGATATCAAATTGTAGGTAAAACACATATACAAGTCTAAAGTATTTAAAGAGTATTCCATGATCTATATTTTTCAAGTTACAATCTAGGTATTTATTATAATTGATTATCACACATTACATGATACACACACAAGCCAACATGTAGGGGAGAAATACATAAGTCTAAATCCATATTCAAAGTATTATTTATGTAGGCAACACTCATTGATAAAATGGTATTTGGGGAATCTCAACACCATGTTATCACTACCCCATTTCCCCACAACCACTATAAATATGAATAACTAGGTCTTTAGTATCTAAAAAGGAATGGCAGTCCATGACCTTGATCTAAATAAACTAGAGTGAGGGTGACATAGAACTTATAAGCATCTAGATGGTCACATCAAATTTAAGTAGGTATTCCATATTAAAACTTACATCTAAGTTATACATAACCATCAACATAACGATCTTGAATCAATATAAGTGTACATGAATATAATGGTATATTTTCCAAAATCAAGTGATTAATCCAAAATATATACCCATTTTATTCCCTTATAATTCTAAATCTAGATCTATATTAACATCAAAACCAATTAAGTGTCTTGTTTTCATTATCATTTTAATATGTAGCACAGTTGTACTTTCTATTTTTAGCGTATATTAGCATAATATCTTTAGTATATGTTTATCTAAATTTTCCAATTAATTATCATGATTTATAGATTATATACCATCCTTATTCCATAGAATTATCTACCCCTTTCACCCTAGATTCCCAAATAAATATTATAGGTTTAAACATTTGGTGAACTCGACCTCTTAGTATTCCTTTACAAACCTAACATGATCTATGGTTTATAATATCCTAGGCTTTTAACTTATTATTTTTTATTTTCAAATATAAAACTTTACCATAGGGTTTTACCCTCATTTTATTTCCAAGATTAATTTTCATACACTTGCAAGTGTCATCTTTCTTGATTAGAACGTTTTAGACTCAAAATGGTTCAATTTTAAATTTCCTTAGAGGTTTTTAATAATTATGTTTACTTAAGATAATCCCACCTTTAAATAGTGTGATAAATATCCCAATAATATCTATAGTATTGAGTATCCAAGATATAAAACATCAAAAACCCATGGTCTAACTAAACCATTAAAAAAACACCACAACCTAAATAATGAACAAACTAGAAAATATAAAAAGATTTAAAAAAATGAGACTGACACATAGAACATTCAAAAATCAAGTTAAGAAGACCTTATGAGTACCTTTAATGGAGTTAACCTAGGATTTGTACTTGGGTCCTTCTTTTGATACTAATCTCTCACCTTCACCAGCTGAGGAGGAAGTAATTCTTGGAGGGGTCCTAAGGTGAGATGTTGAAGTGTCCAGCCCTTCTCCTAAAAGAGTTGAAGCATGTGGATCAATAAAAACATCCTTTATCCTTTTTATTGGGATAAAAAAGTCTAATATTCCTCTCAAATTACCCTTAGCACCAACATTCAAAAACATCATCCCATGAATTTCTTTAATCTCATTCTGAATTATTCTTATCTCCATGACTTTGATCTTTAGGCTTAATTATATTAAGCATAGTTTTGTGTTAGGAGATATGGATTCCTACTGGGACGTATCCAAGGTAGGTTCCTCATGAGATACCTTAATAATATGGTCTATATTGATGGATTCCCTAGGGGAACTTGGGTCTAAGAGGATGACTAAGGGATTCACCTTCTCTAGGGAGACAGTTAATTAAATGTTTAGTTCTTTTGAAGCCTTTGGTTCAAAGATGAGTTTTTTTCCTAGGCCTACCCACCTCATCCTTTTTTACCCCTCCTTGAATACATCCACACATACCCCTTGATCTATTTTCCTCTCTTTCCACCATGCATGAAACTAGAAATAGTTCATTTCTCCTTATCAAGGGTGCAAACTTGAATAAATGGAAAATGAGGGATTGGTGTGTAATTTAAACTTTATTATTTACATTGAAATCCCTCATAGAAACCTCTACAGATCAAATTAGGTAGAAATGGAGATTGACCATGTAAATTCCCTTAAAGTGATTAATAACATGAAATGGTTAGACCTTACCAAGCTAAATTTGGAATCTAAAGTGATATATAAAATCACCTACATATACACTTACAGATAGACCTATGATAGATCCATCCTTAGAGATATCTTAGTAACTTCTTTTGATTTTTTTGTATAGTTTAAAATTTTCAACACCCATAGAGCCTTAAGTTTATTTTCCTTATAATACTTGAGGTCATGCACTATTAACCCAATTTTGCCAATAATGGCTTCTTTAGATACCCCAATCCTCATACCCCTCATAATAAAAATCCTTTCATTCCAAGCCTTAGAATTTTTTTAGCTAGGTTGGGATCATGACCAAAATATTAATCATAAATTGGGTTATATTCCCTTTCTCCGTAATTTCCCAAAGTGTGGGGTTATTGTTCTTGATGGTTAAATAGGACATGGGCTCAACCCTACTAGTTACCAATTTGGGCACTCATCCTCAATTGAATCATGTCTAGACTCTATCTCATTTTCCTTGTCTTCAAATGATTCTTGTAGTGAATCCATGAAATCAAAAGTGCTGATTCTAAAAATTATCAAAAGTTTAGAATAAGTTAACTAAATTCAAGTGAAACTCAATGAGCATAAAATATGAAAAGAAATAATTGCTCATAAAATATTACAATGATGAAATAAAAATCATTAGAAATGATGACTCAGGGGTAAGTAAATGAGATGAAGGGGGTGGAAGTGCACCATAAAAATAAAATCATCATCATTAAACAAAACCAGGGAGTGAGGAGGTAGAGGAATCACCATGATGGGATCAAATGATGATGGGGACCAGATAGTCCCAAAATAAAAGGTAGAAAATCAAAGATACCAACCAAGAAAATCCATCATACACTTGGCCCAAGGAAAAGGCAAAAGAGAAAATTGGAAAGAATGGTGATAGTAATAAATAACCCACTACCAATAAATTTAAATTTAATGAAATAAGAGGAAATCAAGGGATGAGGAGGATTCAGGTTCAGATCACAAAAAAAATCACAAAACTAAAATATGGATAAGCAATAAAATATATGGATTTGAAGAACCAATATCAAAACCACTAATAACTTGAAATTCAACTGAGAGACCATTAACAACTAGTCATGATTCCCCTTGAGAGGGTACTTTATGTAACCCTTGGAATTCTCTATTTAATTTGTAATTATATTTTCCTTCAAATGATTGTCTTCCCCTTCTCTTATTTACATTTCCATAATTTATTTCTCCTTTCCCAAGATTAGTCTTTTTATGATTGAACTAGGATCTAGACTCTTGAGAATAGTGGCCCCATTCATCTTAGTTAGATCTCTATATATTAGGATTTTAATCTCATTCTTTTATGAGTTTAAAACTTATGAGGGACTCTTTGGTGAGATATCTTGTACTCAATTAATTATTTCAAAGTGAAAAATGGGTCTACCTCCACCTTAGGAGACCAATTAGATTCATGAATATTCAATTTTCTAGAGAAAGAGGTTTCAACCATTAGCAAGGGCTGAGGTAAACTAATAGATGCATCATTATGTCTCAAAATGACATGATAGTGGATAGGTTCTCCTTATTTAGGTTAGGGTCCATAATAGTAGGAATTTATAGAGTCAATACTATGGTAAAAGAAACCATAATACCTTTTGGGTCACCAAGTAGATATTTAGAAAATTACAAAGTAGTTTTAGTTAATGGGTTTTCATAAGGATTTATAACCTCTTTAGAATTGGAGGCCTCATAGCCTCTATATTGAAACTCCTCTAGATTCATACCATCGTTTTCACCGCTCATGAAATCCATGAGAAAATGGTAGGGGGTACCTATGATGTGAAGGCAAGAACACACATTGCATGGGCATGAGAACCCATCAATTTTGATGTTTTATCTCCATAACCCACTCTTATTTCTAAGAAGGATTGAATTTAGTAAAGGTTTATAAGGAGAAAGCAAAACCTTAACCCTGACCTCCAATATTTTTCTCTTGCATCAAGTGACCAAGTCAATCATCAATGGAATCCTTAGTGTTTGATCAAATACAATGATAATGTCCCCATGCCAAAAGTCTATCGAGAGTTTTGGGAGAGAAATCCACACCAAAAAATCATGGTAGTAGTCTAAATTTTGGGAAAGTCTTGGCCTCCATTTCAAAAGGATACAAAAAAAATTCCATAAATCTTATCCCATCCTTAAAGTTTTTGTACAAGTCATCCTTACAGGAAAATGAAATAAGAGACCAATCCTTAGCCAAGGGATTAATTTCCATAGGCTTGTCAGGCTTCTAATTCCTATTTTCCCAACTCTTAAATTGATCAACTCCTAAATGAAACCCATGTCATTTATCTAAAATTTGAATATACCATTGCTCCTCTACATTTTCCACCATGGAATCCATAATTGATAAGTAGATTCCATCTTTTGAGGCTGAAGGTAACATCATAGCATATTAAAATGGCTAGTTTTTTAATCTTTATTGTTATTTTGATTCTAGTTTTTATTTTTATATTAATTTTAATAATTATGTTGATATACATAAAAACCTATTTTTCTACAAAAAATTTGTCCATATTTTCTGAATTTAGAATTTTACTATTTTTAGTAAACTTATACCTACATGCCTTACATTGTACTTTTATTTCCCTAATTTTTTGGGCTCATATCATTTCCTATTTTTCCTAGAATAAACTATTTAATATTCCAAAATTTCTTAGCTAATATATTTATATTTATTTCTCTTCATTTGTAATATTATGGTGCCCTTAAATTTTGGTCTCAAAACCCTGGTTGACCTAGGGTTCACTAATTTACTATTTTCAGAATCTTTATTTCAAAGTGATCAAATTTTCAAAATCAAAATTTCACCTTATCTAAAAACGTGTTTAATATGGATATATCTCATAGCTACTTCATTCTACAAGACATCATGGTATTTTTTACTCATTATGTTTCATGTATAATGAAATCAATTAAAAAGAGTAACCAACTTGATCAATATAATAAGAGGGTTTCAAAATAAAATCAAAATTTAATCCATTTTTACAACTCTTTTTGAAATAGTATTGACAATATTCCTCATAACCCTAAGGAGGATGATAGATATCATATTTCTAACCAAGTTTATGCTATCACTCCTTCAATGTGTAAGGTATATGGTGTATGCATGCATGTTGAATCTGAGGTAACTAGGATTTTTCCTTATGAAGCCTTAAAAAATCAAAATGCATCTTTTTGATCAAGTGAATAGAAGAGTGGAAAAATAATTTTATTTCAAAGATCAAATTTTTATAAAGTCAGATTACATACCTATAGAATCTAACACATGGTAGTGTTAATCATGTTTTTGCATCCTCAACTACCAATGTTGTGCCAAATAAGGTTTCACATCCAAATGAAAAACTACAACAGAATACATCTAAAAAACATGATTCAAAATGTGAAAAAAAGGCTAATAAGAGTCCAATTGAAATCCTAAGATAAATTATTTGAGATAAAGTAATTAAATTGCCTCCTGCATGTCTTATAAGGTGATACAAATACTAATTTGCATATCATATAATTCATTGTAATCATATATTGTTGTTTTGAACTAAATAAAAAAATAGAAAGTTACAAAGGTAATGGTGACTATATCATTGATACATCAACCAAGAACACCACTCACATTATGAGTACTCCTAAAACACAAGTACCAAAATAGCAAATATATTTACCAAAATACAAATCAAATCAAGATAAGGATCAAAAGGACAAATAAATAGACAAAATACCATTATCAAAGGAAAAAATGATATTTAGACCACTATAAACTAAACCATGTGAGATTAATTTTTGGTTAATACCAAAAAAAAATGGCATAATTCCAAATGATTATGATAGTGGTGATATTGTTCCTAATATCAATATAGTAGATTAATAATTGAGAAAATGTTTTTTTATGAACTCAATACCTTACTACACATGATCTATAAAATACAAAAATGTTTATGGTAGATTAATAATTGAGAAAATGTTTTTTTAAGAACTAATACATAATGATTAAATACATATCCAAAAATTAAATAAGCAAATACAAGTAATAAAATATTATTAAAGATAAAGGACATAGAAAATATTAAAAAAGATAAACCAAATGCATTTTGGAATAACATTTTTGATAAATCCAACATCACCAAAGATCAAGAGGCATAATATGTTAATCATTTCATCCCCTTGATACAAGAATAAGATAAAATGTTTGATTATACTAATCACACATATGGAACATTATTTTAGGAAATGTTAATTATTTACCACTCTTTTAATATTCTCATCCTCGTCTTAAAATAATTTGGTATCTTATTATAAATAATATTTTATAGATTATATAGCACCTCAATCTTGTACACTTGGAAAACATAGACCTTGTGTATTCCTCTCAATTATATACCTTTCTCATTTTTTAAAATATTGTATATGCTTTATCTTATGCCTTTGTCATATATATTAGTCTTACCATTCTTATGATGATGACCCAAACCATTTTTCATTCCTAAAATTCTTGAAGGATAATTATCTTCCACCTCTACAAGTTCTAAGTCTGCACCTACTTTATTTCTCCCTAGACACTAACATTTGGGATAGACACCTATGTTGGCACTAGTTTCATTCTCCAATTCAAGTGTCCAATACCCTTAGATCATCTAGTTTCTAAATTAAATTTATCATAATGTTCAACCTAAGTTCTTTAATGTGATTTACTTTTTTAAAGGTATTTATATAAATACAAGATCAAACATCATTCATTCTTCACCTATAAAATTCTTACCTACTCACCAATTAACTTATAAAACTCATTAAATCAAGCACTAATGTGAGAAAAGCCTCCATATTTTCTCTTATTTCCATATCAATATTAATAATATCACATACATAGGTCTAAATTATTGTAACATCCCAAGATCTATATTTTCTAAGTTATAAGCTACATCATTTTTGTATTTTATTTACACATATTGCATCATTCACACACAAGCCAAAACATAAGGGATAACTACACCAATTTAAATCCCTCTTCATATTATTGGCTATGTAGGCAATGCTCATTGGTAAATGGGACTTTGGGGTCATCTCGACACCATGTACCCAATAAATAAGTTTTTTCTAAGATCAATATGAAGATGAAGAACTAGTGTTTTATATATTCATGAGGAGTGATATTCAATGACCTAAATCAAAAAACATCAAAGTGAATTCAAATTCAAAACAATAATAATCTAGGTGGTTACATCCATTTCCATAAGGTATTCCACATAAGACACTTGCATTAGGTTCAAATAATAGTGTTGACATAACTATCCTAAGGTAACTTTAGTTTATAAAGATCCAATGGTACTTAATCCATAATTTGATGAATATTTCATTATCTTCTTAAAATATACTTTTTACATATTCTATATCTAGAACTACATTATCATTAGGTCAATCTAAGTACGTTACTTATTTGTCATTTACATATCTAGCATAGTTGTACTTACTATTTTTAACTTAACTTAGTTTAAGAAATTAAGCATATGTGTGTATTTGAGTTTATCATCAACTATCCTACTAAGGATCTCAACATCACCCTTTTAAATTTATGGATAAACATTTTGCAAAGCTAATTTTTGAACTCCAAACCCTAGGTCAATCAGGGTTTTTTTTTATTTTTATTGTTGATCCTTGATTGACCTAATTTTATAATCAAGTTTGTTATGGATATATTTGTTAATTATTTTATGTTCTAATACCTTATATTTTATATTGTTTTTTACATCAATTGATTTTTTAAAACTATTAATAAAATTTGTGTCAATAATGAGAGGTCTTTTAAACAAAAACAAAACTTAATCTCTATTCAAACTTCCTTTTATAATGTTATAGATCTATTATCTAAATGCCAACATGCATTCTCTCAGCCATTTTTTCTACCTAAGTTTTATTTAAATTATATCTATTATTCAACACCCATGGATTATATTATATTCCATGGTTCTTATTGTTATTACTCAAAGAGGTAAGGTTTCCCAACCAATCCTACCACCTGTTAACATGCAACAGGTGCTTCCTAAACCTAATCTTGTATAAAATGAAAGGGATATGAAATTATTGACCAATTGATAAATACACATGATAAAATTTAAATCCTTGATCTCCTAAAGTAATCTAGTTTTTATAATGGTATCATATATGAGGTATTATGTGAGACACAAGTTTCTAGTGATATTGAGACTACCTATTTTATAGATATCATGAAATATTTTAAGAACAATTCCAAGATCATTACCTTTGATCAAATAGATTTACAATCCAAATATATTAATGACCAAAATTTTATTTTGTTCATATAAGTGACCATGAATAATAAAATCATCAAAAGGGTGCTCATTTATAATGGATCGGGCCTAAATACTTGTACAATAAACTTCATAACCACCATGGGTATTCAAACCAATATTCTTCAAAAAAGGTTATGCATATAAAAGTTTTTGATAATTCACATATCCCTATAGTTGGTCAAATCACATTATATATGACATTGGGGAAAAAAAGTAGTTTTAACTACTTTTTGGGTCATGTCTTAATCATTATATTATAATTTACTTTTTGATAGACCTTGGATACATTCAATGGAAGTACCCCCATCTAAACTTTATAGATTAGTAAAATTCATACATGATGGGACATTATTATCCATGCATGTTGATGATGATCCTTTCAAATTTTTAAAAATGATACATTCTAAAATTGAAGGCATTCTCACATTGGTACCACCTAAATAATGCATTCATATTGATCGCATACACATGTATGAAATAGGTAAGGTAAGTACAGTGGATCTTTTATCTTCATATGTTAATAATTCACTAAATACTGAGGTACACATCAGTTCTTATCAATATCAAAAACCATTACTAAAGGAGACAAAAGAACCACAAGAGTACCCACCATTTGAGATTCATTTATTGATCAATATTGACTAGAAATATGGCCATGTTTCATATTACTATGACAATGATGATGATAAAAATTATGATATGTCAAATGAGAAAATGTGAAAATTAAAATTTGATCCACTTGATCACTTATCGCACAACCTATTAAAACCCATGGGTCTTAACACATATAAACTAAATCCACTTGCATACAATTTAGAAGTGAATCTAGATAAGGTCAAAACAAAAATAAAAGATGAGTATGTAAATGATTGTTAATCCATACATCCCTCTTGGTTAAAAACATTGATTCAAATATAAAATAATCAAATTAAATTAAATAATGTGACTAATGTGGAGTCTTTTTAAAAGTATCCATACCAAATGATACAAATCACAACAAAACTGGATACTACAAATACCATACTATCTTTTTTACTTGAACATAAAATGATTTTATAACCTTTTTATATGCATAGATAATGCAATAGACTTGTACCTAAAAAAGACAATGTACCATATTGTAAATATCATCATATCATTAGCTATAATACCAATCAATACTAAAAATGAACTACTATACTCTCCATTAATTCTATAATCTCAAGGATACATTTGATTACCTATATTTTTTGGCTCACATGTGGAATCTTCCACCATATGGATATTAGACCATGAACTAATTTTAAAACTAAAATTTGGATTAAATTGGCTAATTGATTGTAATGATAAGTTAGATACTATAAACATGTGTGTTACTTTTCTTGTTATGGATACATATATTTGAATATAACATGATAGGCATGATTATTTTCCTACACCGTTGGCTTTAGGAAAACCATTGAACAAAAACATTGAAGTGGTGGTACTATAATAATATAAAAAATTATTGATAAATTTCCTAGGTGTCCCTACATCTTTTGATGATGAGGAATTCCTTGATTAGACATATTCAAAAATTCTAAAAATATCTAAAAAATCAAAAAATCAAAAATACAAAAGCATTTCTAACACCAACATGTTCTATTGGATCCCTGGCATCTATGTGTTAGTTACATGTTAATGCATGGAATATTAGTTACCTCTACATACACATGTGTGACACAGTTCTATTTGAGTTTGATGCAGGCATACACATATAAAAGATCTATTCTTATATTGGATGTTGGGCCTTTCTTCTACTCATATCATATGGACATTAGGGGAATCCACCTCTATTATCACAATACTTCTAGGTTATATCATTTTATGGTCAATGGTCACTCTAAATTATCATGTTTTAATCTCATATATGTACTTACACATGACTTTATCCATGATTATATCTTACATAGGGTACTTGATATGCTAGGCACCTGCCATTTTCTTTGATAACACATTTGATCCATGGGATACTATGATATGTTTATGTTGGTTGTTTATGCTTTTATACATTCAATTCCTTGAGTGTATTGCCTTAATATTGTCTTGCTTGTTCGATCATTTGAATATGCTCCTCTGTTTGCATCCCCCATATATATGTATGTTTTATTTGACATTTTAATATGTCATTAATTGTTGTATAGACACTTTAACATGCCATTCTTGATCTTTTGGACATTTCACTGATTCATTTCCCTTTGATTATGTGGCATTTGAACATGCCCCTTGTTTGTGGTCTCTTTATACCATTGTCTTTTGACTTTATTTTAACTACTCTTATGTGTGTGATTAATTTTTTTTTGAGATTTTAATGTTAATTTATAGACATTACCATGATATTTATCTTGCATATTAGGCCTTCATGTGATCACATTGTTATATGTGATTCAATGTTATATCTACCTAGACATGTTCTTTTTATATGTTACAGAGCTCCATTCACAAATTATATAGTTGTCTTATCCTTTTGAGGTGAGGTAACTATTAGTTTATATTATTCCCTCACCTCAAAGGGAAAAATATCAATAGGTTCATGTCATATATAAATTTTATCCACATTTGACATAGATTTCATATTTTAATATGGGCATGCTTTACAAACATGTCCTCCACACTTATTCAGCATTCAATATACCAGATTATATTGGGGCCATGTTTTGGAAGCATGTTATCAACACTTATTCAGTATTTTTATCTTATATAAATTTTTAAATTCAATCAGATCATGTCATATAGGCAAGGATTCTACACATTCATAGTTATAGATTTAATGGGGGCATGCTTTACAAGCATGTTTTCCACACTTATTCATTATTAAGAATCTCCAAATAATAGTGGGGGAATGTTATGGAAACATATCCTCCATAGTTATACTTATTCTAGTTTTCATATTTATCCATATATAGTTTGGGAATGATTTGGAATCATGTTCTTCACACTTACACAAGTTTTTTAACTGGCCAAATCACATAGTTATATAATTTAGATTCATAGTTATGGTAGAATTTTAGACATCCATACCAATGTTATACATATTTTTAGCATGAGACATATACAAGGTGCATATGATATGAAATTTTAAACCATTATTACAAAATCTAAATAAATTTCATATTTCAAAGCAATCTTTGATACTATCATCATTGACTAGGATGTACTTTTATGCATTGATACCTAGGATGTACTTTTATATACTATATTGAACCAATCTAATATAGTATATGGTTCAGTTTTAGTATGTTTGAGGTGATTAAATCACTCAATGTTTCCAAATTTTTAGTTTATAATTGATTATCTAATCTAGTCTTACCAATTTGATAGTATGAGTTGAATTTTTTCGTTCATTTTTACTAAGTTACAAGTAAGATTGGGTTGCATGGTTGATATGATCTCAGTTGTTGAGTGTCAACTCATATTTTATCCAATTTTGAGGTATGTTAATTCCAATATATCTCTATTTATCTATTTATATCCTTACATATATGCACTTTATATATATATATATATATATATATATATATATATATATATATATATATATATAATGATATATATGTATGTATGTATGTATGTATATACATACATACACATAAATATATATAATGATATATATATGTATGTATGTATATACATACATACATACATATATATATATATATATATATATATGCTGAAGGAATGAGCAGGAGATACACAGGATCCACAGGATCAATCCAGGAGAGAGAACCCACAACAAATAACCTGCAAATATTTCCAGAGAATAAATAAATTTGTCACACCTAAAAACTAGGTGATAATCCACAAATTTCTCTGTATATTCTCAATAATCTCTCGTTAATTTCTCATACAATGCAAAGTATTTATAATAAAAATAGTTTGTTTCATGTTAACAAACTATTTGTAATAATTACAAAATAGAGAAAACAAACTATTTGTTTTCTCATACTACGAACAAATATATTGTTGAGAAATTCTCAACAATAAAATAAATTAACCGAGGTAAATAAATTTTGCCCTTGATAATAAATAACTTACCCTATTAACCCTAGGTAAGCTTAAATATGCATTATTCCAACACCCTCCCTTAAGCAAAACATAGGGAGAATGATAAACAAGGATGGGTCCCAGCTACTAGGCCTGATAAGGTACCCATGTACAAACCAATCAAAATATATGAAAAATAAAGGAAGGAAGGACTTCATGGGATATCCCCCCAAGGACAACTTCCTTCACCCCAAGCATCGCTCACAACTGAATAAACGAGGAGAAGCCAAAGGTTTAGTGAATATGTCTGCAATCTGCTCAACTGTAGGCACAAACTCCAAAGAAAGAACTCCATCCTAAATAAGATGTCGAATGAAGTGCATGTGAATATCAATGTGTTTTGTCTACTGATGCTCAACAGGATTGCGTGAAATAGCAATCGCACTTTGGTTATCACACCAAAGAGTAGTAGGACCCTGCTGTGTGAAGCCAAACTCTCCAAGCAACTGTCGAAGCCAAAGTATCTCCTAACTAGCTTTGACAGCACCTCGATACCTAGCCTCAGTAGAGGACAATGCAATAGCAATCTAATTTTTGCATGCCCAAGCAACTGGACCTGAACCAAGTGTGAAAGCAAATCCACAAGTGGACTTGCGAGTGTCAACATCACCAGCCCAATCAGAGTCAGTGTATCCAACAAGCTGTGTAGAACTATGTGGTGTGTAATGTATACCAAAGTGAGTGGTGCCCCGAATGTAGTGCAAAATAGGCTTGGCTACTTGCCAATGACTCTCATGAGGCTCATGTGAGAATCGAGAGACAAGGTTCACAGCAAATGTGATGCCAGGACGGGTATGAGTTAGGTATAAAAGACTACCTACAAGTTGCCTATACAAAGTGGAATCAACAAGAGGAGTCATACAAGTGGCAGACAACACAATACCTGACTGATATGAAGTGGGTGTGGGCTTACAATCAGTCATGCCAAATCGATGAAGAAGATCTGTCGCATACTTTTGCTGTCCAATAGAAATGCCCTCAAAAGACTGAAAAACTTGAAGACCAAGAAAATAATGTAGAAGTCCCAGATCTATCATATCAAACCTATCTGCCAGCTTATCCTTGATGTCATGTATCAAGGAATCTGAACTACCAGTGAGGATGAGGTCATCAACATACAAAACCAAAATGATAAGCTCCTCACTTTGCTTCAGGATGTATACATTGTGATCTAACTCACAATGAATAAAATTAGAACTCAAAAGAAAACTATCCATCTTCTCATACCAAGCTCTAGGAGCTTGTTTAAGGCCATAAAGAGAACGACGGAGTCTACAAACCAATGATGAGTCCTGCAAAAATCCTGGAGGCTGCCCCATATAGATCTCCTCATGGAGATCACCATGCAAGAAAGCACTCTTCACATCCATCTGAAAAATAGACCAAGAATGTGAAGCAGCAAGAGAGAGTACAAGCCGAATAGAATCCATCTTAGCTACAGGGGCAAAGGTCTCAGAGTAATCAACCCCTTCAACCTGTGAAAAACTCTTAGCTACTAATCTAGCTTTGTACTTATCTACTGATCCATCTGCAGCATATTTTGTCTTATAGACCCATTTACATTTTACAAGTTTTCTTCCCTTAGAAAGAGGGACAAGATCCCAAGTATCATTCTTCATTAATGAAGAATACTCATCATACATAGCAACATCCCACTCGAGTATACCAATAGCCTCAGAAAACAACATTGGATCATCTGTACAATCTTGTCCCAAAAGAGCAACACCAGATGTCTGTGAGCGAGTGCGACGAGAATCAGATGGATCACCAACAAAAGAACTAGTTGCATGTAGAGTGCTCTTTGCCCATTTAGGCAAAGGTGGTGAAGAAGATGGCTGTGGTGGCTGAATAAGTGCGACATCATCATCATCAACAATAGAAAGCAAATCCTCACTATCCTCAGTACAAGGAGGGGAAGAAGAAGAACTAGATGTACACTCCTGTGGAGTGGGTAGCTCATCAACCTGAACATCCCATCGAAACAACACATCATGTGTGACAGGATCAAAAAGACGGTAGGCTTTTACATCTTCACAATAACCAACAAAAATGAGTGGTTGGATTTTTTTCTCCAATGCTTTACGTTTGTCATCAGGAATGAATGCCCATGCTTGACTCCCAAAGATGCGAAAATCTGAAATATCAGGCTTGATCCCAGACCAAGCTTCTTCTGGTGTCATATTTTGCATAGCTTTATGAGGCATACGGTTTTGAATGTAGTTTGCACAATTTATAGCTTCAGCCCACTATTGTGGACCCAAATTTTTAGAGTGAATCATACAATTAGCCATCTCTTTCAATATTTGATTCTTCCTCTCTGCTACACCATTTTGTTGAGGAGTGTGTGGTACAGTGAACTGATGTTGTATCCCATGCTCAATACAAAAATCATAGAAAGCATTACTATCATATTCCCCCCCATTGTCAGTGTGTATCTTCTTAAGAGGAAGAGATGATTGTTTTTGAACAAAGGCTTTGAAGGCCTTAAAAGTCTCAAAAACTTCACTTTTCAACTTGAGAAAATATACCCAAGTTTTACGAGTGAAATCATCAATGAATGTGAGTGCATATTTAGCCCCTGAAAAAGAACAAGTTGGAAAAGTCATCAAATCACTATGAACCAACTCTAAGGGTGAAT
>JARHVA010002113.1:1010000-1302500 GCA_037957365.1 Torreya grandis
GTTTAAATGGTTATCTAATCATTTTTTAATAAGGTAACTACCAATTTATACTTGTATCACATCAAAAGAGGGTTATATTAGTGGGGTCATGTCATAGAGACATGTCTTTCACATTTTTCATAGTTCACATATTTAGATATAGACTTGGGGCATGTTTTGGAAACATGTTATCCACACTCATACAAGTTCCAAGTTTTAGATATATAGTGAGGGAATGTTTTGGAAACATTTTCTCCAAACTTACATCAATTTTAAATTTCATATTATATTAGGGGAATGTTATAAAAACATGTTCTTCACACTTTCATAATTTTCTAATTGGCCAAGATTCATAGTTATATTATTTGGATACACAATTACGGTAGAATTCTATAGATTGATACCATTTTTATACCCATATTTCATCATGATAAATACATAATGTGAATATGATATTAAAAATGGCATCTAAATTTTATATACATAAAGTTATATTTTATATTTCAAACACTTCTACGTACTTTATCTCATTAGGTTTGACTATTACAAACTACATTGATTCAATCTACTATAGTAGTTGGTTAAATTTTTGGTAGGGTTGAGGTGATTAAATCTCTTAGTCTTACCAATTTTATAGGTTGGACTTGATTATGTCATCCAAACTCACTATATTTATAGTGTGGGTTAAATTGGATTAGCTCACGCTCACGAAGTTATAAGTATGATTAGGTACCATGATTGAGCTAATCTCAACTACAAGGTAGAAACTCACCTTTTTATCTAAATTATGGGGAATGTGTCCTCTAGTATTTATATATTTATTCACTTTACATATTTATATTTATCTTAATATTAGTTTTAATGGTTTATAACGATACATATTCTCAAATAAAATTTATAAAAAGCATGGTAGTTACATTTATACATAAGTGTAATTTTATACTCTATTCACTTTAAATTTCAATCATTTCAATGCTTTTGATTTTATATTATATGAAATAAATATATACTCTAACATGTTCTTAGTTTTAGATCATTCACATATAAAGCACTCAATTTGGACTCATGTAAATCAAATGTGTGTTATACATACCTAGGTATGCATTTCTTTTCCTTTAAACTAGTAATTTCATTGCTAGATTAAGGTGGGAATGTAGATACTATTTTTGAATTATATATCACATCAGTCTTGTACACTTGAAAATTATAGGCCTTGGTTTTTATTCTTAGTTCTAAACTTTTCCAATTGCTGAAAGGCTCACATACACTATCTATATATGCCTATTGCTCATCTCCTAGTCTAACCAATGTTATTATGATGGATCATACCTTATATCATAATAAGAATGTTAGAAACCTATTTATATTTTATCTCTACAATTTCTTGACCTATGCTTATTTTATAGTTGCTTGAATACTTGTGTCCTAGCAAGATTCCTAAATTGATGCAAGTGTCTAATCCTAATATAAGTGTAAAATTCCCTAAAATTCATCCAAATTGTAAATGAAATGTATCTTATGGTCATACTAAGTTATTTAATGTAATATATTCTCTAAAAGTATGTGTAAAAATATAGGATCACTCCTCACTCATTATGCATCTAGTAACTTCTTACCTACTCATAAGGTAACATACCCAAATAATTCAATCAAGCACTCAAGTGAGCAAAACTTCCCTATTTTCTACTATTTACATATCATTCATATGGATAGCACATATATAGGTCTGAATTACTGAATGAACATCCCATGATCCACATTTTATAGGTTACAAAAAGGGTCACTATTGTACTTTATTATCATAAATTAAAGGATACACACACAAGACAACATGTAGGGGATAACTACATAAGTATAAGGCCCTATTCAAAGTATTAAATATGTAGGTATCACTTATTCATAGAGGGTTATTTGGGGTATAATGACACCATGATATCACTAACCCATTTTTACCATAACCACTATAAATATTAATAACTAGGGTTTTGCTATTTGATGATGGGTGAGAGTACATGACCTAGATCTAAATACACCATAGCAAAGATGATATAAAATTTAGAAGCATCCAAGTACTTTAATTTATTTTCAATGGGTATTTAGTATTGGAAAAATGTGTCCAATTCAAACATAAGTTTCAAATTAACCATCCTCTAATGACATAAGTGTTTACATCTATCAAGGTACAGTTTCCATAATTAGGTGACTAGTCTAGAATCTAGATCTAGTTTATTCCCTCCCTGTTCTAGATCCATATCTGTATTATCATCATAACTAGACAAGTATCTTATTTTCATTATCATTGAAATATATAACATCACTTTAATTTATATTTTTAGCATATCTCCACATAATGAATTTAATATATGTTTATCTAAGTTTTGAAATTAATTGACTTGTTTTATAGACATAATAACATCTTTGTTCCCTATGTTATCTCTACCCCTTTAACCTTAGATTCCAAATATATATTTTAGAGTTAAAAATTCATATTAATAAGAAAAAATTCTTAATATATCCATTTTTTTATGTTAAGAGAGATGAAATTAGTAAGCATGTTAAGGATAAGGCTTCCTCACCTAGTGATGGTGAATCCTTAGGTGGTACTATAATTGATTCTATACCAAAGACCCTCCCTTTGGGAACATCATAGATTAATAATTTTAATGGTGGTATGGGATATGTATTTATCACTTAAACAAATCCTAATATTTATACATCTTACATGATATACATTAATCCTTTAACCTAATTACTAGTTTCAATGCCTATATCCACTCAAATAATGTGCACGTGTCCTTTGTTGACATCCCAAGCTTCAAGACTTAATGAAAAATATGTGAAAACCATTATAAAAATAATAAAAAATTTACAAGATAAGGATACAAATATTCAACAAAATTATATGAAATAACATTATGTTATTGATTCATAAGAGGTGTTACATAATCCTCTTGCACCTGAAATATATTTGCACCCCTTGACAACTAGTTTTATTTCACCTAAGTTCACATTTTATGATGTAAAGGGTGATCATGGAAATTATATTAAATATTTATATATATAATTCCTTCATTTTTCCTTAAATTATAAACTTTTGACTAACCTATTTCTAAGGAGCCTCAAGGACTATGCTCTAATCTTTTTCTATGATTTAAAAATTGAATTAGTAAGAGAATTGAAACCTATTTCAGATTTTTTTTTGACACATTTTTATATAAATATTACCAAAAATGCTTCATATTCACAAATTATAAAAATAAAACAAGAAACTAATGAACACATAAATGAATATGTCTTAAGGAACAAGACAATGTTGGCTAAAACAACTGATCTAATGTTAGATAAAAATCTTGAAGACATCATCAAGCAAATTTTTCTTTCCCCATTACATGATTACATTGATTTTCAAAAAATTAAATATTTCAATTAATTATGTCATATTATTCATGATCATGAAATGAAACTTATCTCATTGAATAAACTTAAGTATGTTGCAAACACACAAACCACATCAAATACCAAGCTCACTATCAAACCAAGTTATAAGGTCAATCATACATAACCAAAAAAGGATACAACCACTATGTTTAGTGTAGCATCAAAAATTCCTAATCATAATATCTTATCAAATTCACCAAGGAGATAATTCACACAATTACTTGAACATCTAGCTTCATTACTTCTAATACTTGTGGAGTGTCACCTCCTTTCTCTCCGTAATCCTATAGCGGTTGATATGAGTCAACATATACATAAATGATATAATTATAATGTTTATTATAACTATAATCAAGTCTCTAATCATGATAAAAACCATTATTTTACCCTCAAGAATAAGATCCAGGACCTTATTAGTGACCAAAATATTACATTTGATGACCCTCCAAAGGAATCAAGTTCACAACCTAGTGATCACTAGAATCAGAATATATATTTAATGATCCCTTTTAATAAAATTATAATAAGGACACATAATTTCAAATGGAATATAATTCATGTATTCCTCCATCACATTATGGGCACCCATTATATGAACTTATTAGTACTTATACATGACATACAACTCATATTGTTTAGATACCTTAAATTACTTTTGATGATAGTGAGATTGTGGATGATAACTTAGATCTTCATTCCTTACTCATTTTATAATAACTTGATCACCATAATATACATAGTGTTATTATTTATAATGGTGAAAGTGGTAATATTTTCACCATGACATTACTTACATGTTTTAGTTATACACATTATTTACATCCTTATAATAAATTAGTTATAACATTCGATGGAACCTCATAGGAGGTTCTTGGTAAGATTGACTTACCTTTATAGTTTAGACCAACACATTTGGTTACTAAATTTTCCATCATACCTTATACATGAGTCTTTGATATGTTATTAAGACTACCGTGGGTACATACACTTCACTTGGTACCTTTGATAATGCATGGGTGTATTAAATAAATTCATGCCAATAAGGTAATTATAGTTTCTATAATTTCATATGAATATTCACTTGAATAAGATAATTTTATACTTAGTTAATTAATTATCAAACCTACTAAGGTAAATTCTCCATGAAAGGGTAAGCAATAGGAAATCCTATTTCTTAAGCATCTAGTGCTTGAGATACCATTGCATTTGAGAGACACCATAGATTTGATAGAATCCTTATCTAATATGAACCATATTAAAATATTAAGATCACCTAAACATGTTCCTATTATTAATAAATCAAATAAACCATGGATAATTCAACAATAGGTTTTATGAACCCCTACTAATCCTATTGTTTCTTCATGATAACATAGTATTATTATGCATATATAGAGCATTATAGATCCTATAGTGCTAGATATTATAGATATACATTCTCTTTGGAAGTATCACAAATTTATCACACTAGGTTCCAAATGGGGGGATAATTATGATCATCCTTTGGATAAGATCATATGATAGCATTTTATTTCAAATATTCAAAAAATACCAAAAAATGAAGAACCCAAAAATCAAAAAATATCTTCATATTTTTCATGTTATATTAGCTCCTTCACATTTATGTTGTTTGTTCCATTTTAGTAGATAACATATCATCTATTTATATATACACATGTGTTTCATTCATATTTTGAGGTAGATAACATACCTAGACACAAGATCTATACACTTTTAGATGTTGGGCCTTACCTCTACTCATGTCATATGAACATTGGGGGCATTAACTCCTATGATCACAATCCATCTAGATTATATAATTCTATGATAGTTTTCCATTATCATATTGATCTTATTTATTTACACATGCCTTTATCCATGCTTATATTTCCAAAATGTATTTGATATGTTATGTATTTAAATTTTTTTGATAAAACATATATCCAAGAAATAGTATGGTATGTTTTTGTTGGTGGATTATAATTACATTCTTTCCTTTTTATACTTTCTTGAGTGCCTTGATTTACTTGTTTGAGAATTTGAACATGCTCCTTTGATTATGGCCCCAATGCCTTTGTTTTCTTATTTTGATAGTTAAATATGACATTTTTATTGTAATGAAATTTTAATATGTCATTATTTATTGTAATGACATTTAAGTATGTGATTGCTTAACTTGTTTATATTTAACTAATTCATGTCCCTTCAATTGTGCATCATGTGTACATGCCACTTGTTTGAGGTCTTCATGGACCATTGTATTTTTATTTGATTTTGATTTCTCTTATGTGTGTTCTTGATTGATTATTAAGCTTGCATTATTACTAATTAGACATTACCATGATTCACATCAGGCATCTGAGGAATTGATGTGATTTTATACTATGTACCTCATTACTATATCTACCTATACATGTTACTCCTATATGATACATTATCCATATATAGATTATATAGTTATCTTATCCTTTTGAGGTAAGGTGACTACTATTTTATACCTCCCCTAACCTCAAATGGGGGAATGTCATAGAGACATGTATTGCACACCTTCATGGTTTTATATTTTAGTGGGGGCATGAAAAAAGGGCTTGACTTCCACCCTTATTTAGTAGTTAGTATTTTCAGATTACAGTGGGGGCATGTCATGGGAACATGTCTTCCACACTTTTAAAAATTTGAAATTGTCTAAATTGCATAGTTATATGATTTAAAAACACATTATTGTCATTATTCTATACATTGGTATCATTTTTATACCCAATTTTTAGCTTGAGATATATATTAGGTGAATATGCCATATAAATAAAGAACCTTAAATTGAAAAACCAAGTAAGATTTCAAGTTACAAATACTTATATGTAATTTAACATACACCATGATGGACTTTCACATACTGTTATTGATATAGTTGGTTTAATTTTGGCAAGGTTGACATGATTAAATCACTCAATATTACCAATTTTATAGGATGGATAGATTAAATCATCCACCCTCATTAGATTTATGGTGTGAGTTGACTTGGATCACTCACACTCATCAATTCATAAGTATGATTGGGTTACACTATTGAGTTGATATCAATTTCTAGGTATGAACTCACCTTTTATCCTATGTTTGGGGTAAGTTATACACAAATATTTATATATTTTTGCATTTGAAATATTTATATTTTCTTATTTTAATTTGAAATATTCATCATGATACATATTTTCAAATCATATTGCCAAAAGGAAATATGGTTACATCAATACATAGGTGTAATCCTAACTTTCATATCTTTACTTTCAAGTATTTCAAATTCTTTCAATTCCAAATTATATTTGCTAATTATATATTATAACATGTTCTTGGTTTCAGGTCATCATTAACAAAGCCCTACAATTTGGGCTCATACAATGGTAAGGCATGTTATACCCACTTAGGTACACATTTATTTTCCTTTAAATTAGTAATTTCATTAGTATATTAAAGGTGGGGATGTAGACACTAAATATAAAATATATAGCAACTTAGTCTTATATACATGGCAAATACTTTTATGGTTTTACCATTTAGTTTCTAAACCTTCTTGATGTCAAAAGGCTCACACACAGTATCTATTGTACCTATTTCTTATCTATTAGCCCAAACATTTGTTATCATAATGACTAGTATATTAAAGGTGGGGATGTAGACACTAAATATAAAATATATATCACCTTAGTCTTATATACTTGGAAAATACTTTTATGGTTTTACCATTTAGTTTCTAAACCTTCTTGATGTCAAAAGGCTCACACCCACTATCTATTTTACCCATTTCTTATCTATTAGCCCAAACATTTGTTATCATAATGACTAAACCTTCTATGTTGTTCAAAATTCTATAAACCTAATTATTATCATCCTCCATATGTTTTGGACTTGTATTTATTTCTAGTTTTTTAGACATGTTTGTCTTAGCTAGACACCTATGTTAATGTTACTGTTATGTGCCATATTAAGTGTCTAGTGCCTTGATGTCGTCAAATTTTCAAATTATATTTACACAAGTTTGAGTTTGTATTTAGAGTATTGGGTATGTAGGTAGAACCCATTGATATAATATTCTTTGGGGAAACATGACATCATGTGCCCACTAACCCATTTTTCCCACAATCACTCCAAAGATAACAAAGTTAAGGTTTCATCATTTGAAAAAGAATGACATAATGTGCATGAGATTTCACCACACTAAAAAAAAACTGATAAAAAACCTAGAGGATTACATGTGGTCACATCCATATCTAGTCAATATTCTATACTAGACACCTGAATCTAACTCAAACACCAATGTTGATGCAATTGTCTAGGTCTTATGCAAGTGTCTGAAGCTATATAATGAAAATTTATAAAATATGATGATTGATCTATAATCCATATCCACTCCACTTTAAACTTATTTTAACCCAAATCTACACATGCATATTAGACCATCTAAATAATCTTGTTTTTTATTTATTACAATATCAATTAGTACTTTTACTTTCTATTTTTTTCCTATCTCAACATTTACATTTAGAACATTGTTTATCTTAATTTTTAAATAAATTATCCTATTATATATTTTTTTATCACCTTTTTGATTATTCATTTATATATTCTTAACCCTATACAATATTGACCCATATCAATCTAGTGTTAAAACATCACCATATCATTTGAATATTTAGGTTGGGTGATTGAGACTGAACAAGCTCAATGGACATGTTGTAGCATATCTTTATACCAAGGTTTGGGTAATGTGTCTTCTATTGTGTTGTGAAGCCTATTTCTAAATTATAATGTATTTTCAAATAATGTACATTTTAAATGTATTGTACACTCTATATGTATTCTTGTCGGGGTCAAAAAAAATTTTAGACCCCCTTTGATGGAAAACCATTTTGAGTTGACTTTTCCCATGGTTTGGTACCCATTATTTTGTAATACCACTTTATTGATGTATTGTGTGTGTGTGTGTGTGTATTTCATAGGTAATACATCATGAGAACAAGTGTTTAAGAAGGAAGAATAGAGTGTGTGAATTTAGGTGAAATTTTAGAAGGGTTTTTTAAGTGTAGCTCTAAACAATATTTGTGCATTGTAATTATGAAGATAGATCTAAGAGTGATTTTACTCTCATGGATTGGAATAAAATTTGGTCAAGTGTTTCTTGGTGGATGTAGCCAACATTGGGTGAACCAAATTAAATCTAGTATTCTTATTTGAATGTTTATTTCTATTCTTTATGCATCTCTAATCATATCTATTATTATGATTCTATGAAATTATTTTGTATCAATTTCTATATTTTTCCAAACATCTTCCATTATCTAAATATATATGCACTTACAGGTTCATATTCTTCCTAAACTCAAATTTAATTCTTCATAATGAGGTATCATTTTAAATCAAATTTTCAAAAGTCAAGATGGTTGCATCAACACATAGGTGTACTCTTAACCTTGCTCTTTATATTTTCAAAAATTTAAAATGATTCAATTTAATATTTCACACATTGATTATATATTATAACATGATATTGCTTATAAGTTAGTCACTATCAAATCACTCAAATTGGGATCACATAAAGGTGAAGTGTGTTATAATTATTTCCTTTAAATAGTAATTTTTTTACAAGATTAAGGTGGTAAATGTAGATACTAAAATATGATTTATGTAGTACCTTGGTCTTATACACTTGGAAAATAATTATCATGGTTATACCTTTTATTTATAGACTTGCCTAATACCAAAAGGCTTGCATTCACTATATCATTATTCTTAGTCACTTTCCTATTAGTCTAACCATTATTATTTGGATGAAAAATCCTTCTATACTATGCAAAAATATCTAAACTTGATTATTATCCCTCACTATAAATTATATACTTGTCTTATTTTATAGCTTCTTAGACACTTGCATCCCAAACAAAGACCTGCATCAATGTAAGTGTCCACTTTTACTAAAAAGTGTCCATTACCTATAAGTCATCCATTTTTAATTTAAGTGTATCCAAAAAAATCTCCTATGTGATTTAATGCAATATGTTTCCAAAATGGATTGGTATATATACAACATCAACCCTCATCCATTCCTCACCTAGAAAATATGAATAACTCATAAGGAAACTTACCAAGAAGCACTCAATCAAGAATTCAAGTGATAAAACCTACCCTATTTGTCCCTATTTGTATATCAATAATATAGTCAGTATTCCCTCAAGTCTAAAGCATTTGAAGATCATTCCATGAGCCATATTTTCTAAGGTACAAGATAAGTCACTACATGCCTTTACTTATCACACATCACATCCTTGTGCACACATAGTGAAACATATTGGAGAAAACTACATAAGTCTAAAGCACTCTTTATATTATTATCTATGTATGAATCACCCATTCATAGAGGGGTCCTTGGGGTAGTTTGACACTATAATCCCACTAACTCATTTTTCCCATAGTCACTCCAAGGGTGAAGAATCTAAGTTTTGACCATTTGGAAAAGAGTGACAAATTATACATGGAATCTACTACATTAGGAGAAAGGTGATAAAAAAACCAAAAGACTCTAGTTGGTCACATCTTGATCTAGTCAATATTACATACACATTTGGTAGGGTTGGAGACCTATATTGAAATAAATTTCCACATTCAACTCAAGTGTCTAAGGCCATAAAAAATGATATTAATAGAATATAAAAATTATTCTAGGATCACCTTATAGTCCACTTATATCTTGTTCTATAATAGACCTACATGAACACGGTTAACTAGCTAAGTATAATTTGTTTACAATTCATTACAATACCTATCAATAATTATACTTTACTATTTTTATCAATATCATTGTATAAATTTAGAATATTATTTCTCTAAATGTTATATTAATTATCCTTCATATTAGGTTAGTTTACCATCCATATGTAAAATCTAATATAATAATCCTCAACCCTAGATAATCCATATTCATCTAAATTTAGGGTAAATAATAACACATACTTTAATTTTTTGAAAGACCAATAAACAATAAAATAAACTACTTCATCAACCATGTACAACACTACATTATCCCCCTTTATGATACTCTTAACTATATCATCCATTCATAAAACGACATCAATTGTATATTACATGTAACACTATAATGTATTTTTTTATTTGATTGGGTAAATAACCTAGCTTTAAAAGGATCTAGGAACCATGAAAGTATTATAAAAAAAGAGTAATAGGCCAATCCATGGGTGAATATCAAAAACTACAAAAACTAACTATAGCATATAAAAAATAGGCAAAACAACAGCATAAAAGTTCAAAAGGGTGGCCCTCCAATTCTTCCTCCTCCTCTTTAGGTGTATTTTGGGATATATTTATTGAACTTTGAGACCTTTTCCCTCATGATATTTATATATCCTTATACTACATCACCTATAAAAATCATGCATGGCCTCTTCTGGCCTTGAACCTATAAGGGTGTCTTCTTAATGGGGGCTAATTTAAAGGAACTAGGTGGGGGGTTTTTATGATTATCAACAACTATTTAATATGGGTTTGATTAAGCTTAGTAGATTGGATGAAGGACTTCACAATCAATTTAACCTAACTGTGAAGGGAATTTCACTCTTATATAAGGTTATCAAGGGTCATCCCAACCTTGTGCACCTTGTTATTGAATTTCTCTAGTTGTTCCTTATTATTTTTAAGCTCGTCAAATAGAATAAATTTTTCATTTCAAAAATCCTCCTTATAATTTCCATCATCAAGAAAGACTAATTTGGGTTTGGGGATAAATATATTGAGAGGAAGGTCTTCGATAGAGTTTTTTGAAAGACTAACTTGGGAGGTGATCATAGATGGGTGGTAGGACCCAAAGGTGGGTTCCTTCTCTAGGGAGTCCTCTTGAGAGTCATCCTTAGTGGAGGATCCCCTTTGGGGGACCTCTCTCCCTTGTAGAGTTTATTCATGCTTGATAAGTAGTAGATTAATACCTTAGTATAAGATGGGGTTCGAATCATTAACTTGATGATCCAAGGTATTAAATTCTAATTACTTAAGTAGGTAGAATAATAGGTTGATATTATAGTCTAGAAAGTTATCTAATAATAGAAAATGATGATAAAATATTAGGGTATATTTACCCTCTAAGGTCATGTATCTCATTACTTGAAGACATATTTTTGGCCAATGTCATAAAAGGTCCATTCGAGGAAAACCATTCTTATTGGTCTTCACAAACTCATTCATTTGAAAAAATTATTGAAGGAGCTCCTACTCTAGCCTACATTAACCCTATGTAAATTCAAACTATATGGACCCTTTTTACACATTAAATTGATTAACATCTATGTTTTCATCAATTTTTATACACCATCATCCATGAAATAAATTATTTTCCACCCTTTTTATAACTATTTTGACCATAATAAATGTTATCATCCACTTATGAAAAGCCTCCCTTTCTAACTACATTAGCTTGGATGATATTTTATTATTTATGTCTTGATTTTCCATTAAATTGTCATAAATATCATGACCTATTTTAGGATATTTTTCCCTACCCATTTTATGTTATAATTTATACTCTATTATTATAGTTTCTTGGACAAATCCCACTACATAGATTTTCTACAGTCTCTACTTTTCCTAGTCTAGTATATTGTTATTCCAAAAGTTAAAAATTAGTAATAAATACACCCCATACCTAAACTATACCAATTTAAACTAAAATCCATCCTCTAAATTTTCCACCACATCAATATCAAGCCATCATATATCTCTATTAAATTAGGATATACAAAGCTTTGATATTTAATAGTAGAAAATATGCAAACTAATAGTAACTGATTCATTTCATAGTAAAACTTATAAATTTCAAACTTTCAATTATTCATTAGGCAATTTTTTGTTTTGATCATAACTTTTCTTCTATACATTATCTTCACAAACCAAAATAATCTTTATAATCTTAAAAAGTAGATATTTTTTTAATGCTAACACCATATTTTTGTGAAAATTGAATTATATCATTTTTTTAGGCCTATCCCTTGTTCTACACACTAAATTGTTGATGGGTTGTTTATCATACCAACTTATAAGGGATGGGGACCATCCAACCCCTCTTGAAATTAAATCTAAATATCTCCCAAAGTTATATATCTATTAGGTCTTGGCATACTAAATATCTACATTGGTCAATGTAAACTTTTCCATATAAGGGGCCTTTTGTTAGTTTTAAAAGTTTTAACACTATTTTGATACTTACCAATTAGAGGAAAATTCCAATTTTTCTATTTATTTTTATGGGGTTTAAATATATTGAAAGGAAAAAATTCATTCATTTATTTAATAGATTGTTAAATTTCCAAAAAAAATATAAAATTGCATTTTAAAATTTTTAATATGAATAAAAATCATTTTTTTAGGGTTTTAACTTGAAATGAAAATAATTTATTTAAGTGTGTTCATTCCATTATATTCAATAATTCAGAAATGTACTAATAAAAATGGATAAACTTTCTTGAAAACAAGTAAACATAATAAATTGATTGCATTCACCTACATTAACCCTAGGTAGTTGTTGTCAGCCAGATCTTGCACCATAGAGGAAGGTTTTCAGGCCTTATATATATTTGGGTAACATGGGAATACTTATAGGTATGTGGTTGAACGTATAACAAAAGTACACCTCTAGGTTTAATGGCTAGCTCCCTAAATACGCCTTGAAGTGCTTATCACCTAAAGTACTTGATTGCTTATGGGAAAAGGGATAGAAGTTTGCATGAAATGAAACTAATTTAATTGGGTGATACACCATAAGTATTTTCATAATACTATCATACTTATTTCACAAAGAGATATGGCCTATAAGACTAGTTTAAAAGTCCTAAAATGCTCTAGCATTAGTATTTCAATATGAAGGTGATGTGTATGAAGGCTATCCAAGGTAAGTGAAACCATAGATCAGTTACAAATACTAAGGCTCACTATACACTTAAGAACAAATCCATACACTTAACAACACTTCATATGACCTACTAGAGTGAAGTCACTTGCATCAAACATGGAAGGATTGAGAAAATGCAAGAATAGATAAATATCTCTTAACTATTCACTATACATCTCTTCAAACACTTTTACAAGATGAGAAATGAACTTAAAATATATTTAATTTATTTTTATAAGTTAAATTATAATGTCAAAACTAGTAGGGTTTCAACATACATGGTGTGTTATTATTCTACAAGAGCCAAAATGGCTGCTACTTATAGAATTTGAGAGAGGAGAAGATAGTGAACTATAATAGTCATAAGAACACTTGTCAAACTGAGAGGAGGAGTTACACATGTATTATAATGAAGTAGGAAATATACCATGAAAGCTCTCATAGGAAAAATGTCCCTCAAAGGCATAATATCCTAAAATGTGGTGTAGGATTCCTTTTGCTTGCTCATAAAACTACCTTCATCATTTTGCCCTTTTCAAACATCCTAAAACTAACTATGGATATATGTGATTATTTAACTAAGGGAAAGGGATTGTATAAGTGATCCAACATTCATTGGTTGCATTCCTAATAATCAAGATTCTTTTAGAGATGAGTTATCATTGCTTGTAGTCTAAATAACTCCTCTATCATCCACCTCTCACTCTTGGCACCAAATTTGTATTTATTTTTCAAACATTATTCATAAAAAATAGTGTATGACACTTGTTAGGACACCTCATGGCCTTATATTCCTTGGGTGGACCTTAAAAGGCCATCCACTTGAAGTTTTCACTCTCTCACTAGTTTGCTCACTATGTCATCCTAGACTGGCTAAAGTGAAGGCACTTTTTAAAGAAATTAGGGAATTTTCTACTATAAAACATAGATATTATATTATATATTAAGTCCCAATATCTCTCCCAAAGTTTATTTCACCTATTGAAACCTTTATTTACCTACACAATACAAAAATTTATCAATAAAATCCCTTTTTCACTCTATCCATATAGGTAGGTTGCAACTCAATTTTATGGGGAGGAGCCTTGGAGATTCCCCTTTAACCTCCAACCATTTACTGATCCATTCCATGTCTTTTTTATGCCCCTTCTCCTTCATTTTCCCAATCAGATCATTACCAAGGTTTTTAGGCCATTTTCACCCTCAACCTTTGTTTATAAAGGTCTAACTTTTGATTTATAAAAAAATTCCACAAAGAAAATGTTGAATACTTTATTCAATTTTTCCAAAAACCTAAAACTCCCATTCAAAACCTCCAAGTATGTGTGAACATCTCAAACGAGCCTCTCAAGCTTGGTTCATACATTTTGCATACCTTAGATTCATTTAGACCCAAACATGGTTTATCTATGACTTCACTTACACACCAAAGATTAAAAAAACATTATGACTCCAAAAAAACATTTTATAATTTATTTTAATGTTACTCTAATGCTATAAATTATATTAACCCCCCACTTGGTCTTTAGGCCCAAATTATGCGTAACAGGTCTATATGCATTCTTATGAGTCTAGGCCATCCTTTTGATTTTAAATCATCTTTGGATGGTTTCCCATGTTTTTAAAGGTGTATTAAACTTATCCAAATCCTATTGTAAGTTTTAAATAACTCCTAACTCACCTTCTCACCTTTAATCTCAAAAATGTAGGTTTACACCCTTGGGAAGTGCCATCCATCTAAGATAAAATAGCTGGAACTTCCCATATTATCCATATAAAATGAATTGTTTATTGATATTATCCATTTGATGGATATTATTATTACACATTTTTATAACCTAATCATATGGATAACTCCTTCAAACCTTATAAATATCTAAGGAAGACTATGAGAAGTTGAATGTGTCTAGGGACCTAAATATGAACTGTATGTGCATTATTAGATCCTTTGTCTACCTTTTTTATACTATGTGAGGGTCTCATAAGGTCCTTAAAACAATTATTACAGTGTTTTCATACCTACTTACCATAAAAACCTTTTCAAACACTTCTCATTGCATATTTGTCCACCTGACTAGTCTAGATTGTTGACTATGTTTCCTTATCTTGATAGAGATGCCTATAGGTGATTTTTATGGTTTAGGACTTATGTTTTTGCCTCAATATGACATTGAGGTCTCTATTTACATTTTAAAAACTTTTGGACATATTCACACCATATTCATGTTGTCTCAACATCAAGAACACCATCCTTTAGCTCACTATCAACTATAATCAGCTACAGTTGATTAAACATCGGTCTTATAGGTGGTATTCATCCTTGGAATCATTCATACATGGTATTTGGGTACATTTTAAAGTATTTAATAAAATTAAAATGGCACATTATTCATTATTATAAGCCTAATTTCCTCCAAGGTTTACCTTGTGAGTCTGGTGAGCATCTACAGTCAAGTTATAGGTGCATAATCTAAGGGCAAGACACTTATAGGTGTTGATGGTGTCAAAACCCTACATTAAAACATTTTGTTGATGAAATTTTTGATAATTTATAATAATTATTAATAAATAATACCATTAAAACATGAATATATACCTTCATACTATAGATTAGGATGTGAAAGCATTTGAAAGCTTAAAACATGTAGAAATCATTGGATGAACATAATGAACAAATATTGAAACTGTGGAGCCTTCTAGCATGAAAACCAATTGTCCAAATTACTCACTTAATTTTGAAATTTGTTATCCTAGGATATTTATACAAGTTATAATCATTAGGTTTATCAAAACCCTATGCAATATTACTATATGACATCATCAAAAGGGATTAGGCATCTATTTTGATGCTTTAAGGATTTTGTCCTTGAAACTCAAAAGCTCTCCCCTTGAAGTGTCTTTTCACTTATATTTGAACCTTAATGCCTCAAACATTACTATCATAATCTCCCCAACATCTTTAGACATAAATAATTTTATAATTCATGTTCTAATCTTCTCTATGAAGTATCTTAGATCTCTATGGTGCCACTTATAGGTGGACATTTCCATGTATGTAGGTAACGAGTAAGACTTTGGGTAGTATGCATGATATGTGACCTTATAACCAAGTTTAGACCTTATCATGTTCTCCCAATTAATCCTTATAACCTTTAAGTATTTAAATCAAGTTTCAAGTCTCCCATTAAAACATTTTCAATCTCTTGTAGGTGTTGATACAATTATAGTCAAAGCAAAGAATATGGTTATAGGCTATATACATAGAATGTGACCATAAAATATATATTTACACTCTCTAAAATTACTCAAGTTTTATTTCACAACATTTAAATGATTGAAACAACTTTCCACACCCCTCTTAAACATGACATTCCTTGAGAGCACTTGTAGGTACACCCTAATGACATATGATTGTGTATACATATTGCATTGATTGTCAAAATATTTAATATGGTATTTTAAGGAATTTTTATTGATTTATTATGCTTAAATAATATTTTAAACATCTTTAAAATTTTCATATACCTCCCATTAACATTTTAAAACCGTAAAACACCATGACTACAGATGAAAGTAAGTAAAAGACTGGTTGTGTGACACATGTGACTATGTGTTTTATTAATGAATTAAATTTTAAGAAAAATAATGGTAAAAATTTTATTTATAAAACATTATAAACATTAATCACACCATATTACATTCACATAAAACCATTGTAGAGAAAGAAACCTTCTTGAAATGGTGAAATTTGACTGCAACTTCACTAGCAACACCTTCTTGAATTCTAAGCTATTTGAGCATTCAAATAAATTCCAATCATGAAAAAAATAATTTAAAACATTATATAAGTAATTAAACATCATATAAAATAAAATTTAATGGTTAAGTTGTATAAACTTTCTCAAACAGGAGAAAAACTTGCATAATGTGGGAAATAACATGCCAAAAAACATTGTCAACTTGTTAAAGATGGTTCATAAAGTATAAGCCACTATTCCTCAAAATCATAACATTAAAATAAATATAATCAATTTTAATTTCCAGCACCAATAAGTCTCTAATTTTATGTCTTCATATTAACCATATGATCCAAAGACCTATTGATCAATTTTGCTTACATAGTGGAGTGATGGAGAGATAGAATGGTTTTAGCCCATTTTTGGCACTTCCAAAGAATTTAAAGCATGTAAATGAGTCCAAATAAGTTTAATATCCATCAAAAAATATTATCCCATGTTCCATTCTCTCTCATAGGCCATAAAACCTTTGAAACTCCCTTTTTTGCACTTTTTTCTTGATTTTTAGTTAACACATGCAAGTTTTTGTTAGTGCTAACATTATTGGCAAGGAATATAATAAGTAATAACATGAGGATCATTGATAATAAATTTATAACACTTTTTTTTCTTCAAAAACCATACCACCTTCATAAATGACCCTAATATGACCCCTAGATGACATAGAATGACACAAGGACTAAATGTGACCATCACCAAGGCTAAAACCACATTAAATCACATCAAAAGGACTATTACACACATTATGACATTTTAATAGACTCCTATATCAAGTTTATAACTATATGGGGTTGACCCATTTTGACTTGTGGTCAAAATGGTCAACATTCTTTGTAATTTCTAAGGTTTGTATGCTTGATATACCCAGGACTAGTAGCCTAATGTTGTCCATTAGGCTATGGAGTCACTTTTACACCATTTTGACACATAATTTGCCTTTGAAAATGCACCAAATAGTATAAAACCAAAAGTAAACAACATAGAGGATAAGAAACTAAGTAAACACACACTTGTGCTTCATGAGAATATATGGAACACATATACACAAATAAAAATAACTAACTCAAAAAAAAACTAACCCAAAAGAAACACTTCCTTATAGATCAAAGGGAAAGTTTGAAAACCCTCTTGCTTCATGGAATGAAGGATTGAATGAGGCATGTAGCCTTTTAACTCTTGGAATTGATGCATCTATCTTCTTCATTGTGTTTTCCAACTTCATTATCATGATGTTCAATGAAATCCAAGAATATGCAACCAAATTATATATGAAAATGAACTCTTGCATTCAAACAACCTAAAATTTCTAATAGGGCTCCTCAATTATGAACTCCAATAGTGGTTCAACAAGGAATACCTTCTTAGTTTCTAAGGTGTTATTAATAATATTAGGTTTCCTCTCAATTCCAAGTTCTTCAAGCTCATCAACGAGCTCTACATAGTCCACCCAATCTTGGTCATTGTCCTCCATGGAAAACTCTTTTTGCACCTTGTCATGTACTTGGCCCTCAACTTGGTAAAACTCTTTAAGATATTAAAAAATATTCATTTGTAGCTGTCAATCATCTCTAAACTCCTTGTCATCTAAAACCACCACCTCTTCATCCTTCTCTTCCTAATGTATGTAGTCATCAAGTTAATCTTAGTTATGCTCAAAAGCATCTTAGAGTTGATCAAAATTATGCTGAGGTATTGAGTGTTCCTTAAGGACTACACCTTCTACCTTGGTCTCATGATACTCTTCTAGGACTAAAAATTCTTGAGGAATGACATGAAGTTCACCTTCATCCTTGATATCACATTCAACTTTAGGTTTTTTAGAATCATCAACAACCTCATGATCAAATATGGAGTCTTCTTAAAATATCCCTCTCTTCAAGTCTTTATTGTATTAATCATTTATATCTACAAAAGAACCTTCAAAATGTTTCTCTTCATTCAAAAAGGTATAATTACCTTTGTGTTCACTAAGGGGAATCCCTATGGTGATTTATTCCTCATAGCCACATATGACATCTTCATAATCAACTATGACTTTAACTCTTTCCTCTTCATTTGTTTCCCTCAAAATGGGTTATTTTTCATAAAAGGATGAGGTGGAAGGTTGATGAATAGGATAATGAGTTAGAGGTGACCAATGAGGTTTTATGGAGGGCTTAGTAATTAGATATGGAGTGTGAGGTGTAGTAGATAGATTTTAAAGATATTTAGGAAAGATGACTTCACTAATATGTTCATTAGGAAGTGATAATTTGGTTTTGCTAAAAGGAGAAACACCCATCTCAAAAATTGTTTCATATTGTGAATATCCTCCTTGAGTCCCTTCAATAGAAACATGTTCATTCTTGTGTTCTTTATCTTTACACATCTTTAGCCTATCTATTAAGCATTGGATGCACTTATTTTCTAAGTCTAGTTATCTTTTGATGCCCCATTGATTTCTTTCTTTCCTTCAACTATATCTAACACATGCATACAACTTTGGGAAATGACTCTAAAATTTTCCATGTGATAATTAGGTAGAACATCAAACTCATTATCCCATGTTCCCATGTTATTTTCATTATTTAGTATCTTTGGTAGGAGTACCAAGGGCTATTTGACATGAGGTGAGGCTGATGGAGGAGGAGAAGGATAATAGTGGGGATTGAGGCCTGCTTTACATTATTATATTTGAGTTTGTAGGAATACATATTTTTCCTTATAGTATGTTTATGTGAAATCAATGGGATAATCTAATTATTCATGACAATATTCATAAGGATGTTCCTAAGATTGATAAGAATCATAATCTGATTGGTATGGGTCACATTAGGATTTATAGGGAGGCATTTATTGATATTTTTTTGGTAGCCTTGCTCATAGATATGTATAAAAACATTATGTCCATATGGAGAGGGAAATGGAATACTATAGGGCTAACATGGCTGATAATATTGGTAGCCATTATGATAGGACTATTGAGTAATATAATGTGGTTCATAGCAAGGTTGATAGGGAGGTTCACGGTAGGGGTATTTACCATAGCTATTCATATCAACCTCATATTTTAATTGAGATGAAATTAATAATAAAAACATTGAATAAAAGATACTTGGGATACTTACAACCAAAAATTTTCATTTAGAGTCACCATTGGTGCTATCTTGCTTGCTTCTAAAAGTTGATTAGAAGAAAGACACACCAATAATATTTCCACTCTTTCAAACCTTGGTCCCATTGGGTATGCTAGAATAATTATCACCAAATATTAAAACCTAGAGGAGGGTGTTCAAGCCTCCTCTATATTTATGAAAAATGGGAATATTTTTAAGTATGTGGGTGTACCTATAATAGAAGTAGACCTTTAGGTTTAAGGGTTAGCTCCCTGAATATGCCTCTAAGTGCTTATCACCTAAACTAGTTGATTGCATGTGGGAAAAGGGATATAAGTTTTCAATAAATGAAACTAATCTAATGCATTGATACACCACAATGATTTCCACAATACTATCATACTTATTTCACAAAGATACAAGGCCTATAACACTAGTTTAAAATTCTTAGAATGCTCTAACATAAGTATTTCAATATGAAGGTGATGTGCATGAAGGATATCCAAGGTACGTGAAAACATAGATTATTTTTAGATACTAAGGATCATTTTACACTTAATAACATATCCATACACATAAAAATACTTTATATGAATTGCTAGAGTGAAGCCACTTGCATCAACCATGGACGAATTAAGAGAAATCTTGGATAGATAAATATCTCTTAACCATTTAATATACATATCTTCACACACATTGAAAAGATGAGATATGAACTAAAACTAGATTGAATTTATTGTTCTAAAATAAATTACTATTCCAAAACTAGTAGGTATTCTCCATACATGGTGTTTTATTATTCTACAAGATCCAAAATATCCACTACTTATAGAATTTAAGAGAGAGGAGAAGAGAATGACGTCCAAGAGTTATAATAACACTTATAAAAAAGAGAGGAAGAGTTAAAAATGTATGAAAACTAAGTAATAAATATACCATGCAAGGTATCATAGTACAAATGTCCCTCAAAGTCATGAAACTCCTAAATTGTGGCATAAGACTCCATTTTCTTGATCATAAAACTACCTTCATTATTTGGCCATTTTGGAACATTTTAAAAATAAATAAGGATATATATGATGATTTAAATAAGTTTTACTGGTTATATACATTATCCAACATGTATTGGTTTAATCCTTAATCATCATGATTCTTCTGGAGATAATTTATCACTACCTACAGTCTAAATAACTTCTCGTTCATCCACCTCTCACACTTGGCACCAAATTTGTATTTATTTTTCCAATATGATCCATAAAATGGAGTATATGACACTTTTTAGGACACCTCATGGAATTTTATTCCTTAGTTTTACCTTAAAATGACATCCATTTAAAGTTTTCACTCTCTTACTAAATTACTCACTATGCCATCTTGGATAGGCTAAAGTGAAGGCACTTGAAAAAGTAATTAGGAAATATTTTGATAAAATAAATGGATATTATAGGCTATATTAAGTCTCAATATCTCTCCCAAAGTTTATTTCATCTCTTTAAACCTTTTTTTACTTTTATAATACACAAAACTATCAAGAAAATCCCTTTTCTACTATGTCCATACTATTAGGGTACAACACAAGTTGATGGGGAGGAGACCTAGAGAGTACCATAAAAAATCCAACAATTTCCCAAGCCATTTCATTTCATTTTGATTCCACTTGTCCTTCATTTTCTCAATTGGGTCATTAACAAGGGTTTTATAGTGTTTTAGGCCATTTTCACCCTTAGCCTTTGTTCATAAAGGTCTAACATTGTATTTGTAAATAAATTCCACAAAGGAAATTTATAATACCTTACTCATTATTTACCAACTCCTTAGACTCCCATGCATAATATCCAAGTAGGTGTGAGCATCTCAAATGAGCCTCTCGATCTTGGTTCATGCATTTTGCATACCCTAAATTAGTTTGGACCCAAACATGGTTTCTATGTGACTTTAACTAAAAACCAAAGGTTAAAAAACACCTTATGATTCCATAAAAATATGTTCCAATGGATTATAACGTTACTATAATTCTATAATTGATTTTGACCCCCCACATGGGATTTAGGCAAAAATTAGGCCCAATAGGTCTATCTGCATCCTTATGAGTCTAGGCCACCCTATTGAGTTTAAATCATATGTGGATGGTTTTCCATGTTTTTACAGGTGTATTACAACTCTCCAAATCCTCCTTCAATGTTGAAACAACTCATAACTCACCCTCTCACTTTTAATCTCCAAAAATGTAGGTTTGCACCCTTGGGAAGTGCCCTCTATCTGAGACAAAATAGATGGCACTTACCCTATTGTCCTAAGAAAATTATTTGTTTGGTGAGCTTATCCAAGTGATGGAGATTATTTTTACAAGTTTTTATAACTTTATCAGATGGATATCTCCTTCAAACCTTATAAATTTGTAAGGTAGACTGTGAGAAGTTGATTGTGTGCGACTATATGTACATTATTAGAGCCTTTATCTACATTGTTTATACTATGTGATGGTATCCTATGGTAATTAAAACCATTATTAAGGTTTTTTAATACCTACTTACAATAAAAACCTTTCCAAACACTTCTCATTACATACCTCTCCACCTGACTGGTCTAGATTATTGACTATGTTTCCTTTTCATGACATCGGTTCCTATAGGTGATTTTTTATGGTCTAGGCCTTATTATATTGCCTCACTATTACCTTGAGGTATTTAGTTCCTTTTGAAAACCTTTTTGACCTATTTACATAATCTTCATGTTGTGTCACCATCAAGAACACCATCCTTTAGCTCATTGTCAACTATAATCAATTGTAATTGACTAAACATGGGTCCTATAAGTGGTCTTTATCCCTTTAATCATTGTTACATGGTCTTTGGGTCAATTTTTAAGTTTTGAATCAATTTATCATATCATATTTTTCATAATTTTATGCTTAGTGTCCTCAAAGGTTTACCTTATGAATCTGGGGAGCATCTATAGTTAAGTTATAGGTGCATAATCTGAGGGCAAAATATCTATAGGCATTGATGGTGCAAAACATTACATTCCAACCTTTGGTTGATGAAATTTATTCTAATTTATATTCCTTATTAATAAATAATATGATTAAAACATGAAAATATACCTTCATAATGAAACTTTGGATGTAAAAGCATTTAAAAGCTTATAACTAGTAGAAATCACTAAATGAACACAATGAATAATAGTGTAACTTTGGAGCTTTTTAGCATGAAAAAAAATAGACAAATTACTAAACTAATTATTAAATTTTTTACCATTGGATAGAGATATAAGTTAAAATCATTATATTTGATCAAAACTCCATGAAATTTTTTTATATGACATCATCAAAAGGGCTTAGGCCTCTATTTTGATATGTTTAGGGATTATGTCCCTAAAACTCAAACTCTCTCCCCTTGATGTGTATTCTCACTTTTATTGACAACTTAATGCCTCAAACATGAATTTAATATTATCCCAAACATCTTTATATTTAAATAAAGTTGCAAATTATGTTCTAATTTTCTCTATGAAGCATCTTGGATCTCTGTGGTACCACCTATAGGTAGACATTTCAATATATGCAGGCAGTGAGTAGGATTGTGGGAATTATGCATGATATATGACCTTATAACAAATTTTAAACATTATAAAGGTCTCCCAATTAATCCTTATAAACTTTAAGGATTTAAATCAATTTTCATGGATCTGATTCCAACATTTTAAATCTCTTGTAGGTGCTAATATAGTTGGAGTCAAAGCAAAAAATATGGTCATAAGTTGTATACATTTAATGTGACCCTAAAGTATATATTTACATTGTATAAAAGTATTAAAATGGTATTTAAAAAAATTTCAAGTCTTAAAATAACTTTCCACACCCCTCTTCAATGTGACATTCCCTACGATCACCTATAGGTGCACACTAATATTGTATGATTGTGTACACATATTGCATTGACTTCCAAAGTCCATAATATGGTGTTTCAAGGAAATTTTATTGATTTATTATGATTCAAGAATATGTTAAACATATTGACACTTTTAATATACCTTAATTAATGTTTTCAAACCTCAATACATAATAATTTTAATTAGAAACAAGTAGAAGACTGATTATATGACACATGTGACTGTGTGTTTGATTAATGCATGAAAAAGTAAGACCAATCATGGAATTAATGTTATTTATATGAATTTATAAAAATTAATCACACCATATCACATTCACATGAAACCATTGCAAAGAAATAAACCTTTTACAAATGGTGAAATTTGATTACAACTTCACTAGAAATACCTTCTTGTAATTTGAGCTATTTGAGTATTAAAATCACTTCCAATCATGAAAATAAGTATGGTAAACATTATATAATGAATTAAACATCATATAAAATCAAATTCAATAACTTATTTATACAGACTTGATAAAAAAGAGTAAAACCTATAGGGTGTGGGAAACAATAGGGATAAAAATATAGTCAACTTGTTAAATATGGTTCACAAATTATAATCCACCATTAATTTAAATAAAACCATTAAAATTAATCAAATAAATTTTAATATACGCCATAAAGATATCTTGACCTATAAGTCTTCTTATTGACCATACTATCTAAAGACATGTTGACTAGTTTTACTTGCATAGTGGAGTGATGGAGAGATAGAATGGTTTTATCCCATTTTTAGATTTTATAAATAATTTAAAGCATGTAAATGAGTCAAATTAATTTAAATAACTATCCCAAAAGGTTCTCCCATTTACCATTCTCTCTCATAGGCCATACAACATTTAAAACTCCCTCTTTTGCACTTATTTCCTTTACTTTTAGTTAACACCTACAATTTTCTATTATTAATAACATTCCTAAAAATTAATATGATAGGTAATGACATGATTTATGTTTATAATAATTTTATAAAACTTATCTCTCCTATAAAACCATACCACCTTCATAAATGACCCTAATATGACCCATAAATAACGTAGAATGACATAAGGACTAAATGTGACCATGAGCAAAGATAAAACCACATTAAATCACATAAAAATGAATATGAAACACATTATTAAATTATAATGGGCCCATATACCATATTTTATACTATAGGGGGATGACCCATTTTGACTTGTGGTCAAAATGGTCAATAGTAACATAGAGATAAAAAAATAACAAAAGAGAAAGGGAAAGGAAATAAAACTCATCTTGAAGATCCAAGCAAGTCTGAATCCATATAAGAAAATTTAATGAACTAATTTATTCCAATTATGCTTATATATATATATATATATATATATATATATATATATATATATATATATATATATATATATATATATATATATATATATATATATATATCTTTAGTAAATTTTGAGGATCATGTTGTGAATAGAAAAGAAAACACCACCACCATATTACATGTGTAAGTAAATGAAAAATAATCACTCCACAACTTGTATTGAATAAGTTTTTTTCTTGAATAAAACAAATTCAATTTTATATATATCATTTGAGTAAAAATTGTGGTAGAATAACCCCACAAAAATAATAGAGGGAGAGAAAAACAAATAAAAATTGATTGTTCCATAATGTCTCCTCATATCAAAAATGAGCAACCATTGTTATGGCTCTCAACTAAAAATATATAACAAATTTAGAAATGGAGGGAAAATATTTTCCCACCAAAATTCCCTCTTTGAATATATTTATTACTACTTCCCTATAATAATCACTTTATGCCTAAAAAAAGATAAAAGAGAGTTAAAATATTACAATTCAAATCCCACTAGATAAAATCATACACTAAAATGTGAACATCTTTTAGCATAGTCAAAATTTATCAAAAATTAAAACATTATTACTTTGGATCAGAACACGATTTATGAAGATGCAAAAGATTAAAAAAAAATTTCACTCAAGGTGAAATTTATGAATAAAAAATAAACTCATACTCCTCCCAAACCTAATTGGGATTCTCAAAGGCACTTGTCATTTCAATTTTCATTTTTTAAAATTTTAAACTTTCTAGTGATAATTAGGCTTTAAAATCTTATATAGAATTAGGGAGGAACATTGAAGTTCATATAGACCTAATCAAGGAATAAATTCTTGATTAGTATTTAATTTATAGGTTTGGGGGCCCCAAGACCTAATCAGGCTTGGGACCCCCAATTAGAACTGTGTTAAGTAACCTACATGCTCATTATTTAACCCTAAAATATTGATCTGAAGTGATATTATCGTTAAACCTATATTTCAATTAAGTTGGTGTATAAATGAAATGGAACAAGGATGATAATAATATCTATATCAAGTCAATTAGATGTTAGACTCAAATATAAGAATAAACTAAATTTATTATGTTGAGATAGTCTAAATATAGAAAGTATAACTATGCTAGACATAGATATGATAAAGAAGTGATGTACTTATCTTTTTTTGATGATAATACATTTTATATTTGGAACAAGTATAAATTAGTATAGAAGGATATTATATAACAATCATTAGATTTTTGATCTCACACTTTTGTCTCTTTAGACATAACATTAGCCTAGGATGGTTGCATTGATATTAATATTTGGGTTTGATGCAAGTGTACTATATGGAAAACCTACTAAAATAGGATGAAACCACTTGTATTATTATGAGTTTTATTTTACCTTCACTTTGGTGTATTTAGATATGGGTCATGAAATGTTGTTCTTTTTGAAATAATAAAATCCTAATTATCCATCTTAAATGACCTTAGGGAAAAATTGCTTAGTAGTCACACAAGGTTTAGATGACCCCAAAGACCCTAATTTTAAAGGGAACTTCCTATATATCAAGTAATATTTTAAAGGGAACTTCATATATATCCAATAATCCATAATAGGGCCTAAGACTCATGTAGTTCTCCCCTTGTGTTGGAATAATGACATATCTTGTAACTTGGTAAATCATGCTCTTGGGATACTCATTCAGTACTTCTGACTTTTAGATGTGATGTTCCTATGATTGGTATGTAAATAGGGAAAAGATTTTAAATTAAATGTTTGATAGCTTAATTTTGATAATTTACCTTAGTATCTTTCATATTTTGGTAGGTGTAACTAGGTGAGGAATGAATGAGGGTTGATCTTATATTTAAATCAATCCATTTGTAGTAATAACTTGCATTAAATCACTTAGGCTAACCACTAGGATAAGTTTCATGTTTAAATTGGATGACTTTATGGCACTAGACATTTGCATCATTATAGGATATTCACATTGATATTAGTGTTTGTCCTAGATGTTAGTGTCTAGGGAGTAGGAAATTAGGTATAGGTTCAAAACTTGGAAAGATGGAAGATAAGTAAATTTTTAGTATTTTAGGCAAGATAGAAGACCTAGGTCATCAACATATGTCTAGTTAGACTAAGATATATAAGCCAAGGGGAAAAAATATAGAGCAAATGTGAGACTTATGGAAGAAGGAAAGGTATATAACTAAGAGGAGTAACCAAGGTCTGATTTTACCAAGTATACAAAATTGAGGTGCTATATAATTATAAAATATCATCTACTTTTTCCACCCATTTAATATAGTAATAAAATTACTAGTTTAAAAAAAAAGAATGTGTATCTAGGTGTGTATTCACAACTTGTCTTTGCATATGCCAAACTTGAGTATTTTTTTGGTGACTGGCCTATAACTAAGAGCATGTTAAAGTATAAAATTAGTGCATATAATCTAGGATTGAAAGAACTTGAAATATACATAAAGTGAAATAACAAGTTTTAGGAGTACACATGTGTGTCAATGTAATCACCTTACATATGTATAAGCATTTTAAGGCTCTAAAACTAATATTAGGATAAATATAGATAGATATATAAATTGTGTATATTTAAATAGATAAAGAGAGAGAGAGAAAGATATTGGAGTTATTTCTAGAATCCAAATAATGTGAGTGCAATGGAGACGTGATCACACAAGATGATGCAAGTACACACCACAAAGATGCTAAAGCAATTTGAAAATAACACAAGAAGATAAATTGCACAAGACAAAATGGAGAAAACCAAAATCTGATTAACATGAGATGGCCAAAGTGAGGACTACAAATAAGAGAGTACGTAACTCCTCCACAAAAGGTGGACAAGGCACCCCAAGAATAGACTGTAACTCCTCCATGAAAGGTGTAGACAAGGTGCTAAGAATAGAGAAGTAACTCCCATCAAGGGAGTTACTTATGAAATTCTTATGACACCTATCACACATCTATGACACACACCTCCACATAAGCTAGTCTATCCCACAAATGTAGGAAAGCTCCAAGTATGCATAAGAAATACAATTTCCCTAATTAATAAATAGGTAAAAATAAGAAACTACACTAATACCCCCCATAAGCACAACTTATGTGGGAAGTGTGGAAATATAAAATGGGTCCCAACAACTAGGCCTGATGAGGTACCCATGTACAAAAACAATCTCCCATAAGATAGAGAAAAGGAGAAACTCATAGGAAAAAAATCCTCCCCAAAAGAGAGACATAAAATAAAATAAGAGGCTAGAAGGCCCCCCTGAAGATGATGTTACTGTAGGTGTGGAATGCACCCCAAGAAGAGCTCGTAGATGAATTAAATTGCTCTAGATGAAAGGTTTGGTGAAGATGTCTGCAACTTGCTCTAAAGACTGGCAAAATATCAAGTCAATGACCTAACTATGAATAAGCTCCCGAATGAAGTGCATGTGAATCTCTATGTGCTTGGCTACTGGTGTTGAACTGGATTCTTACAAATCTGAATGGTACTCTAGTTATCACAATAAATGATGGTGGGTTGCCTGATAAGAATGCCAAACTTAGAAAGTATCCCCTGAAGCCAAATAGCCTCAATAGCTACATTAATAGCTCCCCTGTACTCTGACTCTATGGATGATATAGCAATAGCATTCTACTTCTTGCTAGACCAACTAATAAGACCAAAACCTAGAGAGAAACTGTAACCAGAAGTGGACTTGTGAGTCTATGAATCACCAGCCCAGTCTGAATCTATATATCCAACCAAGTCAACCTCTATGCCAAATCTATAATGAATCTCGTATCTATCTGAACCCTATATGTAATGCAAGATCCTCTTAGCTTCTTTCCAATGTAGCTCATGAGGTTCTTACATGAATTTGGAGACAAGTCACATTGTATATGATATGTCGGGCCTGGTGTGAGTCAAGTAGATGAGACTACCAACAAGTTGTCGATATCGAGTGGCATCAACCAATGGTGAAGAATAATCAGCCTCAAGATTGACTCTTAATAGAAAGGGAGTCTGAGATGGCTTGCAATCAGCCATGTGAAACCAAGCCAATAAGTCAAGAGCATACTTAGGATGTGTAAGAGAAATCCCTGAATCTAACTATGAGATCTTCATGCCAAGGAAGTAGTGCAACAAACCCAAGTTTGTCATATCAAATCTATCGTAGAGAGATGCCTTCACCACTACAATAACCAATGAAGAACTCCTGGTGATCAAAAGGTCATCAACTTATAGAACCAAAATCAAGAGCAAATCATCTTGTCATAAGAAGTAGACATTGGGATCAGAATGGCACCTAGTGAAACCCACTATGAGAAGGAAGGAATCCATCATGGCATACCAAGCCTGAGGGGCCTGTTTGAGGCCATAGATAGATTTATTAAGTCTACATACTAAGGAAGAATCCTGAACAAATCCTGGTGGATACTCCATGTAGATCTCCTCCTCTAGGTATCCGTGAAGAAAGGCACTCTTCGCATCCATCTTATGCACATCCCAACCATGTGTTGTGGGAATAGCCAAGGTGAGTCAAATAGAAGTCATCTTTGCAATGAGTGCAAATGTCTCTAAGTAGTCAATTCCTACCATCTGTGAGAAACCCTTGGTGACCAATCATGCCTTATACTTATCAACTAACCCATCTACTACAAACTTGGTCTGATATATCCACCTACATCGAACCATCTTTCTTCCCTTAGGAAGTGAAGTCAAATCCCAAGTGTGATTTTTGATTAAGGAAGAATATTCTTCCTCCATAGTAGTATCCCACTCAGGTACACTTGATGCCTCTCAAAAAGTCTGTGGATCCAAAATTGTAGCAAAGAAGGCACATGGATCTCTCTAAAAATCCCCCTAGTATGTTTGTCATCTGCAAGATTTCCTGCCCAAGTGCCAGCACTCTCAAGTGTCTGTCTAGCCCAAAGTGGCTCAAAAGTGGGTGAGTTAGGTGCTAACTCCTCATCCTCTGACTAACTAGAGGTGGATGAATCTACATCACTATCCTTGCTATCTAAACTCGAAGAAGAAGAAGAAGATGTCTCTGGCTCAAGAACCTACTGTTATTGATCTGAATCTGATAAGGAATCATCATGAAGAAGTAGATATAATGAGGGAGAAGAAGTGTCAAGTGTTGAGTCTCTGGGACTCTCCTAAAAATGGACACTTCTCTCAATGAACAACTCATGAGTGACTAGATCTAAAAGGTGATATCCCTTAATACCATCTGAATATCCTACAAAGATGTAAGGCTTGGACTGACATTCCATAGCTTTGTGTTTCTTCTTCAGAATGCGGGCCATGGCTAGGGATCCAAAAACCCTTAGGTTCTCAACATCAAGTTTCCTTTTATGCCAAGCTTCAAAGGGTGTTATCCCTTTCAAAGCTTTTTGAGGAACCCTATTTTGAATGTAGCAAGCACAATTGATGGCTTCAGCCTAGTACTATGGTGTTAAGGATTTGAAGTGAATCATACAACTACCCATATCTTTCAAGAACCTATTTTTTCATTTTGCAACCCCATTATATGAAGGACTGTAAGTGACTGTGTGCTACAAATCAATCCCCTATGTGGTACAAAACTGCTCAAACTTGATGCTAACATACTCCCCTCCATTATCAATTCAAATAACCTTGATGGATTTCTCACTCTATTTTTCAACAAGAGCCTTGAAGTCTAGAAGATTTTAAAACACTTCATAATTTTGTTTGAGAAAATATATCCAAGTGTACCTAGAGAAATCATCAATGAAAGTGAGGATGTACTTGGCCCTTGTGAAAGATGGTTTGGGAAAGGGTCTCGATACATCAATGTGGGCTAACTCTAAAGGTTGTGAAGCCCTCCAAGCTTTGCCTTTGTCAAATTTTTCTTCAGGATGCTTCCTAAGGAAACACCCTCGCAAAGTATTTTAGAGAATTAGACACGAGGCAAGCCAAAGACCATGTCATTTTTTCAAAGTTGCTCAAGATAGTGATAGTTAAGGTGGCAAAACCACTCATGCCATAATTTTATAACTCCATCTAAATGAGTCAAAAATGTTTTTGGAGAAGAATCTGATGAAAAATGTGAGAAGGTGTATAACCTAGCTTGGTAATCTTCCCTACCCACTGCCACTAAAGCATCACTATGTAACTCCCTGATAACCACTATATCTGGTGAAAACTCAACTCTCATGCCCTGACCAGTGTGAGTGATTTGGTACAATGATAAGAAATTGGTTGAAAGAGAAGAAACACTTACAACATTTTTGAATGTTCCCCATTCCATTTCAACTGACCCTCTCCCTGCAATCGAAACTAATGTGTCATCACCCAAACTAATTGAAGTCATGCTACAAGGCTCTAAATATGAAAAATCAACTACTGAAGAGCCCATGTGGTGGGAAGCACCTGATTTGATGACCCATGAAGATGTGGAAGCTATTGTAGCTATAACAGCCTTGCCCTTTTCTTTCTCCTTACCCTTGCCTTTTGCCTTGGTAGAATCTTGGGTAGATGAATTCTGCTTGATGGACTTAGGAACACCTATGTTGTTCTTCTCTAGAAGATGAGTTAGGTTATTTATTTTTTTCTTCATGAATTTGTGTTTATCATGCTCTATATTTTTACAATAGGCACACTTAACCTTCTCCTTCTTAGGTTTAGCATTGGAAGAGGATGTCTCAGTGTTGTTTTTGGCAGGATTGTTGTTTTCTTTCTTCTTCTCCTGGTCCTTGTTCTTTTTCTTCTTCTCCTTTGTTGAAGTCTTATCCTTACCCTTTATAGATATCAAAGCTTGGGGTTGAGTAGAATTCATTGTGCCCATTTTAATTAGCTTATCTTGCTACCTATTCAAGTCGGCAGTGAATGAATCCAAAGAAGGCATTTTCCATGTAGTGCCAAGGGCACTTTTTGTGGCATGGAAAGTGAAGACAAAGACTGAATAGCTTGGACCTAAATTTGTGAGAATAGAAAGTATGATTTGATCATCTTTCTTCTCTATCCTGCATTCTTTCAATTTCAATCTAAGGGCCTTAAAATTAGTGAAGAATTCTTGTAGGGTGTCAAAGTTGCTAGGACTTAGACTTATGAGTTCATTTTCAAGCTCATGACCTCTCATCTCATCAAGCTTCCCAAATAACTTTTCTAAGGTTTCCCATATGTCATTAGGAGTCTAGGAGGATTATAAATGGAAGAGAAGTTCTAGAGACATAGACAAACTCAGTAATCCATAGGCTTCATCACTATGGTTGTACCACTTGACCTTTTCAACATCAGTGTTGGGTTCTACTTCATTACCCATGGTGATCCTATACAGCCCTTTGATTCTAAGAATGATTAACATTTTAACCTTCCATTCATGATAGTTGAAGGGTGTTAGGGGTTTAAGTTGATAATAATCCATTTTTAATTAAATTTAAGTGAATTTGTGTTGAGTGCAAGTTGTGAAATTATGCAAAAAGGAGAATGAAAGCAAAGATTTGCAAGTTGTGAAAAGAAATCACACCCCCTAGAAATATTGACCCCCCCAATACGCAATTGCACACTCAAAAGACGTTGAACTCAGATAAAAATGCATCTTAGAGCAATCAATGCAAGACTAAAGCAAACAAGACATCGGACTCAGTCGAAAATGCGTCCTGAGAGACCCAAATTTTTGGCACTTTATAAAATAGTACATTTTTGATAAATAAAAATCCTAAACTATGGATAATTGAGTTACAAACATTTTTTGCAAAAAATGGCACCCAAATCTAAGCTACCATTTTCAAGATATTAAAGGTTCAATTTTCTCATAAATTAGTGTTTTTGCAAAAAAACACTATAACATTAAAAAATGCTTGTTATGAGAGAAAGTGGCCTTCCAACCACTCGTTGGATTTAGCACAAAAAAAGGAATCCAAAGAAGGTTTGTGTGAGGGGGAATTGGCCTCCCACTAACCTAGCCTCACCCTTCACCTTCGATAGATGAAGATACAAGTTTAAAATGAAAACCCCCAAATTATAAAACTATCTATAAAACTGAATATTCAGTCAAATTGACTGATTTTTATTTTATCAAGTCAATTTTAACTAAAAATATTAAAGCAAAGATAGAATTGAACTGCTAGCCAAGCATCTAACTATTCACATGGCACGCCAAGCATGAAAAAAGTGTCATTTTCCAAACAAGACTGCTGGCAGAAAAGACAAAAAAATGGACCTGCTAGAAACATCGTATGGCCTGTTGGTGCCTTGCTGGGTAGAGAAAAAATGAAAGATTTTCCAAACTTCAAAGCACAATAGGTTTACCAAAAAAATGCACCATATTCAGACAAAAATAGACCTATTTTGGATGTCGTACAACTGATGGCATGACAGAAGAAACAAATGAACAGCAGACTTTGGCACAGACCTAAAGTTTGGCATGGAGTGCTAAAGGATAACAATAGAAGTGCACGCCGTACATCCTAGTCAAATATTAGAGAGGATGCTACTAATTAAGCTTGGTGTGGTAGAAGTGAAGGCCAAAAGCTAGGCATAGAAGCTTGGCTATAGAAGGATGCTGGAAGGACTGATGTTTGGAGTTGTTTCTCCTCCCTCTGTTGCTCCACACAATAATGGCACCCAAGAAGAGAAAAAAATGAACCAGCCCCTGAAGTGAAGATAGCCAAGACAACCAAAGGCCAAGGATTTCCAAGAAAATGATACCATAAATGATATATATATATATATATATATATATATATATATATATATATATATATATATATATATATATATATATATATATATATGTATATATATATATGTATATATGTATGTATGTATTTAGATTAGATCTAGAAAATAAAAAAACAAAGAGAACTCCACTCCTCTTGATTTCAAAATGAACTAAAAGCATAACCATACACACAATTACTGTTCTTGCTCTAATACCATATCGGAGTTGTTTCTAGAATCTGGATAATGCAAGTGCAATGGAGATGTGATCACACAAGATGATGCAAGTGCACACCACAAAGATGCTAAAGCAATTTGAAAATAACACAAGAAGATAAATTGCACAAGACAAAATGGAGAAAACCAAAATCTGATTAACATGAGATGGCCAAAGTGAGGACTATAGATAAGAGAGTACGTAACTCCTCCACAAAAGGTGGACAAGGCACCCCAAGAATAGACTATAACTCCTCCATGAAAGGTGTAGACAAGGTGCTAAGAATAGAGAAGTAACTCCCATCAAGGGAGTTACTTATGACATTCTTATGACACCTATGACACATTTATGACACACACCTCCACATAAGCTAACCTATCCCACAAATGTAGGAAAACTCCAAGTATGCACAAGAAATACAATTTCCCTAATTAATAAATAGGGAAAAATAAAAACCTACACTAATAAAAGAGAGATATTAAGTCACATGCCCCAAACTTTAGATCAAAAGTGAGTTACCACTTAGCAGTTGAAATTAGCTCAACCATGCAACCTAATGATACTTATAACCTAGTGAGGATGGAAGATTAAGCCCAACCTAAAAACATGGGAAGATTGAGTGATTTTATCACCTCAACCATACCAAAAGGCGAAAAAACTATTACAAGAGAATGGTTCAATAAAATAGTGTATGGTATCAATATGAAAAAGTATGTGTTAACAATCCATAAAAGAGTTTTATAATTTGAAATTGATTTTAATTTTATAATATTGGGTACATGTTACATAACATATACACCTTATATTTGTCTCATGTTGAAACAATGTATAATAATAGTGCTAATTTATATAATTTTGCCATAACTATGAATTTGAATCATATAAATGTGTGCTTTAGACAATTCAAAAAACTATGTTAGTGTGTTTAACATGTTTCCAAAACATTTCACCACTATATATGATGAAATATGAAAACTAATATAAGTACTAATATAGAGGACATGTTTCCCAAAACATGCCCCATTGTAATATGTACATGTTGAATACTGAATAGATGTGGAGAACATGTTTCCAAATCATGCCCCAACTAAATCTAATAACTATGAATATGTGGAAGCCATTCCCATATGACATGTTACCAATTAATCTAAAAAATAATATAAGTAACATATACTTAATGATTTTATAAAACATACTTTTAAAGCATGCCCTCACTGAATCTAAAAATTGTTAATGTATGGAAGCCATGACCATATGATATTCCCCCATTAATATGTGTCCCATTTAAGGTGAGGTAAATATAATAAATAATAGTTACCTCCACTAAAAATTATAAGAAAACTATATAATTTTTGAATGTAACCATGTATCATATAGAAGGAACATGTCTAGGTCGATATAGCATTGAAGTGCATAGAACCAATGTGCTCACATGTAGGACTAACATGCATGATAAGGATCATGGGAAATTTTAGATAGTAAAAGTAAAATCTCAAAAAAAATCATACATAAAATATCACTCAAAATCAAGTCAAAAAATAATGGTCTAAGGAGATCGTAAACAAGGGTCATTTTCAAATGCCACATAGTTGAAGGGACATGACTTAGTCAAATGTCCATAAAGGCAAGGATGACATATTAAAATGTACATAAAATAGAACATGACATATGAAAATGTAAATGAAATCATACATAGGCACATGGGACACAAGTAAAGGATAATATTCAAATTCTTGAACAAGGAATATAATAGAAAGGAAACATACTCAAGGAAGTACATAAAGTAAAGCATAAGTAACTAGATAAACATGTCCTAGTAGCCCATAGATCAAATGTATTAAAAAATGTCAAGTGTATATAATATCAAGTACCTTGTTTAATATATAATCATGGATAATAGGAATAAGTACATATGTAATCTCAAACATGATAATGTAGAGTGATCATTGAATCATATAACCTATGTGTACCATGATCAATGAAGCTAATGCCTCTAATCTATGCATGACATGAGTGGAGGTAAGGCCCAACATGTAAAATAAGAATGCATAATGTATCTATGTATCTATTTATGTTTATTTAATATTCAATTATAAGTGTGCCACATATGTGTATGTAGTAATAAATGAGTATGTTGTCCATCAACATGGAACTACAACATAGATGCCAAGGAGCCAATAGAACATGTAGGTGCCAAAAATATTTTTTGATTTTTGAATGTTATTTTATTTTTTGTTATTTATGGAATTTTTAAGGAGGAAATATCATCCTATGATTCCATCCAATGGATGGTCATAGATATCTCCTCACTATTCATCTATAATACCTCATTTAAGTTGTTGAGGAGTATGTATAATTACAATATTTATCACTATGGTGTCAATGGTGTTCTACATATGTAAAATATCACGTTATGGTTATGAAATAATAGTATCATTAATAGGATTAGGTGTTATTATAACCCATTGATGAGTGTTATGTGGTTTCATTGGCATAGAATTAATATGTACATTTTGAGGTGTTCTAGATATCTGATCATGGTGTGTAATTGAAGATGGGAATTATATGGAATCCACTTTTTATCTCTGATGTAATTATCTCTCAATTACTTTATTCTTATTAAAAGGGATTTCATATTTCTTAGAATTTTTTGGTAAATTATCCTTAATAGGCTTGATAGAGAGTTGTTTGGGTATAAGTTTGTTTTGTTTAATAATATGCTCATATGGAATTATAAAAACTATAATTACATGATTGACATGAATGTAATTAACACACCCATGAACTATAAATGGTATTTCTCAAAGAGTTTGTATCCAATGTCTTATCAATATCATATCAAAGATGCATGTGGAAGGGATCACTAAAAATGTATTAGCGATAAAAAAACTATAAAGGTAGGTCAATCTCACCAAGAATCTTCTATGAGTTCAAATTGAATGCTCTAATGAATCTAGTAAAGGCGTGAAAATCATGATTAGTGTAAACCAAGTGAGTAATTAATGTCATCATGTAAACGTTTTCAATTTCACCATTATCAATAATAACACTATGTATAGGTTGTTTATCAATAGATGCTAAAATGAATAAATAATGAAGATGAAATTCATCATTCTTAAATTAACTATCATCAAAGGAAATAAACGGTTTATGAACCATGGGATGTATATGTCATGTGTAAGTACCAATAATCCCATTTAGTGGGTTCCCATATTTCGATGGAGTAAGATGTCTATTATATGCCATTTACACTTATGGTTCAATGGTCTTGTAAAGGATTGTGAAATGTTTTTTATTCATTGTGATCACCAGGTTGTGAGCCTGATTATTTTGGAGGATAATCAAATGTAAGTTTTTACTCGTGAATAAGATCTTGGATCTTATGTTTTAAGATAAATTATATACTTGTAGAATACCTTGGTCCTTGATGATGATAATAATGATTGGAATCATATCCTTTGGGTAGAGGTTGATTAATAGCAACTTGGATAGGATGAGGGAGAGGTATAAAATGGAATTCTAGTAGCCATAGGAGTAATGAAGTTAGGTACTCAATTAAATGTGTAAATTATCTCCTTGGTACATTAGAGATGACAAGATGATTAGTCTATTGTGAAACTATGTTAACTATGGTGGTTGTTTCTATTTTAGGCTTAGGAGGTTTTACCTTATAACTTAGTTTAATATGAATTTGGTATTGTATGTAGATGTAACTAGTGTGTTTGTTACATACTTGATTTTATTTAATGACATAAGCTTCATTTCATGGTCCCATAAAACATGGCATAATTCATCAAAATATTTGAAATTATTAAATAAATGGACTCATGTAAAGGAGTAATCAAACTCTTCTTGAATATATATTGTAGCTCTTTGTCTGCCATAAGATTGGTTATTTTGGCTAGCATTATCTTATATCTCAAGACATATTCATTGATAAGTTCATTATTTCCTTTCTTGATTTTGTAAATCTAAGAATTAGAAACCTTTTCATAAATATTAATAGAAAAGTGTGATAAAAATTATTATAAAAGGGGTTTTAATGATTTTATATATTATATAGGTAAATCATAAAACCAAAATAAAGCATAGTATTTGAGGGTTTTTGGAAATAATTTGGTCAAAAGTTTATCAATGGAAGCATAGTCAAGACATGCCACATAAAAGGTTTGAAGATGTTGTTCAAGATCACCCTTTCCATCTTAAATATGAATTTAGGTGAAAAATTTTTTGGAAAAGGATGCAAAGAGATCTCAAGTGCAAGGGGGTTATACAATAGATCTTACAAATCTAGAGCTTGAGGGCATTTTAAACCATTTTTTTCAATGTTTTTAACCTTATCCTCTAAGGTATTTATAACTTGAAGTATTCATTTAACTATAGGCCCAGTAGAATTTATATTATTAAGTCATGTAGTCACCAAAGGGGATGAAAATATGTTTTGAGTAGTAATAGGTATTAAAACTAGTATTTTTGTTGAAATTATTAATAATTCTATAATAGTTGTATCAATCATGGTTTCAAGAGACAAAGGTTTAACACATAACTTGTGTTCCTACCACATGTAGGTGGATTGATAAGTGTGGTCTGAGTTATAGTGCCTTATAAAGATTCACATTACTAGGTAAGGTAGCCTTAGTTTTATCTTGTTTACTTATTTCATCTCTTATAACATATAAAAATACATCTGATGATATGGGTCTTGTACACATCCCTAGATTTTATGAAGTTTCCTTAAAAAATTTATGATTTCAATAGAGGTAAACTCCACTCTAAGACATGATTTGTAGGTATGGGTTAAACAATCTGGTGGTGGAATATTAGTTTAAGCATACAAATTATTAACTAGGTGTGATTTTAGTGAAATAAATCCTAGTAAATAAATTAAAACATAGTTGGGTTGGATGTATGGATGTAAAATTTTATAAAATGGTTATATCTTAGTCAAATAAAATTCAAAAGGAGGGAAGGGTAGAGCAGAAAAGAATCCTCTATGGTTTTAAGGGACCACTTCTTGGGTTATTTCCTTTGTGGACAAGTGTTTCTAGAACTAATATTTATTGCTTTTAGCTATTACACACTGATAGATAAACTTAATTAGGTTGTCTATGATCAAATAGTATAAGAAACTTAAGGGTCTCAACTAAAGGTTGCTCCTTTTAGAGTACTTATTACACACCCTTACTTAGGGGATTATAGATTGGACTAGAAATGTATCTAGTGAAGCTATGGATCGCACATAAAAGACTATATCAAAGGGAAGCACTTATTCACTCTTAAAAAATTAATGAAATCAACCAATCTCTTAAAATTAATAATACTTACTAACTATTCAATAAATTTTTCACATTTAAAATTAGTAGATATCAATGATAATAGTATGAATTCTTCATAGATTTTACACACTTAAAATTAATGAATTACACAACCAAAGGAATCAAAACCTTAATTACATAGAAATGGAAGGAAAATACATCCACATAGTTACATGATAATCAAAACTTTTCCTTTAACAACTAAGGCTTGTTTCTACTCAATGTTTGCATGGCTATACTTGTTATCATGAAAGGCAATAAAGTGGTTGGTAGCACCAAACTAGTAGTTGGAATTGAGTTGGTGGATAAAACTAAGGTGGTATATTGAGTATTAACTTTCTTATTATATTAAAATTCCTTAAAATAATTGAATCTAACATAATTATAGTATCTTATGGTGTCTATGTTTAAAAGTGTAGGTTTGTGTACCCTTCTTTCCTACTCTATTAGGCATGCATGTTCAGCTTTAGTTCTCATAAAGTTAATCTAGAATATCTACCCTTATATGGTTTTATTATATTAAATATTTAACTAAACCTCAATATCTTCTAATGTTAATCCTTGAAGATTTTGCTTAAAACTATTTGAAGTTTGTTGGAGAATCTAATCAAAACCATCTTTACTTATCAGCTTGATTGTAGAGTTCCTTGTTTGTGAAAGCTTTAACTCATTTAGAATTTGAAAAATAAGGATCTCATTACCTACATATTTAGGTATTATTTATTATACTATTATTACCCATTACTTTGAATCTTATATTTTGATGACAACCAAGTTGAGGGAATTTGAAGCTTCTAATGGTGTCATTAAATTGTTATGGCTTTATGCATTATTCATTTGTGTAAATAACAAGTAATTTTAGCTTATTATCATATTAATTTAGAGACTTAAATAATTTATCTAATTCAATGATTTGAGGGGCTAATTCATCCCTCATTGAAGTAATGGCATCCAAAATGTTGTATAGTCTTGAAGCTACACTTTACACATTGATTTGAATTTGTACATGAACATGGATAGTTTGATGTTATTTTCTAAATTATTCTAACTCTTATTCAATCTCCCTCATTTTTAGTTATGTTCCTTTATGGAAATTTAATAGATCATCCTTGTGTGTCTCAATAGAGGATTTGAAATACTATATATATGGAGACTATCCCAATTTCCTATTCTTCTTTCACAAAAACATCTTGTCTCTCCTCTAGAATCATCCCTCTTCTAGTATCATCTTCAATATTTATTTTCTTCACCCTCTAGATATATCCTATGGATTTGTCAAAAATAACTTATTATGGGAATCTCTATGATTGTAATTTTTGGCCTTTGAGAATCTTGAGATTTAAAACATGTTACTCACTATGGGATGACCAGTTGGGTTGAGTCAATTATTTGAGTATCCTAGGCTATAGTCTTAATGAATAAATATCCTTAAGATTACTTTAAGTCATAATCAAGAAATGGGTTTGGAAGGGAAGACCAAATTATATTAGACTAATCCACACCACCATATTATGGTAATGGGTGGAATATATACACTTAATTCTTCTTCTTAGCCTTTTTGGATGATACTACAATGGTGAATTGAGAAGAATTATAATAAGGCATTAGAAATCCTAATTTATTATATGACACATATAGCTTCAAACTTACCAATGCTCCCCTATCTTTCTTAAACGATTCTTTTTTGGTCTTAAGAGATGCTAAGGTAGTGGTATAAGTAACCATAGTAGAAGAGGGGGGAATGAATGCTGAAGACATAATTTGAATAATAGATATTATTGTGGAAGTAGAGACCATAGGGGTAGAGGAAACATCTTATACTTCTATAACAAGCAAGGATGGTTGGACACTAGTATTAGATGAAAAGAATTCTACCTTAAGCACAAATAGGGAAAGGAAAACATTAAGATTGAGAGAAATGGGATCAAAATAACTAATGGACATAGGGGAAATAAAATATACAACTAGATTTGTATAAATTGAAGGAGTTTTAGTTAAAATTAGGGCTACACCCTTACCTAATTGGTCTCTTTATAGTGATTCCTTACCTTTTGCATCTTGGAAGATTAATAATTTGGCTCTTTTTATCTCCTCATCTTCATATATGGACTCAACTCCTATAGACTATTGTCCCTTAATGTTCATATTATCACTTGTATTTTTACCCTTTAAGGAGATTTCCTAGCTCTCCTCATCTAAGTGGCACAATTGAAACACCTCTAAGATTGTGGGTAGCCTATGAATGAGGTGAATCTCTAGATAGGGCTAGCTCCCTTGATGTACCACTTTGAATCACTACTACACCTAAACTTAAGGGGGAAGGGAAGGAGAAAACTAAAATAAAACTATCCTAAGGGAGGTGATACACTAAATAAGTTGATTAATTCCAACCAACTTCATGTTACACATGAGAACAAAGGACTAACCAAACATACACTTCTCCAATCTACATCTTCTCACATAAATAGTACTTTATGAGGTTATGGGTGCATGTTAAGGATAGGAAGACTAGACAAGTGGCCTTGAATGGAACTAGTGAATAGAATAAATCACTCAACCTTGACACTTCCTATAACACTTCACATGACCTAAAAAAAGAAAATTTCCAACTACAAATAGGTGAGAGAATGAAACAACAATGCTAAGGAAACAACAAGTCATCACTAAGCAAAATAAATCATCCAAGTAAACATACTATGAATAGTTATGTAAGAGGTAAAAATTAGTAGTCTTATTTATAAAATGGTATGCAAATGAGCAGGGCTTCACCATACTTAGGTGTAGCATAAGTTACAAAGTCTAAAATGGCTAGTTCTTATAGAACATGAGAGAGAGAAGAGAAGAGAGACGTTTAAAGGTCACAAGTACACTTGTAAAGATGATAAAAATAAATAATTATAAACTATAATAATATGTGAAATTAACCATGAAAGTTTAGGAAGCACAAGTGTCACCCCAAGTCATGAAACTCTTTAAATGTGGCATAGAAGTTCTCATTTTGGCTTAGAAAACTACCTTCATGATTTAGACCTATTTGAATGTACCAAAAATAATTATGGATAGGTATGATTATTTGAATTAAATTAAATTCTTTCATACATGCATTTTCATGCATTGGTTATAGTCTTGGTCATCTATAATCATCTAGAAATGAGATATCACCATCTATAGTCAATGAAAACTCCTCTTCCATACACCTTGCACACTTGGATTCTAAAAAGAATAAATTTAAAATGAAAATATATATAATTGTGTGGATGACATGTTTTATGACCCTCTATGGCATTAGAGGCATTAGGCACACCTTTAAATTAGCTCACTTGAAGTTTTCCACCCTTCTCACTAGCTTGGTCACTATGACAATTTTGATTGGCTGAGATGAAGCAGCTAGTTGAGGAACTTAGGATTTATTTAAAATAATTAAATTGACATGGGGAGTTATATTAAGTCATAATATTCCCTTCCATGTTATTTTCATCTCTTTAAACCTATTATAACCTACACAACACACAAAATAGTAAAAAATACCCTATTTTATACTCCATCCATACAATTACATACAACTCAAAAGGATGATAAGGATAATAATGGATTCATATTAAATTTTAAATCACTTTCATGGTCAAAATATATAATTTTAATATCCCTCCAACCTCATTTCTCTAATCAGGTCACTAGCAAAGGTTTTGTAATAGTTTAGGCCTATTTACCCTCTTAAGCTTTGTTCATAAAGACAAGACATTGAAACTACCAAAAAATTCCACTAGAGAATATTTAAATACATCCAAAAACCTATATAATATTAATATACTCCCATGCATATCTTCAAGGGAGATGTGAGCACTTCCACTTGACCTATCGAGTTCTTTTTTCTAATTTGCACAAGCCTGAGTTGGTTTTGAGTTAAAAAATGGCTTGTTTGTTATTTTTATTAAAATTTTAGACTTTTAAACATCTTAAACAACCTTATAAACATTATATAATATTTTTTAATTCTCATCTACATCTATAAATGAAAATGACCTTTCATTTGGGCAATAGGCTTGAACTTTGTGATAAGCCTACTGTAACCCCTATGGTCTAGGCCATCTCATTAGGTTTCATCCCACCAAATTTAAAACATATTTAGTGACCCCATAAACATTTTTAAATAGGTTATAAATATAATCTCAAGGTGTAAGTGATAATGATTCTCTTTTTGACTTCTAGACCTAACCCTACCCAAGTTGGTTTGACTACAAGTTTGAGGGTGTAGGCCATATTATAAGTCTTATCGCCTCTATTATATGTTTCCATGATTTACATAGGTTTTTTATAGTTTAATACACCTTATTTAATGGTATATTTACCTTTTGGTCTTATATTTATACCTTACTCTCTAAAACTTGCTAGTTTTGTTCACAAGGGAGGACACTCTATCTGAGACAAAATAGAGGGAACTCCCCATATTTTATTATAAAATATGAATATTTGAGAGGGTTTTCCAGGTTATGTAGACCATTTTTACCAATTTTTTTCCTTTTTTTAGGTCATCTAACCTTTTAACTCCTCAAAATTCCAAGAATGATTGTGTGAAATGGAATCTACCAAAAGGATTTTACCCTCTAGACTGAGTGATGCATATTTAGGGTTATAAATCAAATTTATTTCCTCATCATGAGGTTAATATGTGTATATATTGATAAAAATTAATGTTTAATATTAACATTCACCATTTCAACTCCCTATATACCTCTCATTGCATAATTGACTAGTCAATATAATATACAACCTTCTTGACTATGTTTTTCTTTATAAGGGACACTTGTAGGTTACCTTTCATGAATCAAGCTTAATGTAGTGTTTAAATACCCATTTACATTTCATTTAAGTCACTTGGTACATGTTTTAATTCATTTATTTCAATTTTCCTAGTTTAGACCATCACTTTGAACCTTAACCTTGCTTATTATTGTGACAATCAAACACAATCAACTATGTTATGACCAATATAATCCTGTAGGTGTGAATTATTTTTTTGATAGGATACATACCCAATTTTTATACTATTATCTAGTTGGAAACATCCTTCATAGACTAATTTAAGTGTTCCATGCTTAAGTCCTTATCATGAATGATGTGGAGGTTGGCAATCTATTGTAGGTGGTTGTTTTCAAGTGAAGAGATGCCTATAGGTGTTAATGGGGTTCAAAACATTTCATATAAATTCCTTCTTGGATCACCTCCAGATCATACATGTTATTTTAAACCCATAAAACCCATTCAAACATGGATTCATGTCTACTTTTTAAACTTTTAAATGAAAAGGTCTCTTGGAGCTCAAACCTATAGGTGATCACTACTTGGGTTTAGTGCATAATAACATGACTTTGGGCTTACAAAAAACTAAGCTCCATTGATCATATACCCCTAAATTTTTTTTTAGGTATTATCCTATATGGTAAATTTAAAAAAAACACCATATTATAAATCAAAACAATTGTAAACCTTGTTGTAAGATGTCTACAAAAGAGCTTGGATCTTTATTTTCCCATTTTAGGGATTTGATCCTTAAACCTACACTCATTGAATTTTGAAGTGATTTTTAGATTTTATCTACCAAATTATCCCCTAAAAAGGTCTTTCATGATTCCTTAAACATTATATGACTCTAGGTAGGTTTCCACTACTTGTTTCATCACCTCCAAAGAATTGTTTTCATGTTAAGTGTTGTCACCTGTAGGTGTTCATTTTCATGTATAGGCAACAGGTTTAGAATTTTAGATAATATGCATGATACATGTATTTATGATAAATTTGAAACCTTCACCAAGTTTCATATTCACTCTTATAACTTTAAAACGATGAAAAAATATCAAGGCTTCCACCACACTATGACATCATCTTGGGAGGTTGTAGATGCACTGTGAGTTGCATATGGGTGTGAGCATGAGATGAAGTAATATGTATGGATGAAAGGACTCATGAACAAGTCAAAATCAATGTAAATCCATAAAATTAATTATTTTAATTAATTATACATTAATAAAAGTTCCAAAACATCTATTATAATTTGAAAACCTCTTGTAAACATCTAGAACAAAGTTGGTAAGGGGTATCTAATGATTATATGGTGTGATGAATGAGCTTGTAACTAGTCTTGCATCTTATTTAACAATAAATTTAGCTATCCTAAATTCATTATGGATTGAAAAAAATAATATTCACTAATTATTATTCCATGAACAAGATAAATAAACTCTATACATGTGTGCTTCAACATGGTTGTAAGTGAAATTGAGCAAAGAGTTGACTGAGAGGAATGACAAGACTAAAAATTTCCTAAAGAATGATATGATGAAAAAAACATGAAAATAGGTAAAAATTTGAATTTATACATTTTTAACACCATATTATATTCAAATGGGACCTCTTTAGAATACCAACATTCTATAATAAGGGAGACTTTGACTAAAACTTCACAATGGTGACACCTTCCTGCAATATGAGGTAACTTGCTCATGAAAACACCATGAAACATGAAAAAAATAATGAATATAATTTTATAAGCTATAAAAAATAATTTGGAGTCAACATCACCAACTTTTTTGTATGGAATAATCCAAAATGGATCAAAACCTATAGGGTACACAGATTAGCAAGCAAAAAAACACAATCGACATTATGAGGATGGTTCATAAAGAAAAAGCCACAATTATTATAAATATTTTTAATTTAAATGAATATATATATAATTTTAATTTAACCTCCCAAGGGATTTTAACCTTGAAATTCCCAAATTATCTGTACCAATCATAAACTTGTTGACTACTTCTGTGTGTCTAGAAAAGTGAAAATGGAGTAAAATGGTTATAGCCCAATTTTGAAACTTAAAAAGTAATTAAATAATATAAATTGATTTTAATAATATAAATTTACATCCCATTACCTTATCCCATGTGTAAAAATATCTCATGGTCTATACAAGTTCCAAACTCTTCTCTTTTCGAAAGAAAACTACTCTTTCTTCTAAAGGACCTATCACTTTTAGTACAGTTGATTAAGGCATAATAGGACACATGTAATGTGACATCACCCTTATTACACCTTCACACTTCCCTATGTGGTTGTAAAACTCATTTAATTCCCTATTTTAACCCCAAAATGATTCAAAATGATATAAGGACTAAAATGACTAATGACCAAGGCTAGTATAACATGAAATCACACTAAATGACCTATCATACATCTTAAGAGATATATTTAACCCCTAAAATACCTAAAAATCAATTTTTTTCCTATAGGGGTCCCAATTTGACTTGTAGGATCAAATTTGGTCAATAAATTGGTGACTTATAGCAGTACTTTACCTGCTATACTAACTAGACTAGTAGCCTTATCATTCCATTAGGCTTAGGGAGTCATTTGAAGTCTAAAATAAAATAAGGATACCTTTGACCATTGAAAACAATATTTTATCAAGATAATACCACTTGACTACCTCAACCACACAAAATAAAGGACACACACAAGTAAAGAAAACACACTAACAAGACACACACATGTGCTCAAAGCACTTAGGGAAAATAGGAAGAATATATATATATATATATATATATATATATATATATATATATATATATATATATATATATATATATATATATATATATATATATATATATTAAACACACAAGCCTTTATAATATCAAAATTAAAGTTTCTTTCATCTCCTTCTTGGTGAGATGAATCATGGTGCCAAGCATGTTTCTCTTTGGATTAAACACTTGGTAGATTAGACCTTCTTCTTGGCAGTTCACTTGCTATACTCTCAAGTAGACCATATTCAAATAGGTCACCAATGTAAAATTATTCCTCTTGGCCTTATACACATACCTCATATTATTTCCAACTCTTTATCTCATGATCAACTTGCACCTTCTTTGTAGGCATGTTTTTAGGAGGAATGATTTCTTGTTCCTTGGAAGATTGAGGCTAATATAATCTTGTTTTGACCTCCAAAGGCTGAGGTAAAATTTGATTTGGATCTTATATGTCATTTTAAAAAATTTCATCTTGCTTACCATCGCTTATAATCAGCTCTAAGGCATTTGTAGACCCCTTGAGAAACTCAAACTCATTACAAATGTTTTCAAAATGCTACCATAAGTCCTCATCCTCTTTTTGATCATCATCATGAAGGGTAACAAAAAGAGAAGCTCCCTTATCCTCTCTTTTTTAATCTAAAAGGATTTCATTCAAGATTTCTTCTTTGACATAAAGAAGGCATTCTTCATTATCAACCAAACAAGAAGACTCAACATAAGGACTCACCTCTTCTTCAGCACTTAGGACCTCTTGAGGGATCTCAATTTGTATCTCATCTATAATAATATAATATTGGTTATTAAAGGCTACAAGATCCTCCATCTCATTCTCCTTTTTGGTGATGCCAAGACTAGGCATCTTGAAATCAAGTGACTTAACCCAATAAGGCTACCAAAGAGCTATACATTATTAAAGCAAGATTTCTAAATTTTACTAACCAAAGTGTTCTTATTTATATTCTCATACCATATGTCCATCAATTCAAAGGGTGATGGGGTAAGGACAAGATGAACTAGTTAGTTGAGGTGGAACATATAACTCAAAATCAAATTGAGTATAAGAGGGATAACATGGAACATAATAGTTCTTTTGAGGAAGGATGGGAGGGACTTGCATAGGCTCAAGCTCTTTCTCAACTTCACACTCCTTATCAAAGCTTCTATCATATTTCTATCCCTATGACACCATTATGTTATTCTAGCTTAGGATGTTAAGATTAAGAGTCTCTTCTTGAGGTGTTGATATATTTTTAGGAGTGGATGAAGTGTTCAAGAAACTTGGGATCTCCTTAGGCTTAGAATCTTATATCTAGAGGTCACTTATTAAGGTGGGGATGTAATTGAATAGGTTAATTAGGGATTAAATTAAACTTATTTTGTTGGTGATATGGACTGATGCATCTACGTATTGGACAACTCAATATACCTATCAAGATTTGCTTTAAAAACAAGGTTTATCTTCTTAACTCTCTCCTCCAGTTGATTGGGAAAAATATGGATTTGATAAGATAGATTTGGCTCATGAATAAGGTTCAAGTAGGACTAATAACAATCTTGGGGAAGTGGATATGATGGATGATAGTTTTTTGAGGTTGTTTCTCATGAATTTTTATCCTATCTTCAAAAAATGAAATTAGGCCACTCACATCTAGCATCTTATTTGTGAGCCTTTCCTAATTAGCTCTTTCAGTAAGTTCCCACTCTCTTTTGAATATATCTAAACATCTCTCACCTTATGAATAATATTACTAGGAAACTATTGACCATATACCATTTATTTTTTAAGATCCAACATGTACCTCTCATAGCCCAAGAGAGTTTTTTTGAAAGTATAAATGGATTGACTTGAAAAGTGACTAGGTTTACTAAGAGGAGTAAGATATTGAGAAGGATAGTTATAGGGATAATACAATTCATAAAGAGGCTGATAATATTCATGTTGGAGTTGATAGATATCATGATAAGGCTAATAATATTTACATAAAAATTGATGAGGAATACCATAAGATTAAAGTGTCTCACCAACTTGTGTAAACTATTAATCAACACTAAGGTCAGCCATAGAAATTCATTAGAAAAAAAGAACACAAGGAATGGTTATCAATAATTTTCAAAAGGAATACATGGATTGTTTGACCAGCTAATGTAACTTTGGAGTGACTATTGATGCTTAGATATATGCTTCCAAATGTTGATTGTTGAAAGATAACACCATAAATATTTAAACCTCTTGTACTAAGAGGACCATTAGGCATGATAAAAACTATTATCACTTGGATTGTCACCCTTTGATGAGATGTCTCAACTCTCCTCATCCAAATGGCATAATTGAAACACCTCTAAGCTTGTGGGTATCTTATGAATGAGCTGAATCTATAGATAGGGCTAGCTCCCTTGATGTACTAATTTAAATCACTACTACCCCTAAACTTTGGGGGTAGGAAAAGAGAAAAAATTGAAATAAAACTATCTTAAGGGAGCTGATACACTAAATAATTTGATGATTTCCAACCAGATACATGTTACACATGAGAACAAAGGACTAACCAAACATACACTTCTCCAATCTAAATCTTATCACATCAATATTACATTATGAGGTTATGGATGAATGTTTAAGAAAAGATAAATAGACAAGAGGCCTTGAATGACACTATTGAATAAACTAACTCACTCAACCTTGACACTTCCTATATCACTTCACATTCCCTACAAGAATAATTTTTCCAACTACAAATATATGAGAGAATGAAACAAAAACGCTAAGGAAACAACAAGTCATCACTAAGAAAAACCAATCATCAAAGTAAACACACTATTAATAGTTATGGAATATATAAAAATAAGTATTCTTATTTATAAAATGGTATGCAAATGATTAGGGCTTCACCATACTCAGGTGGAACATAAGTTATAAAGGCCAAAATGGCTAGTTCTTATAGAACTTAAGAGAAAGAGGAGAAGAGAGAAGTCCAAAGTTCAAAAGGACACTTTTGAATATAATAAAAGATATATTTGTTCATAATAAGAATATTTGAAATGAACCATGCAAGATAGCAAGGCATAAGTGTCACCCCAAGTCATGAAACTCTTGAAATATGGTGTAGAAGTTCTCATTCTAGCTCAAAAAATTGCCTTCATGATTTGGACCTATTTAAATGTCCCAAAAATTATTATGGATAGGTATCATTATTAGAATGAAGGGAAAGGATTTCATAAATTCTTTTCCATGCATTGGTTATTGTCTTGGTCATCTAGAATCATCTAGAAATGAGCCATCACCATCTATAGTCAAAGAAAATTCCTCTTCCACACACCTTGCACTCTTAGTTTTGAAAAATAATTAGTTTCCCACTAAACTATATATAATTTATTGTATTAAATTTTTATATACCATCCATTTCCTTATATTAATTAGTCACACCTTAAAATAAGCTCACTTGAAGTCTTCCACCCTTCTCACTAGCTTGGTCACTATGCCAATTTTGACTGGCTAAGATGAAACAACTAATTAAGGCACTTAGGATTTTTTATAAGGAATTAAATTAAAATTTTGAGTTACATTAAGTCCTAATATTCCCTTACATTTGATTTTCATATTTTTAAACCTCTTGAAACTTTCACAACACATAAAATAATCACAAATACCTTATTTTGTACTCTATCTAAATAGTTACATACAAATAAAACGTATGGGAAGGATACTTAAGGAGTATTATACAATATAAAATAATTTTTGTGTTCAAACTATATAATTTTAATAACCCTCCAACCTCATTTCTCTAATCAGGTCACTAGCAAGGGTTTTACAAGGGCTTAGGCCTATTTACCCTCTTAAGCTTTGTTCATAAAGATGGGATGTTGAAAATACCAAAAAATACCACTATACTAAATTGAAATACCTTCATAAAATACTTCAATCTTCATATATTCACATGCATAGCCTCTAAGCATATGTGAGCACTTCAACTTGTCCTATCAAGTTCTTTTCTCCAATTTGCATAGGCCCAAGTTGGTTTTGAGTCTAAAAATGGCTTATTTGTGATTTCTATACAAGTTTGAGATTTTTACACATCTTAAATTACCTTATACACATTCTATAATAGTTTTTAATGTTTATATATATATATATATATATATATATATAAATGAAAATGACCTCTCATTTGGGCACTAGGCTTAAACCTTACCTAATAGGCCTATTGTAACCCCTATGGTATAGGCCATCACATTGGGTTTCTATACATCCCAAAAGATTTAAAACATATTTTTTGACCCATAAACATGTTTAAATATGTTATTAATATCATCTCAAGGAGGAAATGATAATGACTCCCTTTATGGCTTCTAGGCCTAACACAACCCAAGTAGGTTTGACTACAACTTTGATGGTCTAGGCCATCATATAAGGATTATCCCCTATATGATATGTTTAAATTATTTACCTAGGTGTTTTATAGCTTAATAAAACTTCTTTAAATGTATCTCTATCTTCTAGTCTCATCGTTATACCTTACTCTCTAAAACCTACTATTTTTTTCACAAGGGAGTGCCCTCTATCTGAGACAAAATAGAGGATACCCCCCCTATTTTATCATAAAATATGAAGATTTAAGAGGGTTATAAAAGTTATGGATACCCTATTTACTAGTTTTTGGATTCTATTTAGGTCATCTAACCTTCCAAATCTTCAAAATTCTAAGACTACCTGTGTGAAATGGATTGTGCCAAAAGCATTTTACCCTTTAGACTAAGTGATGCATCTTCAGGGTTCTAACTCTTATTATTTTACACATCATGAGGTTAATATGAGGATATCATGATAAATATGAATTTTTTATAGGTCCATTCAATATTTAAACTCCATATATGCCTCTCATTGCATAATTAACTGGTCAAGACAATATACAACCTTCCTGACTATGTTTTCCTTTATAAAGGACACCTACAGGTTAATTTTCATGAATCAAGATTGAAATAATGTTTAAATACCCAGTTATAGTTCCTTTGAGTCACTTGTTACATTTTTTAAGTAATATTTTTCACTTTTCCTAGTCTGTACCATCACTTTGAACCTTAACCTTGCTCACTATTGTCATAGTCAAACATAGTCAACTATGTTATGACTAGTATAATCATGTAAGTGTGAATTATTTGTTTGATAGAATAAACACCCCCTTTGGTTCCTTTGATATATTTTTAAACATCCTCAATATACTAATGTAAGTGTTACATGCTTAAGTCCTTGTCATGAATGATGTGGAGGTTGGCAATCTGTTGCAGGTGGATGTTTTCATGTGAAGAGACCCCTGTAGGTGTTAATGGGGTTTAAAGCATTTCATATCAATTGTTCCTTGGATGACTTATAGATCATAAATTTTATTTTAAATCATAAAAACCCATTTAATCATGGAGTCATGTCCATTTTTGAAACTTTTAAATGAAAAGGTCTCTTGGAGATCAAACTTGTAGGTGAACACTATTTGGGTTTAGTATATAAAATCACAAATTTGGGATTACAAAAAACTAACCTACATTTATCATATACCCCTAAAATTTTGTAGAGGTATTATATTATATGGATAATTCAAAACAAACACAATATAATGCATCAAAACAATTGGCAACCTTATTTCAAGATGTTTATAAATGGGTTTGGATCTCTATTTTCCCATTTTAGGGATTTGATCCCTAAACCTACATTCATTAACTTTAGAAGTGATTTTAAATTTTGATCTACCAAATTATCCATTGTAAAGGTCTGAAATTCTTCCTTTAGCATTATAATACTCTAGGTAGGGTTCCACTACTTGTTTCATTACCTCTGAAAAAGTGTTTTCATGCTTTGTGGTATTACCTATAGGTGGCCATTTTCATGTATAGGAAGTAGGTGTAGAATTTCAAATAGTTTGAATGATAAATGTATTTATGATAAATTTTAAACCTTAACCAAATTTCATATGTAATCTTAGTATTTTAATAGGATGAAACACATATCAAGTCTTCCATCATACTATGACATCATCTTGAGATGTTGTAGATGCACTGTGAGCTACATATGGGAAGTGGGCATGAGATGAAGAAATATGTGTGGATGAAATGCCTCATGAATATCTTAAAATCAATTTCAATCCCTCAAATTCATTATTTTAATTAAGGATACATGAATAAAAGTTCCAAATCATTTATTCCAATGTGAAAACCTCTTGCAAACATCCAGAACAAAATAAGCAGGGGGTATCTAATGACTGTTTGGTGTGATGAATGAGCTTATAAACAATTTTTAATTGTATTTAACAGAAAAATGAACTTTGATAATTTATTTATGCCTTTTAAAAACTATTATACCTTTATTATAATTCCATGAATAAGATAAATAATATCTATACATGTGTGTTTTAACATGGCTGCAAGTGAAATTAAGCAAAGAGTTGACTCAAAAGAATGGCAAGATTAAAAATTGTCTAAAGCATGATATGATGAAAAAAACATCAAGAGAGGGGAAAATTTTCATTTATACATGTTTAACACCATATTATATTGAAATGATACCTCTGTAGAAGACCAACATTATACAACAAGGGATAACTTGACTGAAACTTCACAATGGTGACACCTTCCTGCAACATGAGGTAACCTTCTCATAAAAACACCATGAGACATTAAAAAAATAATTAATATAATTTTATAAGATATGATAAATCCTATATATTCAACATCTCCATATGGTTTATAGATACTTGTCCAAATTTTAGCAAAACCTATAGGGTACACAAATTAGCAAGCAGAAAAACATAGTCAACTTCATGAGGATGGTTCATAAATCACATGCCATAATTATGTAAAATATTGTTTTTTAAATTAATATATTTGAGTTTAATTTCACCTCAAAAAATTTTGTGACCTATAAATTCCCCAATTATTCGTACCAAGTGTAAACCTGCTGACTAGTTTTATGTGTCTAAAAAGGTGAAAAAGGAGTAAAATGGTTTTATCCAAATTTTGACACTTAAATATTAATTAAATCATGTAAATTCATCTAATTAATCTTAAAATCCATCCCATGACCTTCTCCCATGTGTGAAACTCTCTCATGGGTTGTATAAGTGTTAAACTCTTCTCTTTTCCCAAGAAAACTACTCTTTCTTCTGAAGGACCTATCACTTTTAGTTATGAATAGTTGATTAAGGAATAATATGATACATTTCAAGTTTTATCACCATTTTTACACCTTAAAAATTCTATAGGATGTCATACAACTCATTTAATTCTCTATTTTGACCCCAAAATGACTCAAAATAATACAAGGACTAAAATGACTAATGACCAAGGCTAGTTAAGATGAAATCACACTAAATGGCCTTTAATAAACCTTAATAAATATATTTTAAACACCTAAAAATAATTTTTTTTACCTATAGTCATCCTAATTTGACTTGTAGGGTCAAATTTGGTCAACAGGTCCTTTTATAGATGTTTCTTCAATAGTTGGACCCACTAAGGGGATCTAAGCTCTTGGTTTCCTCTTATAAAAAATATTAACCTTTTTTACTATGGGGTAAGCCTCTTGAGTGGGTGTAGTTAAGACTTCCAAACTTATATCCTCTTAAGTTGAAGTAATATGATGACCATGGCCTTTTGAGTTTGAAGAGTGAATACAATTTGGCTCATCTTTAGTTCTCCCAAGTGAAGTTGAAACATTAGGAGTTTTAGCCACACTAGGATCTTGATTCATAGTTTTCATTTCCATGGGTATTTTTTGTGAAGTTTATCCTATTCTACTAATGATGATCCACATAAAAAACTAGGGATCCTATTGGATGGTTTTCAAGATTTCCTCACCCAATCTAGTCGTTTATGCCTTCTCTAGGATATGGGCATAACTCTTAGAATTAAGAAATAAAATTTTATGGTGATAAGGCTCATGTTGGTATGAAATAATAAGGCCTTGAATATTCTTTTAAACTTTACCATGAGGGTCCTAGTCTCTATGTGTTAGGGTATCTAATGAGTAGTATTATCTAAATCTACCAGCTCTCAAAAGTGCTTATGGTTGATGTAACAAATTCTACCAATAATCAGATGGGATCCATAGAAGGCACTCTTCTTCTTATTATTATTCAAATATTAATCAATTCCCCATCATTTCTGGTAGGCTATCTCCTACTTTGATAGTTTGTCTAGTACATGCTTAGGGAGATGTAGGGTGTAACCTTATGGCTATTAACCATAGTCCCAATGTAGTTGTGATAAAAGCAATAGTCCCCTCTAGCCATCAATGTGTTAGATATTATTTTAGATACATTGGGTATTGGTTATTCATGAATATCCCTCCAAATCTAAGGGTATACATAATTTTTAAAGTGGGTTATGTTCTTGGTATAGTTGTATATGTGCATAGAAGAATATGAGTCACATATATGGTTCTTAATGAAATCTAGAGTTGGGATCCATAGTGACTAATTATGCATATTTATGATTCCAAGATAGAATTTAATAGGTATGACATCATATGAAATTGGCCTCTTGAATTCCTCTTGTCCTTATGTATAACTTGTTCTTGTAGCTTAGCACTGATTACCTTTCTTAGAGAAAATGTCAGCTCTAGGTTCATTAATAAATATAAAAGTGGAACAAGTTCAAGGTTAAGGAATTAAATGCTAGGTTTTTTTTATAACCACTTCAGGAGTGCCATCCCAATATGGACTCTCATCTTGACCTTAGTTATAGGCACTAGTTGCTTCTATTTGAGGATGATGATCTCCCTAGGTTTGATCTATTTGCTCAATGCTTTGTCAATTGGGTTGTTCTTTTTATATGTAATGATTATGTGTAAATAATATGTATCATCTATGATAGATATGGATAAATACCTTTTGAATTCATCTCTTGAGATTTAGGTGATGATGGTTTTACTCTCTAAGTGGTGTAATAACATTCCCTCAATCACTTTTCTAGTAAATGACACATATCAATGGGGTCTATGCATGTCATAACCTCAAACTTACCCACTACAAAATTCAATCCATATCACTTTAGAGGGATAATTTTCTCAACCAATCATCTTTATGTTGGTGTCAAATTATCCTCATGAGTTTATGAATCTACCTAATGAACTACATCCAATAATGTCAAGTAATAGGGATACTCATTTTTGAATACTTTTTGTTAGAAGATGGTGTATTTATATTTGGTTGAATCCTTGATCAATAATTTATATGGTGGTATTTCTCCCTTAAATGTCTTGGATGATGATGACATAGTTAATTCATTGGTCTAACAAATTTCTATTTCTTCAATTTAGTGGCTCAACTATATTATGTATACTTCATGATTCAAAAGTAGGTAACTAGTGTAGACACTCCATTATAGCCACAATTTGCTTCCAACCAGACTTTAAATTTATTTATACCAAACAATGCACATTTAGACTAAGAATCACTAAATGTCCCAATTTCATCTACACATCAGACATTAGTGCCTAGAATCATGTTGAGGCACCCCTATTTTAGGCATTATCCTATATGTAATATTAACCTCTCACATATTCATCCCCAATCACCTTATGACCTAACAATTGGTAGTTTGGCCTTTGTTACATTAAGTGGGGTATTTGAACAATTCCTAAAGTTCTAGAATGCTAAGTAGAATGAATCAAATAATTAGACCATATTAAATGTTTAAGTGAATTTTCCATATGCAATTAGTGAAAACATTTTTTTTCAAAAATGAAAATTCAATAAATATGAGGTCATAGTGACATCATCATCCTCTAAGTTAAAGAATTCAAAATCTCTCCCTAAATGTTATAAATTCATAAATGTAGATCCATGCTTAATAAATGGGATCTCTATCCCAAATATTAATTACATGTCCCCTCAACTCAACTAGGGTTAGTTTTAACTCACCTTATGTTAGTTAGAACTCAACCGTGGTTAATTCTAACCTAACTTCACTTGATTTAGAGTTAAATTTGGGGCTATAAATACAATTCCTCACCCATTGATCTTTAGGTTCTCTTGGTGTAAAGTTACTCTGTACAAATACATATAGATATTTTTTATGTGTAATGTTATAATACAAAAATACCATTAAAGAGCTTCATTCTAGTGTTACCATGCCCATATCATAAACCAAGCCAAACCAAATCCAACTAACATTACTAAGGTACCAAGGAGAAGTGGAGAAATGGAACTTCATTAATAAATATTTCTTGAGCACATAGCTGAGCACATCAATCCATGGCCAACTCACAACACTTACTCTCATGGCAAGTAACATATTTTTTTTTTTTGGTTAATAATTTATGTAGTTCTCTAGCTCCTTGAGTGTCAAGGATAAAGGTGTTAGTATTTAGTTTGTTTATATTTATTTGTTTTCTTGATTAACATTGTATTAATCTCCCCTATATGTCAAATTATTTTCTCACATTAATGGCATGCATAGTGGAACTACTCACCCCACAAGCATTAATGAAGTATATTGGGAGACTTTTATATATCCAATAATAATTCATTATAGATCATAACTTTTTTTTTCTTTCTAATTTTTTTTATTTTTCCTTGTGACTATGTATTCATGAATTTATGACTATGTAGATATGAATTTGATGAGGTAAACCATAAAATCATCATCCAAATCTAAGAATTGATCTTATAAAACTATGAAATTGCTTTGATTTAACCTCAACCCTATGAAACTATGAAATGAAGCTCATAAATGATGAAATAATTGACCAAACAGTGAAATCATTTTACAGGAAAAAGGCATTTTTATTTGCTTTTTAAAACTAGCTATGAAATTGTTTCATATTTATGAATTCATCATTTCTAGTAGTGAATTTATTTTCTTCAGCAGTGAAATCACATTTTTAGGTAGCAAATTAATTTTTCCTAACTATGAATTTATCTTGTAGAGTACTGAAATTATTTTGTGAAATATAAAATAGTTGTAAAACTATGAAATCATCCTTATTTGTTTTATTACAAGTTTCCTAGAATTGTGAAATTACTACCTAAACTATGAAATTATCACTTGAAGTACAAAATTGTCTACCTGAACTATGAATTTATCTATCAAAGTAGTGAAATTATCATACAAAGTTGTGAAATCATTAAAAACCCATGAAATAGCTCAATTTGAGTTTTAAGCATTCATGTTTTTATTGTTTTCTTATAATCAAATAGTTTTGTAATTTATAGTTTATTACGTAACTATGAAAACATTCTAGAGGTGGTTTTTCACTTTTTTGAGTTAACTTGAAATAATGTCACTGTTTCCAAGTAATAATAAAAACTACTAATGCTTTTTCAAGACCTAAAATCCAAGGAAAGCCATTTTTATCATTTTAAGACTCTAAAATCTAGGGTTCATCCATCACCTTCTAGGGCATTAGGCATTAAAAACATTTCCATTATTTGAGAAGACATTGTTATGCCTATAGATTGCAATGGATTATCAAATAGGGTCAAACTATAGACACCCCATTCTATCCACAACTAGATTCCAACTAGACTTTAGATTGATTTCTAACAAACAACAAAAATTAAGCCTAAGAATCACTTAATGTTCCAATTTCATCTAAACATTAGACATTAGTGCTTAGAATCATGTTGAAGCATCCTTATTTGGGGTATTATCCTATACATAACAATAAACTCTCACATATTCATCCCCAGTCACCTTGAGATCTAAACACTAGTAGTTTGGCCTTTAGACCCATTAAGCAGGGCACTTGAACAATTCCTAAAGTGTTAAAATGCTAAGTAGAATGAATAAACTAACTAAAACAAATTAAATGCTTTAGTGAATTTTCCATGTGTAATTATTGAAAACAAATTTTACAAACATAAAAATTCAATAAATATGAGGTCATGGTGACATCACTATCCTCAAAGTCAAGGAATTCAAAATATCTCCCTAAATGTAATAAATTTATAAATGTAGAGCCATGCTTAATAAATGGGATCTCTATCCCAAATATTAATTACATGTCCCCTCCTTAAATCAACTAGGGTTAGCCTTAACTCACCTAGGGTAATTTTAAACTCAATCATGGTTAATTATAACATAACTACACTTGGGTTAGAGTTAACATTGGAGGCTATAAATACAAGGCCTCACCCATTGACCTTTAATCTCTCTTGGTATAAAGTTATTATACACAAATACATACAAATTTTTGTATGTTCAATGTTATTATGCTAAAATACCTTCAAAAATATTCATTTTAGTGTTATCAAGCCTATATCATAAGACAACCATAACCAAATCCAACCAACATTACTAAGGTTCCAAGGAGAAGTGGAGCAATGGAGTTTCATTGATAAATATTTCTTGAGCACATAGATAAGGACATCAATCCATGGCTAATTCAAAACACTTTCTCTCATGAAAGGTGAAATCTCTTATTTTTATTTCATTTTTTTTTATAGTTTGTGTATTTATCTAGATGCTTAAGTGTCAAGGCTAGAGCTGTTAGTCTTTAGTGTGTTTGTTTTGATTTATTTTCTTGACTAACACCATATTAACCTCCCTTTTATGTAAAATTCATTTCTCACATTAATGACATTACCAAAGGGACTATGCACCACATAAGCATGAAAGGAGTATCTTGGGAGTCTTTTGGAGCCAAGAATATTTCATTATAGAGACTAATTTCTTGATTTCTTACTAACTTTTCCATTTTTTACTTGTGACTACATATTCATGAATTTGTGACTGTGTAACTATGAATCTAGCAAGGTAAACAATGAAATCATTGGACAAATATGCAAATTCATCTTGAAAAACTAAAAAAATTCTATAATTAAGCTTCAGACCTATGAATATTAAATCAAGCTCAGAAATGGAAAAATCATCACACAAACAATGAAATCATTCTACAAGAAAAAGGTGTTTTTCTTTGGTTTTTTAAACTAACTGAGAAATTGGTTCATATTTTAGAATTCATCATTTAATTAATGAATTCCTTGTATTTAAGGATGAAATCAAATTATTAGGAAATGAAATCACATTTTTAGGCTAAGAATTAATTATTCCTAGCTAAGAATTCATCTTGTAGAGCAATGAAATCATTTTACTAATTTTGAAATCATTGTAAAATTGCAAAATTATCCTTGTGTGTTTATGTGTTGTATTGCAAGTTTCCTATACTTGTGAAATTACTATTTGAACTATGAAATTATCATGTAAAGTAAAAAAATGTTTGGTTAAACCACAAATTTGTCTACCAGAGTAATGAAATCATCAAAATGAGATTTGAAATCATTAGGACCCATGAAATCAATCACAATGAGTTTTAAGCATATACATTTTGATTATATTTTTATAACTAAATAATTTTGCAATTCATAGTTTACTACGTAATTGTCAAATAATTATAGAGAAGTGATTGTGTTATTTTTAGCTAACTTGTAAGGATATCACTTTTTCCAAGAAACAATAAAACCCACTAACACTTTTTGCAAGACCGAAAGGCCAAGGAAAGACATTTTTAACACTTTAAGCCTCTAAATAACATTTAAATTTGGTTCTTAAAAATTGTTTAGTCATTTTATTTTTGTTTTTCAAAGTTCACAAATCAAAAAAAAAAGACAAGAGTCTAAATTTCACATCACATTTCACTTGGGTTTTTGAAATGAACACAAACTTAGACTAAACGCTCTTAAGAGCTTGATTGTTTATTATTTTACTTGTTTGTGTTATTTTTTTACAAAATAGAATTAATGTGTATACTATCCCCCCTATTCCCTTTAGATAACTCAAGTGACCAAATGCACTTTATCCATTGCTTTTGTTTCTTAGTCCAAACATATAAATAATGTCACTAAAGCAATCCCCAAGATTTGAATAACATAGGTGATCCTAAAACAACCTTAAAGTCCTATATTTATTTTCTTGCATCTTGGCTTTGGAAAAGATTTAATCACCTCCCCATAATTTATTTATGGAAATGTTTGCCCAATATTTCATTTTAGCATCATTTTAACACTAATCCATGGTGGGGTGTATAAATCATGACAAGATATACTCTAAATTCTAGGGGGCTAATTGTCTAACCTCTCTAATCATAATGAAAACTTGAGTCAAGTCTAGCTAGCTAGGGGTCTCCACTAAGAAGTACATAGATGGATTCACTATGCAATGGAATACACCCTTGCATAGTAAGTTATCCAGTATGAACTCAATTGATACAATTGTTTATCTAGTGTTCACCACACTTGGGACCATATAGAATGCATGAAACTTATAGTTTTAGACAAAACCCATCTACCACAGAAATATTGTTAATGTAGGGAAAGTATCCTTAAGTTCCCTATCATCGTAAAAACTCTTGAGAGAAGAGGGGGCATAAAACCCCTACTTCCATGAACATTTAAATTTTTGGATTAATAAATTATTTCCTCTTAAGAAAGAACATATAGATAGAATTTGACAATATGAAGCCACCTTGTCAATTTTTAGGAATAAGATGATATACTTATGTGTTTTTATGTATTTTCCTTTTACATTCACATCTAAATGAAGTCATTTTCATACACCCCATTTTTAACATAAAGAGGTATTATGTCATCCATTTAATGCCACACTTTGCCTTAATCATTTTTCAATATTTTTGTGTGTGTGCCACTTGATTGAAAGGGGTATAATAATAATACCCATTTCATTCCAAAGTATTTTCCTTAGATTTTTTGAGTGAGATAGAGTCATTATGTTTCTCAAATTATTTCAAAAACCTTTTGCCTTGTGTTTAAATCATGTTTAAAACCACTTATGCCTTTTTGGTCTATTCTTGGTATCATTATACTATTTATTTTGGTCTAGAATGTTCTCCATTTGGGAAATTCAAGTCTTCTAAACTAATTTCAAAATTGGGCTTGTTAAGTTTATATTCAAACACTGATTGTTTTAAGCCTATGCCTCACTTAATTTTGTCTGAGACGTTGACCTCTCACTTTTGGATTGTGCAACTTGGAATAATTCCTTAATTGATTTGATTATTTTTATACCTATATTATAGAAGTGATATTTTATATATGCCTCACATATTCTTTATTTCTTAGAACCAAGGTCAAAACTCTCTCTCTAAGTAAAACCTTAATCATGATTAGTTTACATTTGAGTCTTGCACATCACTTAAGATTGAATGTTTTAATCCTCTTTCTTATTTTTTCTTACTCAAAAATGATTTTCCTAATTAATTTTATGCATATGTCTAAATTCCAATGTTTTTTACTAATGATCAAGTTTTTGTTTAAATTTGTATGCCTAGTTTGAGTCCAAGTGTTTCACATTGTTAGATTAATTTCCTAGCATTTTACCCTTTTTACCTTGACCAAGTTGTTTTCAAATTTAAATTTTGTGTCATGTTTATAAATGGCCTATAATTTTGTCTTTCATTATTATACCTAGTGTGTTTCAAGTCCATATTTTTTGTCATGTCTCTAAAAGACCTAGCATTTTACCTATTATTCTAAACCTAGTTGTTTTGAGACTAGTTTTGTGCTTTGTTCTAGCAACATTTTATATTTTTAGAACTATATTAGAGTTTTTTGAAACACTTATTTACCAAGATTGACATTAAGAATTGTATTTCACTCGACCATTTGTGTGATACATTTGACATTAGACCTTGAATATGTTTTATACAGTGTTTACCATTAATAATATTTAGAGAATAGCTTCATTCCTAAACCAAGTTTAGACCATGTTTGCCTTTAGACCAAGTTTATAGATGTACCAAGTTTGAACCATTTTCCATTTAGACCATGTTTTAAGAGTTTGTAAAAATCTAGTCTTATTTTTCATGAGATGTTAGTCAAGAATTTGGATATGCCATTTTACACTCATAGTGGAACTATGTAAAATATATATTATGATAACGTGGTCATAAATGATAACTTTGTTCAAAACCCATATGGTGATGATGTAGTTTATGATATGGATCCTTGTCTTCCTTACACTACATAATATGTGGAAAAAATTAAATATCCATTATAAAATTACTTTTATAACACACCTCCATATTCATGGCAAGACCAAGAGTAAATAACCAAATATCTCATTAGTGTGTCATCAATTATAGAACAAGTCCAAGTTCAATCATACTACATTACTATGGCATCAACATATGACCTATACCTATTTAATCATCACTTAATTGAAAATAAGGATGAAGTTTTATTCAGATATATGGAGGTAGGGGCCAAGTATCCATCAAAATTACCCCATTAAAACCTACCTAGTCTAGTTAGAGGGCTAAGAAATGTACCTTGCACTTAGATTTCTGAACATGCCTCTACTAGTTACCCTCAAGTGCTCATTCCAATTTCATACCAAGACCCAAATATTATTACAAAAATAAAAGGTACCATAGAGGACCAATTCACACAAATTTAACAATAATATCAAACCTATCTAAACCTATCATGAAATTTTAATGCCACAGCCATATCGAATGCTCCTCTTATAAAACTAACTCCTTCAATAGGAGTACTAGTTAATTTTATAGTTAAAACCAGTCTAAGTGTAGACCTATTCACCCAAAGTACTTCGATATGGGAAATTTTAAATTTAATTTTAATTTAAGAATTAATTTCAGATGTCATTCAATATAACATGCAAAATATAGTGGATAGCACATAAGTGTCTTCCAATCTAGACCAAGGTGAGAGAAATGCACCAATAAAAAATTCATAAAAATAGGTTCCTTTAGTCAAAACCAAAATTGGTTCAAAATAGTAAGGGGAAATAATACCTAATTCCAAACCATAGTATATTACTCCCAAACCTCAACCAACTACTTTTTCAAACACACAACAATATGGGATAAGTAATCAAGCTTCAGCCAATACTTTTCCTCAAAAAGTGATGAATGTTATCTCATCTCAACATGTGATGGAAAATATTCCAAGATAATATTAATAGTACAATTTACCACCAAAAAATAGGTAGAGCACTATGCCACCTCAATAGGGGTCAATAAATGTTCCACCTTAATAGGTAATGACAAATGTACCTCAACATTAACACATCAGTATACCTTTACAATCATAAATGTTGTCTAGTAAATAATATATTTATATTGGTGAAAGAAAAATTCTAAACATCTAACACTCATCTAGTTTACATCAATACGTGATTTCATAATAAAGAGGTACTAATGTCTAACAAGCACCTATTAGGAAACAATTACCTCTCACTCATCAAGTACCATACATCCAAAGACATGGCCTTAGTCAACAACAATTCCCATTTATTTATCTAGGTTTTACAACTTAGTAACAAGTCCCTATTAAACCTCAATAGGCATAATATAGTTCACAAATCCATATAATTCCATCTAAACCTTAGTTCCCTCAGACCCAAGGCTATATATCAAATCTAAACAAGAATACCTTCCACTAATGCATGAAATATCAACAACCACATCTTGATATATGGATGCATATTCTAGGTTTGTTCACCCATAAAACCAACACTCAACAATAGACCATTCCTCTATTATACCCTAGTTAAGGTAATCTACGTTTAACCACCCATCCACAACCTTAACCAAATGTACCATCTAGTTTCTCAGCATAACACCTATAAAAAATGTAGGAAGTGTTGATGCCATTAAAATATGGAAGTAAACCAAGAAATTCAAATTAGATGACTTGTGTTCATACCCATTCAACATGGATTTCCTATAGGTTATGAACCACCAAAATTTGATAAGTACAAGGGTAAAAGAGACCCTAAGACACATCTAAGAGATATATTTGTCACTTTACAACTAATGGATTATAATGACATTTATATACTCATTTTTCTTTCTCAAATTTTATATAGATAGGCTTTAGAGTGGATTCTCAAGTTTCCAAAAAACTTAGGATCTAATTTTGACGATCTCTTAGACAAGTTTATGTAATATTTATCTTACAATCTTGGGCATAACATTTCATTAGTATATTTGACTCAAGTAAAATAAAAATTTGATGAGAGATTTGTAAGATACTTATAGATATGGAAAATTCTTACTAATCATTTTACCCACAACTTACTAGATAAATAATTTGCTATTGTGTTTATTAAAAATTTGTATAGTTAGATATCTTATCATCTATAAATTTAGTGTGCACACATGTTTAAGGAGATTATTTATAAATGTTTATAGATTAAAAAGTACCTTATTAATAAATGGAATATTAATTTGACCTCCTCAAATTATAATCAAAACCAAAACATAGGCCAAAGTCAAAACCTAAACCTATACCAAGTGCAAGCATATGCACTAGCTCAAGCTAACAACTATGAAAACTCCAAACCATACAATTGTAACAAGAATGTTTTTGATAATAGAGTAACTAAGTTACATCATGTCTAAATCGTGAAAAAGTTATCTTCTCAACATATGCCACAAATGTATATTTCTCCTCATCAACATCTCACTAAGCAAGTAAATTTTATACAATAGCCTAGGTTAGCACCTAAAATTCCATAACAACCACCTTTGCCAGCCTCTCCTCTAAGAAAAAGGCCCACTCTTCAAGTATTTAATGACCTTGGTGAAACCATTGAATTAGTGTTTTAAAAAATAGCTATAGCCAATATGATTATTTGATTGATTCTAAAAGACTATCCAAAGGGTATGTTATATCCAAACTAATATAAAGATCATATTTTTGTCAATACCACCATGTTTATGGACATTCTATATGTTTTTATGTACATCTAAACCACATTATTCAAAATATGTTGTAAAATGAATAAATCCAATTAGAAAATTAAGCATCCGTGTCCAATTAATATTTGAGTATCTACTAAAACACTTTTTCATGGCAAAATATTTTCAATCAATAAATGCAACAACAAACTTCACAATAATAATAGTACTAATAACAACATCAACTAAATGGTAATAACCAAGGCCAAAATGATCCCAATAACTAGAAAACTTATCATGTATTTGAACATGACTAAAAAATAATTTTATGTCATATTATGGGTGGGAATATTTCTACCATTACCATAAATCCTAGACCAAATGCCAATAGACCAAGATTATTGCCTAACAAAACCAATCAACCTACCTGTTGACCAAATTTGATTTTTAGGTCAAATTGGGGTAACCTTAGGTAAAAACCTAGTATTTAGGAATTTTTGGGGGTCTAAAATTATGTAAAAAGGTTTTTTATAGGATAATTGATGTCATTTAATGTTTTACTAGCCTTGGTCTATAGTTTTTTGTCTTTTTACTCATTTTGAGTCATTTTAGGGGTCAAAAAGGTGGATTTAATGAGTTGTATGGAATTATTGGGAAGTTTGAAGGTCCAAATGGGTGATTTCATGTGATATGTGTCCTATGAAGTCTTAATCCATTATTGGTAATGGAAAGTGGTAGGTTCATCAGAGAAAATGTAGTTTTTAAAGGAAAAGAAGAGTTTAGCACGTGTATAGCTTCCTTGGGAAGTGTGTCACGTGGTAAATGGTTATGAAGTGTCTCTTTAGCTTCCCCATGCTCAATTCAATGGTTTTTTTTCCTTTGGAAGTGTCATTTCTAAGATAAAACTATTTTTATCCATTTTCACCTTTCTTGGCAAGCAAAAGTGACTTATAGGTTTTTACTTGGTACAATTAGCATAAGGGGTTTCAAGTAAATTGATATTAGTAGTATATTCTAAAATAAATAAGCTTATATTTTTTTTTTTTTTTATAGGAATGGTGGCCTGAGATTTATGAACCATTCCTAAGAAGTTGAATTTTTAAATCTACTTGCTAATCTATGCACCCTATTAGTTTTGCATTGGTTTGAGCAATTATGTACAAAATATTTATTAAAGTGGACTTCAGATGATTTTGTATCTATTATAAAATGAACCCAATTATTATTTTAAAGTTTCAAGTTGATTTCATGAGAAAATCATTCTGATTTTGCATACTGGTCTTATGTGGGAAGATAGACCTATTTTCACCATTTCCATATCTTTATGCTTTTAAAATTTTTCTAGAGGGTTATGATAGTTTCATTATCATGTTTTCAATGTTTTTTTATCTATTACCATTCTAATATTATCTTCCAGACCATAATCAATAAGGGTGTAATTATAAAACATCATGTAATTAGATTACTCTATGATTGTTATACACAGCCAGCCATGGTGATTTATTTATATTGAAGGTATATATAGAATTCATGGAGAGATAAGTATGTTTAAAGGAGTTAATAATTCTCTAAAAATATTAATAAATAATAAAATCTTCCAAATAGTGTGAAAGGGACTATGACAGTCAACCAACACAGTCATTCACAATCTTCTACTATTTTTCTCACCTCCAGGTAACCTCATAAAAAATAGTCATGTTAAAAGTAAGTACTTAATCTGAGCAAGGTTTTTAAAATGAAGAGAGTCTATTTTAAGCCTTTAATATAGGTCAAAACCCATTTTAAATTCAAATGTAATAGACACTTCCCATTATTGTACTCACTGCATGTGTATGAAATGACCACCTACCAGTGGTGTCAATAGTAAGTTGAAGTGTTATATGGGGAAGATGAACTAATAATGAATCCTTATTGGGGTTTCTAAAATTTTATGTTGATAATGATAGAAATTTTGAATATGTGGAGTGGGAAATGGAAGGAGTGATTACTCTTAAACAAAAAAGGACTGATACAGGGATTCTTTTCCCTAAAAATATAAAATAGAGGTCTAGAGATTTTTATGAATAGAATTTACCATGGTTACCAAATATCTTGGTGTATCTTAATGTGCCTAAATTTTAGCCTCTACATTTTAGAATCACCTTGAAAATTTTTAAGGTCAATTGACTAATGCAAGATGGTTTTTGAGAAGCCTAAAAGTGCACTCTCATACACTAATGAAACATAGTGAACCTACACGAAGTTTGAGTTTGAGGAACCTTTGTTTCAAAGTTGACAAATTAGACCACATCTTCATACTTGAATGATTTAATATAGTTTTCAAGAATCTTATGTGATCTAATAATCACTAAGAGAGGCTCATCCATTGTGTTTAGCCCCTATACACACCTATAGTTTGTATAATGGACTGAGAAGATGCACCTACAACCATTTAAGGGTAAGGTTGTGGATATGTGTCATGATTGTAAACCTAAGAATAATGTGAACTTGGTAGAAAATGAATATAAAAAGAGGAAGTTGTTATATGGATATATAATCCTATAGACACTTTTATATTCTATCCCATTTGATAATGAAAACCTATAGGAACCTATGTATGATTGTGTTGGTAGTGAGAAATGAGGTGAGGTTTCTAAGTGTGTGTGTCATCTAAACATAAATTAATGAGTATAATCATTGTAAAATAACTATTTATTATTTAATTAAGTTTAGAAATATTGTATTAATGTTCTAGTTCTCACAAATGCATCTATAGGTAGGGTTTAGAAGCAGAGCATCTTAGTCAAGCTAGTGACCTAAGCTTGATGATCAAAGTGGTGTCTTAAGACATTAAAATAAGAAAAATAAACCAAAAAAAACCAATTGAATATCATAGGTTTATAAAGGTAAGGTTATCACAATTTTTATATAATATGTGTATTGGTAAAACCCCCTTTTCTCTAAAACGTAGTTGACAGTGTTGTCTCAGTCAATAGATAGTAAGCAAAGAAGAGATATTTTTAGTATGAATAGGGAATGAAAAAAAATTTTGAATATGGATCATTTAAAAAATTTATTGATAATTTAAAGGGATTTATAATCATATTTTAAGGTCCAAATACTGCAATCTAACCTATAGGTATGGGCAAATAAGGTGTCTCAGTCATAGTCAAACTAGAAACTCAGTCCTAACTAGACAAAATGAATGGAGGGGAGAATGGAGTTTTATAATGGTCAAAAAGATAAAGGAACTTTTTCATGAATATAATTTTCTCATGTCACATTAATATAATTTGAAACATGCATGGATAAGGGTCTAAACAAGCTACATATAGTCCATGGAGAGCAAACCCTACACATAGTCTCTTTAACCATCTTGTCTTGGTTTTCTCATGTTTTGAAGGATCTATCCTTGGAACCAAGATATAAATTTTTTTAAAAGGATATCTTATTAATTTAATAACATTTTAAAACTTTCAATTTTTTTTATTATGAAATTAATCACCATTTATTTTGTCTTAGATAGAGGGCACTCCCCTCATACATAAACCTTACAGTTTTAGAAAGTTGGAACCAAAAGATGGAACAGAATGTAAAGATAATATTAAAGGATGTTTTTAAATATGTAATAAATATAAAACAATTTGTAGAACATATCACAAAATTATGGAGATTGACATGTTATTTTAATCCCTTGAACTTGCAGACAGGCATGTTAGACCCTAGAGAAGCCTAGTGCCAAATGGTAAGCCACTTTTGTTTATAGATATTGATGTCCATTTTGAATAATTGGAGAATTATTTTATGGTGACATAAAATATTCTTGATATTTTTTAATGAATATTAAAAATAAAAAACTCATGTTAGGCTTCAAAGTGCAAATAGGCTCATGAGGTAAGGGTATGCCTAGAGTCCAAACAAGGAGTCAATCTCAATTATAGAGATAAATAGACATTATATTGGGTTATAAAATGTTTATATGATGACTAAAATCATGTTAAATATTTTTTAGGTCAAATAAATCATCAAAATTCCATTTTTAATCCCAAAACTCTCTCAGGCATGTTGAAATTATAAAAACAAGCTCAAATAGGCAACTTCAAACGCTCATACCTCCCTTGGTGATTTTCACAAGAATTCAAGGTGTTTTTAGATGTTAATAGGGTCCATTCAAATCAGGTTTTTAGTTTTTTTTTTTTTTTTAATTTAAATGTCTGAACTTTATGAACACTACTTAAGACTAGAAATAGGTCTAAAACCCTTGAAAACCCTTACTAGTGCCCCAATGATGGAAATGGATCTATAAATATAATATAATAGAGCCATTTTATCATTAAAAAAATTTTAAATTTCAAATTACTCATTAAATTTCTCTCCAATGTAAATTATTTGTATGAACTTGTATAAATGGTGTACAAAATAGGGTATTTTCACTATTATTTGTGTTTTGCAGGTTGTAAGAGATTTAAATAGATTAAAATCACATATATGGAAATATTAGGACTTAATATAACTCAAAATATCAATTTAATTACTTGAAAAAAAATTTAAGTTCCCAACAAACTAATTCATCTCATCTAGGCAAAACTAGCATATTAGACAAGCTAGTGAGAAGGGTGTACAACTTCAAGTGGGATGAATTTAAGGATTCTCTAATGCTTATAATGTTATGGAGGGTATTTAAAATTATCATCCATTCAATCCCATGGATTTTCATGATCAAATGATTCATTTTTTGAATCCAAGTGTGTAGGGTGCATGAAAATAGAGTTTTCTTAATAACAGATGTTGATTGCTCAATTCCAAATGTTTCTAGAGGACCAAACCTAAAACTAATGCATGGAGAGGAATTTTTGAGACACTAAACCTTATTTAAAATCATTTTACCTATTATTAATTATTTATGGTGCATTAATATAGGGCTATTCATGAAATTATTTTTTCTAAGCCATAATGAGGAGTTTTTTGTCACTTTTCATGAGTTTTATGACTTGTATTGACACTTGGAATTCCTGACCTTGCATGGTTCATCCTAATCCTTATCTCATGCACAATTAACTTATTCTCTCCATTTTACAAGTGTCCTTGTGACCCTTGGACTTCTCTCCCTCTCTCAAGTTTTATAAGAATTAGCCATTTTGGCCATTATACTTTATGTTCCACCTGAGTATGGTCAAACACTACTTATTATTAGCTCATACATTAATATTCTTAGTGTGTTCATTTAGAATGTTTTATTTTTCATAAGTGATAAATCTTGTTTCCTTATCATGATTATTTCAATCTGTAATCCATTTGAATTTGGAAACCTTCTTCTTGTAGTGCATGTGAAGTGTTATAGGAAATGTTAAGGATTGAGTGATTTAGTCTATTCATTTGTGCCCTCATATGCCTCTTGTCTAGTCCTCCTAGCTTTTCACATTCATCCATAACCTCACAATGCAACATTTATGTGATAATATGAATATTGGAGAAGTGTATGTTTAGTTTGCCCTTCACTTCAAGTGTAATATGCAAATGGATGGAAGTCATCAATCTATTTGGTGTATTACCTCCCTTAGGATAGTTTGTTTTCATTTATCTCTTACCATTTTCACCCCAAAAGTTTAGTTATAATTTTGATCCAAATTTGTGCATCAAAGGATTTATCCCTATTTGGAGATTCACCTCATTCCTTAGGCTACCCATAATCTTAGAGGTGTTTCCATTATGCCACTTTGATGAGGATAGAGTTATCATCTCCTAAAAGGGTGAAAATCCAAGTGATAACACTACCTATGCCAATAATACTTCCTTGACTCATGACCATGGTGTTGACGTACCTAGATGTATATCACTAAGTCAACATATATAGTTTAAGAAACACTTCTCATATTTGGATGCAAAGAATCTATTACATGGGTTACTAGTTGTGATCTTCCTAAGATCTATGGTGGAGTTATGGCTAAGCTAAATGACTATTTCATAAAATGAATACGTAAATGTTTATTTGGAGCAATCATGGTCCTAAATATTTGGGAAGATGAAATTGATATAAACTAAGACCAATGAATGATGTCCAAAATCTAAAGTTTGAACCCTAAGCTATCACAAATATTTACAATGACATGCTAAACTAAAGTGATCTAATCAAAAAGCAGAAAAAGGGAGGGTAGGGAATAAAGAATTTATTTCTAATCTTAAATATAGACATTATGATAGAGCTTAAATTTCATCAATATATGCACTAAACCAATATATAGTATGAAATTGCATAGCCATAGATCCTACTGTATATTAGGAAAATGTCTAAGGAAAGGTAATGCAAATAATAAATTAGGTTCACTTTAAAAGATTTACTTCCATAGGAAAATAAATTTTATACATCTTCAATAAAATTAAAAGAGAATTAATTAAACCTTTGATCTTTCAATAAGCGTAACGTAAGCACAAATTTACAACTCTACATTAACATGTGCACATCTAAGATCCATATAAATAATTCAACTCTAAATATCAAACTAGATAATTAATGAAGCAGCCATGTAAAAAACACATAGACAAATTGTTGATGTCTTTAAACTCACCACAAAGGTTCTTATTGTTCAAAGAACAATTATCATTTTAGAATTCCATGAATTTAGAGAATGAGTAGCTGATTATGGAAACTTGATGTCACCTGTGATGAAATAGTGATAGATATATGTATGAATGTTCCAAAAAATTTATAATAAGTGATGGTTGGGAGCCATCATGGTTTATACTTTGTGAATTATAGAGGATCTATGTTAACTCAATGAATTATGATCCAAACTAAGGCTACAAATTAATCTAGATGTATATTTGTAATGGAGTTTAATCTAAAGTGATATGGTGTAAAAAAGGGAGAAAAGAGAAGGGTAAGATAGAAAAAATGAGTGATTACCTATCTTAGTCTCAAATATTATGACAAAGCATCAATTTCAATTGAGTATGCATCCTAACCAATATTTAGTTCAAAATAGCCTGAGCCCAAATTTCACTATATACCAAGCAAACTTAGAAGGAAAATTTAAAGAATCACATGTAAGAACTAGGTTTACTTTTAAAAATTTACTACCATAATCAAATATAAATATGCACATCTAAATACAAAGCAAAATGAAATGAAGTAAATCTAAGATCCTTCAATTAATCTAGCGTTTGCACAAATTAGAAACCCTATGATTAGAAAATACAACCCAGAATAAAATGAAGCTATTTAAATTTAAGACATAAAACTAATAATTGAGAGAAAACTATGTTAGCAACTGACATATCAAATATGGACAATCTTTGGAGAACTCCTTGATTATATTAATTTCTCCAAGTGTACAAAATTTTATCAAAATTCTCTCCCTTACAAAAGGGTGATACATGATTTTTATATAAAGAATAGGCAATGTATCAATAAGTTATAATATATAGGTATACGAGAGATAAGGACATTTATCCTTAGAAATTTATACAATACACTTGTATTTTACAATTAGACTGACTTAGAGGAAATATACTTACATACTAGCATATAACTTACAAAATAATATTCCTATTTTAAATATTATAAGTTTTTTACAAAAGGAATATTATCTATTGGGTGGGACCATTACTGAAGGGTCCCCTTATTTATTTTTCAAAAGATCCATTCCTTTTTGATTTTGGTCTTTTATGAGTTCCATGTCCACAACTATATTTATGAGGTGGAATTATTCTTGATCAACCAAGTCATCCAAGTCTCTATCATCCCTGGACACAACTTCCTTTATGATCCTTTCCTTTGCAATTTTCTCCTTGATCGTAAAGATCATATCCAATATTATTTTATTGTGTCTACCAAACTATACTTGGTTCTTATTCCTAACTAATTGCATTAATCATTCTAATGATAATAGTCTTGATAGGATTTACCAACATATTTCCTAGGAGTTTTTCAATTCTAATGATCAATTATTTATCATCCATCAAAATCCTATTCAAATTCCTTGTTCAAGCACTTATACCTTGGACCTTATTTACTATTATTCCCAATATGGTGTTTAAATGAGCTAAGCTAATAGTTTTGAACTTAAGAATCTTATTCCTAATCAAAATGTCAATGAGATCCATTAATTAGGTCTCTTCTTTTTGCCATTCTATTTTTAACCCCTTGGCTACTTCACCTTGTTGGCTTAGGGCATCCTAGCTTAGATTTATTAAAATCAATGAATTAAACATATCAATCAATGAGGCCTAAAATATATCCATCATGGCATTAATAATTAACAAAATGGCTTGTGTTTCTCGATTTTCTTTTTGTCTCTCCAAATTTTGGATTCTTTGTTTCATTCCTTGGATTACATCTTTTGCTTGAGCTGATTAATCCTCAATCAAGCTCTCAACATCCTCCTTATGGATAGGAGATTCACCAAGTTATTTCCCTCCTACTGAGGTTAGACCCATAAAGGGCTCAACCTTTTGGAAGGTGAACTCCTCAACTCCACGATGGCTTTCATGGTGGTGACTCTTTCCAATACAACTATTTTTTGATAAAATTGCATGGTGGTGGATGACCCTATGAATTTTAGAGGCCCTAATACCTCTACACTTATGTTTCCTAATGCTCCTAGAGTATCCATTTTCTTGCTCTTTGGTCTTGGAGTGACCATAATTATTACTTCTTCCTCTTCCTTCATTATAGCACTAATCCATGGCTTAATGTCATCATGTATTTCAATGTTGGTGTCTTTTGTTATGGCCCATTAATGGGAGAGATAATGGATCTTTTGAAAATTTCTATAAACAAACCAATCAGGGATGACTGGTCCATGAATGGGGAATTCATTACTGAATAGGTTGATCTCACTAGTAGGATGTGTGAGAGTCAACCTTGGTACTTTGGGTTCAATAGGTACCAGTGCCATTTTTACCTTCCTTTTCTCTTTAGGGTTCAATGGGACCACATCTAGAACAATCTCTTTTCTCATCTCTTTTCTAGGCTCCCCTACTTGGATTCGAGTCTCTTCAATATTTTCTTCTTCTTCATCTATGTCATATGCCTCTGCAAGTTCCTCTATGGCACTTTCAAGTGTTTCATCTAGTTATAAATTAATCATACCTATATGTTTAACTGGGGAAGGTGGCCTTTATGGAAAGGTTGAGGATGAGGGTCCCTCTCTAGGTCTCTCTTCTAGCTTCTCCTTACCATGGCCTTGTTCATCTTGCCTATGCATGATTTTCCCTTGAGGTTATAGCTGTTCCACTTGAGGTTGTTCCTAAGATGTCCTATAAGGTTGAGGCAATAAGTGATATTGGAAAGGATGCATCTATCATGCCTCTCCTACTGGCTTATCATCTTTTTCAATATGTGCTAAAGCTTGATGTTGTGTCTTTTGATCTTGGCCAATACTTCTTTATAGTTATTTGCCTTAATTTAAATTATGTCATGAACATTGATCTGATGCATATACTAAGGCTTGGGTAGCTTATTCTCCCTCAAATGATCACTTGCTATGTTTTGGGGGTCCCAAATTTTGATTTCATCAAGTTAAAACCCAAATGAGTCCTTATGTTTGGACATGATTTCTACCTTTTAACACATTTTTTCCAATAATTAAAGGGAAGGGATGGAGAAGACCCTTCCTCTTCTCCTTAAAAATTCCATCAACTCCATTGATGAGTTGGGAAGTAATTTATTTCTTAGCCAAATTGATCGATACATACATAGATAATATATATGGTGAGGACATGATTCCATCAATCCTAATAACTATGCAATCTAGATAGAACCATATGTCACCCATCATCTCTACATATTTATTGATCAACAGATAGACTCTAGGCATAGGTAAATAATATCCTCCACTATGATTGGGTAGACACAATCATAGATAAATTACATGTGGTGCCCCTACTTAAAGATGTTAAATTTGGAGCAATGGTGGGAAATGGTGGTTTAACCTTGTGGAGACCAATTCTTGATGCCAGGGAAGTTAATGGAAGGAATTAAGGCATCAAGTAAATAGGACATCATGTAGAATTACTTTTTAATTTTCTTCTTAATGACTAAAAATTGGTGCCCTAGGTGAATATTGATTAGTTCTCAAAGAGGGGGGGTGAGATTTTCTTTAATCATGAAGTATACATATGAAACCCAAGTCATGTTCACATATGTAGCTGTAGGGGTTCCTGATGCTTAGTTTAATAGGGTCATGATTACCCTGATTCCCTCTCTAAATTATATAATGGGAATCCTCCCTTCAAGGTCCCTAAATGCATGGTTCCCTTAGAGAAACCATGGTTGGATTATGGTGTCTAGTTCATGCTTGTTGGTCCACTTTTTCATTTGGGGCAAGTCTACATAGTGTTTGTAAAGCTTGTAGTATGTTTCAAAGGCCATAAAGGAGATGCATGAAACCTTCTTAGAGGTCCTTTCATGGTTGATCTAATAATTATCTATCTTACAATCAATAAAGATAGGAGCAAGGATATCTATATAATCAAGTACCTCAAGCTTGGTAGTGGTAGAGTGAAGGCTAGCCATCTAAATAATGACTAGGTCATAGTATTTTTTCTTGACATTAGCAATCCTCTATTCTTCTTGGTGATGGGTTGTAATTCATCCATGATGAACAAAAGTTCCACCAAGTTATTGTTATCATTTTTTAAAGATATATTATCTAGCTCGATGTCTTTTAATATCCTACCTTGATTATATGTTGATAGATAGAGCTCTGTCTCTTCTCTCAATTACTATTTGCAGGCTACCATGACTTCTACTTGCTAATTTATTTACCATAGATTACAAACTAGTCTCTATGGTACCTATTTTTCACTTTAAAACATAATCAAGCTCTCCTTGGATTGAATTGTAACCAATTTAGTTGACTTGGGTTGCTTTTATGTAGGGTTTAGGGTTTTAAATCTTTACTGGTAGGATATATGTAAACTTTGGCTCGTACATGCTTGGGATTTGATTTAGACCTTTGTCTTTATACTTTCAAGTTTTTGAGCCCATAATATCTCTTATTTTGTCTTTTTATACTTGTGTGGTGTTTATGTGGCATTGATCTACACCTTTCATGGCATTTTTCATAAATGCCTTCGAGCACTAGCCATTGATATTTAAAATCCCTCATTTTCTTCACTCCATTGGATTAAAGTCATGCATTAGCATGAGTTATTTATTTTGATCTAAGAGCTTTCCTATTAATTGGATCTATCATTCTTGTGCCCTATGGTTAAGCCATTTGGCACCTCTACAGGCCTTTAGATTTCCTTTGAAAAGTCATTATTGCTTTCACATCATTGGATCTTGGATCATGATGAAGCATGAACTACTGGATCATCTATTAGTTTGACCTTGAATGTGATTTCACCATGAATCAAGATCATGGGCTCTTAGGACTCCATTTAAAAATCCATCGGGTCTTTCTCATTAGATCATCCTTTAATGATGAAGTATGAACCATTGATTTGTAAAGATACCCAAGCTTTAAGTTAGTATATTATTGAGGTAGGGCTTAGGTTTAAACCTCTTAGGCTAAGGTTTTTTTCATGTTTATTAAACATGAAATAAAATTTAGGCTAAAGTGTTTATACCTAAGTTTTTTGGATTTATAGAAAGGATACCACGGCTAAATTTTTAGGCCAAAGTTTATGTTATGTTAAATAAACACAATGTACACTTTGGGCTAAAAATATTTATGTCAAGCCTATATAATGTACTCAAAGGGGTCAAAATTATTTATGGTCTAATGTCAAATATGTTTTTATTGTATTAACAAATGCACTAAAACCTTTGGTTAGAAATACTTGTTCTAAGTTTTATGTAATTATGACTCTTTTAAAATAAGACTTTACTATAAGTCTATAGTTGAAGGTTCATGTTATTTGAACAAAATGCAATGGGGACCTTAAAGTATAGACTTACACTAAGTTTATTTTGCATATACTTAGATCATAAGACCATTTCCATATTTTCAAATTGAAGATTTATAGTGTTTGAGCATCTTTTGAGGGCTTTCATTAGTCTAAATGGTAATTCACAAGCTTTGTAACAACATTTTGGAGTGTATTTTGATCCTAATCAAAATAATTCATCAAATTAAATTTTATGGTCACATAGATGTCAAATACATCCTTACAAACATCAAATGATAGTCACATTAATATTATTTTTAAGCTCATGAAATTCCTATGACCCAATGCAAGAGTGCCACTTGGAACCTCTATGGGGCTTTCTAAGATCTTGCACTTAATGCTATACATTAGATCAAGGTCTTATGAGTAAGTAAGAGCTATAAGATAATGATCTAAGAGCTTTCTCATGATTGGTTGTTTTTATCAGGTGGGACCCATTTTTTTTTCAATCCTTGAATGTAACGATGTTGTTTGTTGATCATATAGGCCTTCCATAATCCTTTGACCTTTTAGTTGTGCCTTACTCTATCTGATCAAGTCTTTGTGATGAAGAAAGAACCATTAGATGAAGGCTAAGGGCATAGATTTATCAAGGCCTTCATTTCATTAGATCCTTTTACTTTGATGAAGTGTAGATCATTATATCTTTTAAGATGCATGTTGTTTAAGTCTAAGCTCAGGCCTTTTTCACTCTATTGGATCAAATACTATGATAAATCAAGGGTCATTAGATTCTACAAGATGCAAGGAAGTTAAGTTAAGACCTGTAGTGATATAAAATACTTATGCTAAGGTGTTAAGTCTAAGGTCTCATTCACATTAATAAATATTAAATGGCCTTAGGATTAAAATTTTAGGCTAAGTTATGAATTAAAGGGACTAGGCTAAAAAATATTAAAAGGGACCCTAGAAAATTGACATTAGACCTAGTTAGAAATATAGAAGCACTTAAAAGGGGAAAATAATAAAGGGGACCAAAAAAATTTAGGATTAGTTTGTCATGTTAAAAAACATGTTTAAGCTTAAGATATGAAATTTATGCTTAAGTCCAAAGTGGGTTTGAAAAGGTTCCCATCAATCTAGCTCCTACTAGTATTTGAATATGAATTGAGGGTTTTGCCAAGGTTTTGGAACATGAATCTCTCAGTAAAATACACCATCAAAACTTTAAATAAAGACATGAAGACCATTTATTAGTAATGTTAGGTAAATTTAAAGCAAAATATGACTTATAGACCTATTTTAATGAAGTGGATGATCTGTAAACTCTACAAATGATATTAACATGTCATATTTTCATGTTTAATATTCAAGGTTTATCAAGGGTCCCAATTTTCAAAAATAGGGGTATATTGGCCTCAAAAAATGGTGACTCATGGGGGAAAAATAGCAATATGTTAAACCTAGAGACTCTGCATTAGACAAATAATTAGGTTATCCACTCCACTTGATCAATATCATTATCTAGATCAGATGATGGTTGAAAGAAACCTTACACTTATAGGTTTAGGGTTAAACATCAAGATATAGCCATATTATATGTGTGCTTTGATTCCACTTATTTTTTGCTATGGGGTTCAAGAAACAACTTCCAAGTTTCATGTCCTTCATCACTAAAACTAAATTATAACATGTTTATATGTTCATTAAGAATAATGATTTTAGCTCAAGGAAGGTTTGGGCATTGCTCTACTATCAGTTAGGCATCTATATCCCCAATAGAGATGACTTTGGCTCCACTTAAGGCCTTGTTCCACTACCAACTAGGTATACATAGCCCTGATAGAGATTACTAGAATCACCTATGCTCATAAAGCTTTTGATTTTTCATTTAATTGTTCTTTTTTGTATTTTATTTAGATATTTATGCTTTTAGCAAGGTTGAGAACTAGAATAGCTAGGTTTTAGGATTTGGTCAAGTATTTGATTTCCAAAGAATCACATATGGATGTAACCCTTACACTAGGCAAGGATGTTGATTAAGTGTTAGTGAGGATACACAATGATAGTTTGAGATCTCACTTGATAAGTGAAAATATTCTAAAAACCAATTTGAGGTCAAGACAATTCTCAAGTTCTTATGGAATGATTGGCTTCTTCCATTGGTCTTTACCAGTTTCTTCAAATTACAACATTTGGCTTGCATTTAAGAACCATAGCCATCATGTTTATGAGGTACATACCTATATTCTTGAATTTCAAGAGTTCTCAAGAAAACTACCTAAATTTAAGCTTAAAAATACCCAAAAGGACTTATTAGAACCAAGGAACAAGACAACAAAAGCAAACACACAACAAAAAGTAGGAAATAAAAAAATTAAAGGAAATAAAATAAATATATACATGCTTATATACAAACAAGGGACAAGAAAGAAAGAACTTGAAATAAACAAAATAACCTACCTACACTAAATCTAATCATCTTATATTTTACTCCATAAAGAACTCAAGAAGATCATTAAAGTAGTGTTTGAGTTACTATCCATTGGTGGGCAATGTGAATTCTACTCCTTGTAGATATTTGAGTTTAAAGGTGTTATTCCCTAGTGTTTCTATAACTTGATAGGGGCCAATCCACCAAAGTGTGAATTTTCCATGTTTTCCCTTAGGCTGAGATGCTTTGTCCAAAAGGAGAACTAGGTCCCCTTATCTGAACACATTAATATTTGATGTTTTATCAAACCATATGTTCACTATGGTTTAATGCCTACTAAAATAAGAAAATGATTTATTCCTTACATCTTCCATCTAAATTATGTTCAGCAATCTTGAGTTCACTAATTCTTGACCCTCTTCCATATATTCTTGCATGAATATGTATGTGGTCAAATTAAGAGTGATAGGGAAGATTGGATCCTAACCATAAAAAAATATAAAAGGTGATGCCTTCAAGGGTTGTTTAATCTTGATATTATCTACCCATAATGCATACTTGAACAACTTGTGCCAAGTCCTGGGTTTGCCTTCAATAGATTTCTTGATTACTTCATCAATTTTTTATTGGTAGACTCAGAAAATCCATTCCCTTAGAGATAATGGTTAGATGAAAACTTTATATAGATACCATTATCATAAACCCATTCAGTCTATGGATGAAAATGCAAACACATTGTCATACACTAAAGAGACTAGAGTTCCAAATCTAGTACAAATATTTTCCTCCATGAAGTTGATCACTTCCTATGTTTTACATTATTTAGAGTGTACAACTTCATCCCACCTTATATAATAATATATGGTAGTTAGGATGAATTTGTGACCTTTAGATGAATTTGGGTTGATTAGTCCTACAAAATCAAACCCCCATTATGCAAATGGTTTGTCAACCATGACTAGTTATAAAGGCATTACTACCTTAGACTCTTTAATGGTAAAAATATGGAAAGAGTGGCTTTTTCTCACATGATTATGAGCATCCTTAAAGATAGCTCGCTAATAGTAGCTAGCTCTGAGAGTATTATGTGTATTAGTCTTACCTGATGGTTGTCCATTATAAAAATTCTCATGAAAGGTACTCATTATTTGAGTATCTTCATCTTTTGAAATACACCTGAGGTACACTCCCTTAAAGTTTTTCCTATATAAGACTCCATTATTAATTAGATAATGAGAAACTTTAAGCCTTAGATCCCTCTTTTGGTTCATTTTTAGTCCTATAAGATAGGTACCATTAATTATAAAATGAATAATATAATCATACCATTCACTAACTTGAAAGTCTTGCTGATCAACTTGCATAATACATAACTTAGAACTAGTATTAGCAATCATTTGGATCAGGCCTTAGCACCTTACCAATTTTTCTATTTCCATTTCTATATCATACTTTTATAAAACTTACATCCACTTACCACTATATTCTCTAAGTTCATTTTGTCTTAACATAAGCTTTGTGGTAGGGTCAGGTAGAATAGCATGCACCTCATTTCAAAGGATATAATGCTTGAATTTATTTACTACTTTTACTAATGCATATACCTAATTATCAATCAATGAATAGTTTAACTCAACATTCTTAAAATTAGTGTTCATAAAATCTATTGGGTGATCACACCCCTCAACTTTTTGAGTCAAAATAGTATCCATGGTATGATTAGAGGCAAATGAATAGAGGTATAAGTCCTTTGAAAACTTAGGACTTATCAACATTGGATCTTAACTAATGGTTAGTTTAATGTCATTGAATGCCTTTCTAGATATTCATTTCATAATACCTTAGAATCCTTCTTTAGGATGTCATTCAGTGGCTTGACAATCTCTATAAATCTATAAATGAATTTCCTTACAAAGCTTATCTTGCCAAAGAATGAATTTAGTTATTTCTTACTATTTGTGGGCTCTATTTTAGATATACCCTCTACCCTTTTAGGATCCATAGAGATACCATTCTTGGTTATAACATGTCCCAATAGTTTACCTTTAGTAAGAAAGAAATACTTTTCTTAGGGCTTAAGGAAATCCCATACCTTTAACATATGTCAAACACTTATTGTAAATGCATGAAGTGATCTTCCCTATTTTTAGAAAAAATTGTTAGATCATCCATATAAATAATGATGCATTTACCTATCAGGCCTTGGAAGGCATGGTCCATGGCTCTTTAAAAGTATTGCTTACAATAATTATCCCAAAGGGAATTCTATTGTATGCAAGGGTTCCACACTTGGTGGTGAAATTTATCTTCTTCCTCTCTTCTTTGTCAACCAATATCTAGTTATAACCTAAAAATCCATCAAGAAACTACACTATGGCTGAACCTGAAACAAATTATATAACTTATTCAAGAGAAGGAAGAGGATAGTTATCCTTCTTAATTGATTTGTTTAAATTCATATAATTAATATAGATCTTAATCTCACCATTCTTCTTCTTAAATATCACTAAATTATCCACCCAAGTAGAATTCCTTATGGGGAAGACTATTTTACCATCTATTAGTCTCTTAACCTCTTTAAACATCATTAGCTCTAAGATAGGGTTTACATGCCTCTATTTATACCTAAATAGTTTATATTTTTCTTTAAGAGGGATGGTATGAGTGATGACCCTAGGATCAAATATCTTTAAGTCATTATAAGACCATGTTATGACATCCCTGTATTGGGTAAGGAGTTCTTTGTATTTTTTTTCTCAATGTTTGTGCAATATTTTTTAACATTTACTAGCTAGGGTTGATCTTAGAGACTAAGATCAACAACATTATACTCTTTCCCACATACCTTAATAATCTTAGAAACCTCGACCACTTTATCCTAATTAAAAAGTATTTTCAAAGCAATCACCCCCTTAGGGATCTTTTTATCATTCAATTGAATGACTTTACCATCAAGTTTGTCCTCTTTAGATGCATTTTCATTAGTTTCATCAATAATATAGGCATAAAATTCTCTATAATTGGTCAAGAAATCCAATATCTATTAATCATCACTAAAAACTTGAAAATGGTTAACATTATCAAGCATTGAAGGACAAGGGACCAGCTCAATGATAAAATTAGGGGAATCTTAGTTGGGTATGAGGTTGGATATAACAAATACCAACTTATCAATAGCTTAACTTTATTCTCTATGGATGGAAGTAATACTAAAGTCATCAAAGGAATCAATAAAATCCCAAACTTTAAACTTATACCTCTTAAGATATGAGAGATTGCATTAGTATTTGCTTCTTTCTTGGTTGACCACTAGTTTTGAATCCCCATAAACTAATAGTTCTTTGACATTATTATTTATAGAAAATTGTAAACCTAAGATAAGGGATTCATATTCAACAAGATTATTAGTGTAAAGGAATTGGAGTCTATAATAATCTTGGTATTTCCTACTACCAATGGGGTTAGTAAGGACAAAACCTACTCTAGATCCAACCTTACACTTAACACCATCAAAACATAATTTTCATAGTCTACAAACCACATGAGCACTATTGGGATCACATACCTTATCAGTCTCTAGGGTGAAAACCCCTAAGTATAAGTTAATTATGTTAACCCTATAATTAAAATCATTTTAATATATTATCTAATGTTTCATCTATGGTTCTCTCTCAACCTTTATTTTATTAGGAACACCTTTCCAAGGTAGACATAAATGTGAGAAATCTATGGACATGTAACAATTCAGGACCTTGGTCCACTCCTTTCTCAACAAGAATCCATAAACATCAGGTATAGAAACACCTTTAATATCAATGAATTGATACACTTTAGGCTCAAAAGCTAGTTTCATATGAAAATTTAAAAGTTCCCCAATAACTTTAACTCTAGATTTGTCTAACTGGGTGACAACCCTATCAGATTTTATAAGTGTTAAGCCAAGTTGTTTGCATATACCTGTAGGCATGATATTGGTAGATACACTAGAATCTAAAAAACAATTGTGAAAGTTCTTACCAAACATCCTGACAATGAGCAAGAAAGGATGAGATTTTACCTTAGCCTTGTATATAGTCACATTAGCATGATCAGCCTTGGGTGGTTTATTGGATTTTTTAGACAAAGATTCTAGAAAGAGGTCCCTTTGCTCTATAATTTGTGTAAGTTCATTTAAAGTGATATTAGCCTTTATCTTATTAATATGCTCAACTATATTATATCTATATTTATAAGAACTAGAAATATCAATGTTAGATTTAGAGGTGCTCTCTTTAGGTGGCTCTGGATTGTTGTTTGAAGAAGTGTCTCGAGGAGTTCCAAAATTATTTCAAGGTGTTGAGGTAGTTAAGGGCTACCTCTACTCTTTATTCCTCAAGGGGTAGGTATTCTTCAATAACTATTGAAAGGCTTGGATATCCTCATATATCTCATCATGTTCATTCTCTTATTGAAAAGGGAAATCAAAATTATCTACCATGAAGGCTTGATTAGATGATTTGGATCCAAAATCACCTATAACACTTTCCTTATTATGGACCACTTCAAATGTATCCAAATCCTCTTGGAAAGATTCAAAATCTTTGAAAAATTCAATGCAATCAATTTCACCATGTTTTTTTATAAAATGCACTCTAAAATAATTAGGTAATGCAATATCAGTAAGGTTAATGTATATGGTCTTCTTTTTAGAAGATGCCTCATTATTCCTATTATTATGAAAGATATCATTTTGAAATCTATTATTTGGTTTATTATACCTTTGAAATGAGAAGTTATTACTAGATATTTTAGTATTATTTCCAAATTGTTTTTGCAGTTGAACAAAATTAGTGTTTAATTTTTGGACCTTTCTTTAAGATAGATTCATTCTCATTTTTAGGGGTTTCAAAATTATGTTACCTGGTTATTTTTAGTAGATGGTATTAAATCCCTTTGATCATTTTTATTGAAGCCATTATTAGGATGATTTAATAACCCTAATTTCTAGTTGGGAGTATCATGACTCAATCTCAATTGATTTAAGTTTTGGAGTTTATTTAAGGCTAGGATATTTTTATGGTTGTCGGGGAAAAATTTAGCATGGGCATTTATGGTTTGATGTTTGGAATAGAATATGCCATTTTCCCTTGGGGATACATCTGATCATTGATGGTTACTACCTCAAAACAATATCTTGCTAATGAAGTTATAGCTAGCATGGATCTCTTTAATAATATAAAGGTCATGGGATCTACTACATCCTTGTATATTTTTAAAGCTAAGACATCATCAGGATTAAAGGGTTATATGGTCCTACTATACATTTTCTAAAATATAGAATTAAATGACCTAATAGGCTCATTTTAATACCTTCTAATGGTGGTGAAATTATGTTAGATAACATAAGGATTGACAATCTTACCAAATTGACCTATAAAAACATTGATGAAACCATCCCAACTAGTGATGTAATTATCACGCAAGTTTAAGAACCATTCATAGGCAAAATACTTAAAGGTATAGGGGAATAACATTCAATATACATCCTCATGCAAAAAATTTATCAACCTTAAGGTATATTTAAAATACTTAATGTGCTCTTTAGTAGTTGTAATACTAATTGGACTAAATGTGGACAAATACTTCTTAGGGTTATGTGGGATATCATGCACCACCCCTGGCACACTTATTGAATATTCCCCCAACAAAAACATACCTAAATTAAGTTTAAAATCAAAGGTACCTTGAAGAGGTGAAGTTGGTAAAGATTTGGATCTCCTACATCTACTTCTATCATGCATAGCCTTTTGATGAACCTCAAGTTCAAGCAAAGGTTCCCTTGTCTCTGAGTGTGATCTAGTTAAAATCCTTGGTAATTACATCTTTAAGGTTGAATATCCAATTTAAAATATTATGTATAAATATAATATTTATAAGGAAGAAGGATTATACCTACACATTAAACTCATTTTGTAAATATTACATAAATGATACTAAAGGACATTGATATTTGCCTAAAATAGTTCAAATATATATCCAACTATGCTTATATGATCTATCTTTATAATTTTAAGATAAAATGAACTTAGATACATGAAATATATGCCAATATTTGATTATAATAGGCCATCCTAACCTTAAATACCATGGATTTTCAAATTTCAAGTTAAATTTACCAAAACCAAGCATCAAATCTCAAAGGACCTCGATCTTTGTCTAAGGAAGCACAAAGATATGACACAAACCATAAATATCAATTATATTTAAGATTTTAAGTAATGAATTTAATTAAAAACACAAATATACATTAATCTTAGATCAAATATGTGAAGACTAACAAAGATTTAAAGAATTCAAAAAGATCCCCTCCTTATAGCACCAATGGGAACATTTGTTGATACCTTTAAATGTACCATAGAGGTTCTTAGTTCAAAAAAAACTTCTCATTTTAAAATTCCATAAATTTAGAGCATGACTAGTAGGTTGTGGAAACTTAATGTCACCTATGGTGAAATAGAGGCAGAGATATGTATGAGTTTTACACAAAATTTATAATAAGTGATGGTCGTGAGCCATCATGATCTATCCCTTGTGAATTATAGAGGATATATGTTAACTCGGTGAATTATGATTCAAACTATGGATACAAATTAACCTAAATGTATATTTGTATTGGAGTTTAAACTAAAATGATATAGTGTAAAAAGGGAGAAAAGATAAGGGTAAGGTAGAAAATAAAACAAGTGATTGCCTGTCTTAGTGTCAAATATTATAACAAAATATCAATTGCATGTGAGTATGCATCCCAACCAATATGTAATTAAAAATATCTTGAGCCCAAATTTCACTATATACTATGAAAACTTTGACGGAAAATGTAAAGAATCACAAGTAATAACCATGTTTACTTTTAAAGATATACTACCATAATCAAATAATAATATGCACATCTGAATATAGAGAAAAATGAAATGAAGAAAATCCAAGATCCTTCAATTAATCTAGCATATGCACAAATTAGAAACCTTGTGATTAGAAAATGTAACTCATATTTCAAAGAAGCTACTCAAATTTAAGACATAAAACTAGAAATTGAGAGATAAACTATGTTAGCAATTGAAATATCAAATATGGATAATCTTTGTAGAACTCCTTGATTATATTAATTGCTTCAGGTGTATAGAATTTTCTCAAAATTCTCTCCCTTACAAAATGGTGACACATGCCTTTTATATAAAGAATAGGTAGTGTATCAGTCAGTTATAATATACAAGTGTAAAAGAGATAAGGATAATGTCCTTCCTTTAAAATTTCTAGAATACACTTGTCTTTTACAATTAGACTGACCTAGAGGCAATATACTAACAAACTATCATATACCTTATAAAAGAATATTCTTATTTTAAATATTAAAATGATTTTTTACAAAAGGAATATTATCTACTGGGTGGGTCCATTACTAAAGGGTCCCCTTGTTGATTTTTTAAAAGCTCCATTTATTTCTAATGTTGGTCTTTGATGAGCTCCACCTCCACAACTATCTTCATGAGGTATAATTATTCTTGATCAACCAAGTCATCCAAGTCTATGTCATCCCTAGCCATAGATTCCTTCATGCTCCTTACCTCTATAATTTTATAATTGGCCATGAATATCATGTCCAATATTCTTCTATTGTCTCTACCATATTGGCATTAGCTCTTGCTCCTAATTGACTACATTACCAAAGTTATGCTATGTTTGTATTCAACTTCATCAATGATTCCAATGGTAGTGGTCTTGGTAGGATTTACTAACTTAGTTCCTAGGAGTTTATCAATTCTAATGATCAATTATTTATCATCCATCACTATTAAAACTCCTTGTCTAAGCACTTATACCTTAGACCTTGTATATTATTATTCTAAATATGGTGTTCAAATGAGCTAAGCTAATAGTTTTGAACTTAGGAATCTTGATCCTAATCAAAATGTCAATGAGATACATTTCTTGGGTTTCTAATTTTTGTCATTTAGTTATTAACCCCTTAGTTACTTCACCTTATTGTATTAGGTAATCATGTCTTATCTTTATTAAACTCAAAGAATTAAACATATCAAAGAATGAGGCCTCAAACATATCCATCATGGCATCAAGAACTGACAAAATGGCTTGTGTTTCTAATTTTTCCTTTTCTCTCTCTAAATTTTGGATTATTTATTTCATTCCTTGGATCCAAAAATTTGTTTGAGCTTATTGAGCCTTAATCAAGCTCTCAACATCCTCTTCATGGATTGGATATTCACCAAGTTGTTGCCCTCTTATTAGGGTTAGACCTATAAAGGGCTCAACCTTTTGGAAGGTGAATTCATCAACTCCCACAATGGCTTTCCTAGTGGTGAATCTTTCCAATCCAATTATTCTTGGATTGAATTCCATGGTGGTGGATGACCTTGTGAATTTTAGAGGCTCTAGGACCTCTACACCTATGTTGTCTAATGTTCCTAGAGCATCCATTTTCTTACCTTCTAGTCGTAGAGTGACCACAAATATTCTTTCTTCCTCTTCCTTCAATATAACCCTAATCTATGGTTTAATGTCATCATGGACTTCAATGTTGGTATCTTTTTTAATTTCCCATGAATGGGAGAGAGAAGGGATATTTTTATTATTTTCCATAAATAAACTAGTCAAGGATGACTGGTCCATGAATGGGGAATTCATCATTGAATAGGTTGATATCACTAGTAGGATGTGTGAGAGTAAACCTTGATATTTTAGGCTCAATAGGGACCAGTGATATTTCTATCTTATTATTCTCTTTAGGGGTCAATGAAACCACATCTAGAACAATCTCTTTTCCTATCTCTTCTCTAGGATCCCCTACTTGGATTTGAGTCTCTTCAATCTTTTCCCCTTCTTCAACTGTGTCATATACCTCTACAAGTTCCTTGAGGGGACCTTCAAGTGTCTCATATGGTTATAAGGCAATCATAACTATATTTTTAAATGGATAGGTTGGCATTTTTGGCAAGGTTGAGGATGAGGGTCCCTCTATAGGTCTCTCTTCTAGCTTCTCTTTACCATACCCTTGTTCATCTTGCCTTTGCACATTTTTACCTTGAGCTTATGACTGCTCCAATTGAGGTTGTTCTTAGGATGTCCCAACTGGTTTAGGAAATAAGTGATATTAGATAATATGCATATATCATGTGTCTCATATTGGTTTATCATCTTTTATAAATATGTGATCAAGCTTGATGTTGTGCCCTTTGATCCTGGCCAATACTTCTTCATAGTTATTTGCATTAATATAAATGGTGCCATGAACACCAAACTAATGCATATACTCAAGCTTGGGTAGCTTCTTCTCCTTCAAATGATCACTTAATATGTTATTTGGGTCCCGCATTTTATGTTCATCAAGTTAAAAACCAAATGAGTCCTTATGTTTGAACATGATTTCTACTTATTTCTAATATTTCAACATGGTTCTTCCAATAATTAGAGTGAAGGGATGGAGAATACCCTTCCTCTTCTCCTTAAAAATTACATCAACTCCTTTAGTGATTTGGAAAGGAATTTATTACTTCTCTAGCTTACTCAATACATACACAAGCAATCTATATGGTGAGGGCATGATTCCCTCAATCTTGATAACTATGTAGTTTGGATAGAATCATATGTCACCCATCATCTCTACATATTTATTGATCAATGAATGGATTATAGGCATGTGAAATATTGTAATATCCTCCATTATGTATGGGTAGACACAATCATAAATAAATTTCATGACGTTCCTATACTTAAAGATGTGAAATTTAGAGTAATGGTGGGGAATGGTAGTTTGACCTTGTGGAGACTAGTTATTGATACTAGGGAAGTTGATGAAAGAAAGTAGAGAATCAAATAAATATGGCATCATGTAGAATTACTTGCCAATTTTCTTATTAATGGTAGAAATTTGGCACCCTAGGTGAATACTTATTAGTTCTCCAATAGGGGGTGAGATTTTCTTCAATCATGTAGTATACATATGAAACCCATGTCATGTTCACATATGTGGTGGAAGGGTCTCCTGACACTCAATTTAATAGGGCAATGATTACCTTGATTCCATATTTGAGTTTTATAATGGGAAAATCCTCCTTCAAGGTCCCTAAATAGATGATTCCCTTGGAGCAACCTGGTCAAAGGATGGTGTCTAGGTCATGCTTTCTAGTCAACTTTTACATTTGGGGCAAGTCTACATGGGGCTTGGGAAGCTTGTAGTATTTTTCAAAGGCCATAAGGGAGATTTATGAAACATATTAGAGGTCATTTCATGGATTATCTAGTCATTATCTATCCTATAATAAACAAAGATAGGAACAAGGATATCTTTATAGTGAAGTACCTTAAGCTTGGCGGTAGAAGAGTGAAGGCTAGCCATTTGAATAGGGACTAGGTCATAGAATTTTTTGTTGATAATATAAATAATATATTGCTCCTTGGAAATGGGTTCTAATTCATCTATAGTGAAGAAAATATTTGACTAGTTTGTGTTGTCATTGTTTAGTGCCACATTATCTAGATTAGTGTCTTTGAAGATCCTACCTTCATTATCTATTGATAGATAGAGATCTATCTCTTCTCTTAATTGCTATCTACAAGATGTCATGAATAATAATTAATAATTTATTTACCCTAGATTGTAAGATAGTATTTTTGGTAACTCTTTTACACTCAAAAACATAGTCAAGCTCTCTTCAGATTGAATTGTAACCAATTGAGTTTGTTTGGGTCACTTTTATGTAGGGTTTAGGGTTTTAGAGATTTAATGGTAGGATATATCTATAATTTGGCTCATATTTTATTGGGACTTTATTTGGATCTTTGCCTTTGTACTTTCACATTTTTGAGACCATAAGATCTCTTATTTTGTCCTTTTTTGCTTGTATAACGTTTATGTGGCATTGATCTAGAAATTTTGTGTCATTTTTAATAAATGCCTTCAAGCACTAGTTATTGATATTTAAAATGTCTTATTTGCTTCACTCTATTAGATTAAAATCCTACATTGGCATGAGCCATTTATTTTGATCTAAGTTCTTACCTGTTAATTAGTTCTTTGGTTCTAGTGCCCTTTGATTATGCCACTTGGTACCTCTATGAACCTTTTGAGTTCCTTTAAAAATTTGTTGGTTCTTTCACACTATTGAATCATGAATTAAAATGAAGCACAAACCATTGGATCATCTATTATTTCTACCTCAAATTTGATTTTACCATACGTCAAGCCCACATGCTCTTGGGACTCCGTTGAAAATTCCAAAGGGTCTTCACATTGTTGGATCATCCTCTCATGACAAAGTGTGATCCATTGATCTGCAAACATTTCTAAGCTTTAAGTTAACATATTATTGAGGTGGGAGTTAGGTTTAAAGATCTTGGGATAAGGTTTATTTTGTGTTTATTAAACATGAAATAAACTTTAGACTAAAGTGTTTATGCCTAATTTTTTTGTATTTATACAAAGGATACCATGACTAAAATTTTAGGCCACAGTTTACGCTATGTTAAATAAATACAGTGTACACTTTGAGATAAAAATATTTATTCAAGACTATAGAATGTGCTCAAAGGGGTTAAAATGATATAATGGTGTAATGTCAAATATGGTTTTATTACATTAACAAATGCACTAAAACCTTTTGTTAGAAACACTTGGTCTAAGTTCTACATAATAAAGACTATTTTAAAATAAGAGTTTAGTATAAGTTTATAAGTTAAGGTTCATGATATTTGAACAAAATGAAATGGGGACCTTAAATTATGGAGTTATATTAAGTTTATTTTACATAAACTTAGATCATAATACCATTTCCATATTTTTAGATTGAAGATTTACAATGTTTGAGCATCTTCTGAGGGATTCCATAGTTTGCACGATAATTCATGAGATTTATAGCAACATTTTGGAGTGTATACTGATCTTAAGAAGAATAATTAATCAGCTTAAATTTGATGATCATGAAAATGTCAAATACATCCTTATAAACATTGAATGATGGTCGTGTAAACATTAATTTTAAGCTCATAAACTTATTATGGCCCAATACAAGAGTACCATTTGGCACCTCCACAGGGCTTCCCAAGATCTTGGACTTAATGTGCTCCATTGGATCAAAGTCCTAAAAGTAAGCAAGAGCTATAGGATCATGATCTAGTAAATTACTCATGATTAGTTATTTTAATCAAGTGAGACCCATTTGATTTCAATCCTCAAATGTAGGGATGTTACACGTCGATCCTGCAGCTTTTTTTTAATCCTTTGACCTTTAAATTGTGCCTCAATCTACTTGATCAAGTATTCATGATGAAGTGAGAATTATTGGATGAAGACTAAGGGTGCAGATTTGTTAGGGCCTTCATGGCATTGGATCCTTTCCCAAGATGAAACATAGATTGTTATATCTTATAAGATGCATGTTGTTTAAGTCTAATCTCAAGCCTTTCTCACTCTATTGGATCAAATACCATGATAAATCAAGGGTCTTTAGATCCTACAAGATGAAAGGAACTTATGTGAGGACCCATGATGATATAAAGCACATAGGCTAAGTCTCATTCATATTAATAAATACGATGGGGCCTTAAGATTAAAACATTAGGATAAGTTATGAATCGAAGGGACTAGGCTAGGAAATATTAAAAGGGACCTTGGAAAATTGACATTAGACCTAGTTATAAATATATATAAGAACTTAAAGGGGGAAAATAATAAAGAGGACCAAGCATTTTTAAGCTATGTTTTAGTCATGTTGAAAAATATGGCTAAGCTTAATATATGAAATTTATGCTTAAGTCTAAAGTGGGTTTTAAAAGGTTCCTACCAATTTAGCTCCCACCAGTATTCAAATTCAAATTAAGGGTTTTGTAACATGACTATCTTAGGAAAATACACCATGAAACTTGTAACTAAAGACACAAATATCATTTACTAGCAATGTTAGGCAGATGTAAAGCAAAATATGACTAATAAACCTATTTTTAATGAAGTGGATGATCTTCAAATTCTACAAATGATCCTAACATGCCATATTTTCATGCTTAATATTCAAGGTTTCTCAAGGGTCACAATTTTCAAAAATGGGGGTATATTGGCCTCAACATAAATAGTGGACAAACTTTGCAAAATTCCTTGCTTGTACTACTTTTTCTAAGTTTACAAAGTAATTTTGGTTCTAAGAACTCCCCCCCCCCTCTACAATTGGTAATACCTCTTTATATAGATAATTCATGAGGTATGCTGATCAATAATGACAAATTATATTTATACATGTGTATAGGACAATTGTCATTTCTATTACATTCTAGAATGAATGACCTTTTTTAATATACTGACCTATAAGAAATGTATTTTACAACATGTGCATGCCTTTACAAAAATAATATTCCTTTACAAAAATATATAATTCTAGTTACAAAAGAATATTCCTAATCTAACTAAATTTGGGACCCTAGTACTGCTACAGCCTTTTACCTTCTTTACAGGATCTTCATTCTATATTGTCTCTCATTGATCAACTAGAGGTTAACAATGGGTCTCATGAACAACTATTTTTATTGATCTCCTAGGTTATTGACGTCCTTTTTAGCTCTTTTCAAGGCTTTCTTGATGCCCCTAACATATCATATCTTCTCCTTAAATGACAATAGTAGGCTTATGATCTTATTATTATCAACCACTATCTTTCCTTATCCTTGGTTCCTTACTTTCTTCATGAATTGAGAAGTTATATGCTTCAAATCCTCATCAATGATAAGGATCAAAGGACTAAGTGAGGTGGGCTCATCTTATATTCATGTTATTTATCTTTGGAAATGTCCTCCCTTTTCTTGGACCAACTTCTCAGGGCTTTGATCTTATTCACTAATATAGCCATAGCCATGTTCAGATTGGCTAGGTTGATTTTTTTAAATTAATGTATTTAGTTCTTGGTTAAGGCTTAGATAAAATCCTTTACTTGATAACTAGCAACCTACCATTGGCCAACTTGGCCTATAGTCATAGAAATTTTCTTACTTATTGCCTCTTGTTTAGTTTTACTAACTTTAAGGAATTTAATAAGTTAATCATGATGTCCTCAAATATCTTGAATCTATCTTCTTATATTGACAAGATGGTAGTATCTTCTAAATTATTCTATTATTGCATCATGCCTTTGATGATAGCCTACAATTGATCAGATTATGCTCCATCCATCTTCAATGGGTCCTCTTTAAAGATAGGAACCTCACCAGACCCATGTATTTGCATTAGAGTCAAACCATTGAATGGTTCCACTTTTTGAAAGGTGAATTCCTTTCCAACAATCATGGCCATCTTTTATATCACTCTTTCCATGCTGGTGGTTTTTGGACTAAATTTAACCCCCATTGATGATTGATTCACTTTTAGAGCTAGGGTTTCTATTTTTGCTTCCCCTGATGTTCCTTAGGAAGCCATTATTTTATCCTCTTAAGTTTTTAGAGACACTATCTATGACTTAAGTTCTTCATACACAGTGATGTTGATAGATTTTGTTATTACCCAAAGATGGCATAGAATAGGGAATTTATGCAATTTTCCATAGTGTCCATGAGTTTTTTCAAATTTATCGCTAATAATCTAAACTTTGGTTTTGGATTGAATTGTTCTTACACAAATGATAATTAAACTCTCATAAACTTGATTATGATCAATACAGGGTTGAATAATAGTTTTAGTGCATGCCAAAGCTCTTATAAAGGTCCTTTTAGTGCTTTAATAGTGGCATCTAGTTCAAACAATGAGCTTCATGGCATCATTATGGAATTTTCATGGCACTTTGCTCATTAATAATTTAAATTTGACTATTATATTTTCAAAATTCCACCTTGATCTCACATCATTAGATCTTATTTTCTTAGATCAATGTGGTTCATTGATATTGATCTAAGAACTTGAATGTTATTGGTTACTTTATGCATTCCCCATGATTATGACACTTGTCACTTTTGCATTTTCTCTAAGCTTTATCAAAATGTCAACAGTGATCTCACACTACTAATCTCATTTGCACAAATCAATCATGTTTTATCAATATTGATCTACTTAATTATGTCTCCTACTCTATGGACCTTTGATCAAAATTTATAATATCATCTATGTACTATCAATCTTTAAAATATGCTCAATATTTAATTTGTGGCTTGTATCAATTCCATGTGTCATCTCTAATTTATTCCTAGGGATTTTGAATTTATAACCTTCATTACACATTGTCAGATCTTGATTCACTAGTTCAACATGCTCTATCAGATGTTGATCCATAAGGTCAAATACCATTGGTTGTTGAGTGTTTTTTGCCATGAGTGTGACACTTGTCACCTTATCTCTATCTTGGGGATCTGTTAAAGTGTTGAATTATTATGTGCCATCGATTAGAATGTGTACACTTGGTTGTGTGTCATCAATCTTCAAGGACATGCTTGGACCTTAACTTTGGGGCTACAAGCTTGAATTTCCAAATTTGATTGCACACCATTGGATCAACTCTATTGAATGAATTTGCATTATCAATTGAGGCTCTTGACCTATTGACTTTATCTCATATCATCTGATCAACTCTACCTAAGAAAATGCATATCATCAATCCTAAAAATAATAAATAATATTAAGTTAGGCTTAGGAAATATATAGAGCTTAGGTTAAAAATTTTAGACTATGGTTTTACTCATGTTGATAAACATGATAAAACCTTAGGATGAAATGGTTAATCTAGGTTCTAAAACATGATAAAGGGGACCCTACACAAAATAAAAGACATGGCATAAATTCTTAAGACAAGGCTTTTAGATTAAGTCTAAAACATAACAAAAGGACCTGATGGTTATTTATACCACGTGGAAATAAAAGGGACCAATAAGGATCAAGACATGAAGGGACCAAACATAAAAATTTTAGACTAAGGTTTGGTTGTGTTAATAAACATGTTAAAACCTTGCTAAAAAAATCAAACTAAGTCCATGGCATGTTTAATTATTCCCACATAAATTATTCCCACCTAATTTGAATTTAATTCAAAGGGACCTAAGCTAGGGTAACTTCAATGAGGGTTTCAAGATGATTAAACATGACTTTAATTTTATTTTTAATATACCAAAGGTTAGTAAAGATCAATTTAACATTGAAACACAAAACCTTGATCATGTTCATTCCCAAATGGGATTCCATTGAACCTATAATACAAAAACATAGTCAACAATCATTAGCAACATTAGAAGGGGTAACGCCATGATCACTTAAAAACATGTCAATTAATCTAAATGAGAACCAAGCATGGATGATCTTCAAATAAATACAATATGCAAAACAATCTAATGGTACTCTAATCAAATGAATTTTCAATTTAAAGCACAAGTTTGCACAATTTGAAAAAGGGTACCCATTTTCAATAATGAAGGTATGTTGACCTTAATAAATGTTGAATTATGGGGGAAACATAGCAATATTTTAGAATTTAGATACTATGGTTTACATTAACAACTAGTCTACTTATTCCACATGATCAACTACCATAGTTAAGATCAATTCATGATTAAAACAAATCTTATGGATGAAAAATTAGGCTCAAACATCAAAACTTAGTCACATTGTGTGTTTGATTTGATTCCACTTACTATTTGTCATGAGATTTATGCAATAACTTCTATATTTCATGACTTTAACCATTAACATTGACTTAAAACATATTTAGATGTTCATTAAGAACCATTATTTGTATAGGGAAGGCTTGTGAATTAATATTATATCATCCAAGAATCCATATACCAAATATAGATACCTTTAGATCCAATCAAGGCTTTGTTCCACTTCCATTTAGTCATCTATAACCCTGATGGAGATTACCATAATCACCTTTGCTTAGAAAGCTCTTGCATTTTGCAATAATGATCTTATTTTTGTATTTTTAAAATCATTTTTAACTCTCTAAGAAAGGTTGGGAACTAAGTTATCCAAATTTTGGGATTTGGTCAAGTGTTATGATCTTCAGACAATAATTGGTTGCAAACTTTGTCTTAGGCAATAATGTTTATTAATTTCAAACATGACTGTGTTTCAATAATCCAATATTTCATCTCACATGTGAAATCCTTCTTAGAATCAAGATTAGATAAGAATAAGGATTAAATATCAAGGAATAATTAACCTATCCATTAGTATTTTCTAGTTTCTTCAAAATATAACATCAAGCTCACATTTCAACAATCCATGATCAACCAATTTGTGAAGTCATACCTATATTTATGAACTATGAAGTTCTTGAGAAATTAGGTTAACATTAAGTTGAGAGCTATCCAAAAGGACTTATTTATAAGCTAGGAAAAAATAAAATAAAGCAAACATACCAAACACAAATCAAAACAAATAACAAGTAAACAAATATTTACAAGTACTACTTATAAACAAGGGGTAGGAAGGAAAGAAACTAAACTAAGCCCTACACTAACTCCATAAATAACTTACATCCAAGATGAAATGAAAATTTATTTAGCCTACCATAGAACCTTGAATCATGATTTCTTTCATTCAATGGCCTCCTCTTGTGGATAAGATCACTTATGTGTTCATGTCTTCTATCTGATGTATCTTGATTCCTCATCTCCATTCTCTAGTGCCTAGATTGAAGATATGGATCTAAAACCCAATCATATTCTTCCCAAATCATTTTTTCTTGCATTAAGAGTGATAATTATCCTTCATTAATATATTTATAGTGACTTGCATCATCCTCATTCAATGATGGTATATTAACTAATATTGTTATACTAATGTCTTCATTAAGTTTGGATTGAGGTGGAGATGGACTACCAATCTTTACACCAAAACATTCCTAGTCATCCCAAAAGGATACTTCATCATGATCAACTAAAAGGGAATGAAATTAATTTACAACCTTACCATTTGATTCATGTTTATCACATACTTCCTATCTTTTGATAGGGTTATATGGAAATCCCTGATATGCTATGCTTTCTTCATCTTAATCCTCTATGAAGAATGGCATATTTTCTACCCAATCGGGTCCCAACTGATCTTGCTTTGGGATTTATGGAATGAAATTTTTGTCTTTGAATACCTCAAATTATTTCAAAAAATATTGGTATAAATGTTTCCACTAGTCAGCTTCTTTAGGGATATCCTCAATTTTAGAAATGATTTCAAATGAATTATCATCATAGTTATCTTTTCAAGAGAGGTCATCTTATATATGATCTTGTTCATAGGTTTTTTCATCTTGAATGGTTATTACTTATTATAGATCATCTTTTGGTTCATTTTATTCTTCAAATGGAAAATTAAAATACTATACCATGAATGATTTAAATGTCCTTGTAAATCCAGATGTCCCTACAACATTGTCTTGATTAAACACAGGTTTAGATGTATCCTTTTCATTTTGATATCGTTTAAATACATTAAAATGATCAGATAGACCTATATCACAAATATTTATTTCATGTATTTTATTAAATGATGTATTGTTTATGTTATCATGAAACCTATTTGTAGGCCTATTTAACCTTTGAGAAGCATAGTTTCTATTAGAGTTTTTCCCATTATTTCCCACTTGTTTTTGTAATTAAATAAAAGAAGTGCTTATATTTTGAACTATCTTTAAGATATACTCATTTTAATTCTTTGTGGCATTATAATTATGAACTTGGGTGTTACTAGTGCTAATGGTTGGCACCATATATATTTGGTCTTGTGGATGAGATCCACTTACAACATTGTTTAATAATCCTAGGGTTTGTCTAGGATGAACATGACTTCAAGGTAGTTGGTTCAAAATTAGAAGTTGGTTTAAGGTAGAATTATTCTAATTGGAATTGGTTACAAAATTTAGAATGGGAAAATTTGGATTAATATTAGGAATATTGTATGTCATTTGGCCTTGGGGTTGCATTTGGTCATTAATGATCACAGATTTAACATACACTATGGCTAATGTGTTAATTACTTAAGCATATATTTTTAAAAACATAAAATTCATAGGATCCAAATCATCCTTATAGATATCTAAGGCTAAAGACATGTTAGGTCTGTAAGGAACTATGGTTCTACTAAACATTTTCTGAAATCTCACAGTAAAGGCTCTAATTCTTTCACTAGAATCTCTTTCCACTATGGTGAATTGTCGGTAAAGAATATAAAGATTGATTATTTTACCTAATTGATAAATAAAGATCTTGTTTAAATAATTCTAAATAGTGATATAATTTTTTGGAAGATTGAAGAGCCATTCATATGTAGCATCTTTGAAATTAAATGGAAATAGTCTACATGTTACATCTTCATTAACTAAATTCATAAGTATCAAAGTAGAATTAAATATTTTAACATGTTCTTCAGCTATGAAAACATTATTAGGACTAAAAAAAGGTAAATACCTTTCAGGAATTATTGGTAAGACATGTACCTAGCTAGGCACATTGATAGAAGATCCACCTAACCATGGCATACCTTGAAGAGGATCTCACTTGTGGCAGTTCTAGCTTGTAAAATCTTTGAACCCTATTTGAAATATGATGTGTAAATATTATCTTTATAAATAACAGTGATCAGACTTAGACATTTAATCAAATTTTGCACAAATATGTATAAATAACCACAAATAACATCAATATTTAACTAAATTAGCTCAAAGATAAGTCTAACTATGTGAATATGAATGATATTTGTAAGTTTAAGTTTAAATAAGATAAAATTTACAAAAGATATATCAATCTTTGAAAAAAATAGCTATTACTAATCTCAAACTTATTGGATTCATATATCTCAAGCTATCTTTATCGTAATTACTCATGGATCTTCAAAGAATATCCATATTTGGATAAAGGAAGCCCAAAGACTAGTTTAAAACCATTAATATCATCAATATTTACACAAATATGCAAATAATATACTGATCTTTGAGCAAAATTCAATAAACTTAGCAAAGATAATACAAATTCACAAAGCTTTAGCTAAAGCCCTACTTCTAGTGCCAACTTTTTTTGAAGAACCTAAATGTGTATCACTAGGTCAACATATAGTGTTTAATAAATTCTTCTCATTTCTAGATGTAAATAATCCATTACATGGGTTATTGGTTGTGATCTTATTAAGATCTATGGTGGAGTAGCAGCCAAGCTAAATGACTATTTCATAAAATAAACATGTAAATGGTTGTTGGGAGAAATTATGGTCATAAATATTTGTGAAGATGAAAGTGATCTAAACTAAGTCCAATGAATGATGTCCAAAACCTAAATTATAAAACCTAAGCTAACATGAATATTTACAATAATAAGTTAAACTAAAGTGATCTTATTGAAAAGGAGAAAAAGGGAAGGTAGGGTAGAAAGAAGGTGTTTTTGATCTTCAATATAGACATTATGATAGAGACTAAATATCATCAAGAAATGAACTAAACCAATATATACCATGAAATTACATAGGCATAAATCCTATTGTATATCAGTCACATGTCTAAGGAAAGGTAATGCAAATAAGAAATCAAGTTCACTTTAAAGATTTACTTCCACAGGAGAATAACTTTTGTACATCTTCAAGAAAAGAAAAAGGGAACAAAATGAACCTAAGATCTTTCAATCAACCTAGCATAATCATAAATTAACAACTCTACATTAACATGTGCACATCTAGGATCCATAAAAATAATTTAAAACTAAATATCAAACTAGATAACTGAGGAAATAGCCATGATAGGAAACACATAAATAAATATTGGACAAATTTTGTTGAATTTCTTACTTGTATTGCTTTTTCCAAGTTTAAAAATTAATTTTAGCTCTAAGATCTCCCCCCACCCTCTACAATTGGAAATACCTCTTTATATAGATAATTCATGAGGTATGACAATCAGTAATGATAAATTACATTTGTACATGTGTATAGGGTAGATATCCTTTATATGACATTATAGAACAAATGGCCTTTTCTAATATGCTAACCTATATGACATGTACTTTACAAGTCGTCATTCATTTACAAAAAGAATATTCAATTTCAAAAATATATAATGCTAGTTGTAAAAGAATATTCTTAATCCAACTAACTTTGGGACCTTGGTGCTATTGAAGCCTTTTACCTTCCTTGTAGGATCTTAATTCTTTAATATTGCTCAGATTTTGCTTGATCCATCTTAATGGGTCCTCTTTAAAGATAATAACATCAGTAGGCCTATATCCTTCCACTGGAGTCAAACTAGTGAATGGTTCCTATTTTTGAAATGTGAATTCCTCTCCAGCAATCATGGTCTTCTTTTCTATTACTCTTTCCAAGCTAGTGGTTTTTTGATTAAATTGAACCCCCACTAATGATTGAGTCACTTTTGGATCTAGGGTTTCTATTTGTGTTCTACCTTATGCTCTTGAGGTAGCCATTCTTTTCTCTTCTTCCTTTTTTAGAGCCACAATCCATGGCTTAATCTCTTCATGCACAATGATGTTGATAGACTTTATTATTACCAAAATATGTTGTAGAGTAGGGACTTTTTACTATTTACCATAGTGTTCATGAATTTGTTCAAATTACTCAATAGTAGTCTACACTTCGGTTTTAGATTGAATTTTTCTTTCATAGATGATAATTCAACTCTCTTAGGCTTGATTATGATCAATACAGGGTTGAATTAGGTCTTTAGTGTATGATAAGGCTCTTTTTAAGGTCCTATTAGTGCTTGAATGGTGGTAGATAGTTCAAATGGTGAGATTTGTGGCATCCCTATGGCATTTTTGAGGCACTTTACACATTAATATTTAAAAAATGACCATTGTCTCTTGAAAATTCCACCTTGATCTCGCATCATAGGATTCTATTTTCTTGGATGAATGTAATTCATTGATCTCAATCTAATAACTAGAATGATATTTGTTGCTTTCTATATTCCCCATGACTATGACACTTGTCACTTCTATATTCACCCTGATCTTTATTGATATGTCAACGTTGATCTCACACTATTAATCTCATTTATATGGATCAATCATGCTCCATCAATCTTTATCTATTTAATTATGCCTTTTTCTCCATAGACTATTGATCAAAATGTGTATGCTCATTCATGTACCATCAATCTTTGAAAGATGATCAAAATTTAATTTGTGTCTTATGTCTATGCCACATATCATCTCTATGTTCTTTCCCAAGGCTTTTGAATTTTCAACTTTCATTACACATCATTAGATCTTGATTGGCTAGATCAATGTTCTCTATTAGATCTTGATCCATAAGGTCAAACACCATTAATTATTGAGTGTACTTTGGTCATGAGTGTGACACTTGTCACCTTCTCACTGTCTTAGGGCTCTATTGAATCTTTGACTTATTACACACTATTGATTAGAATGTATATGCTTAGATGCATACCATCAATATTTAGGGACATGTTTGGACTTTAATTTTAGGGCTACAAGTTGACTTCCAACTCTGATCATGTATTATTGGATCAACTCACCTAAGTGAGTACACATCATCAATTGAATCTCTTAACTTATTGACTTTATCTTGCATCATCTGATCAACTCTACCTAAGTAAATGCATACCATAAATCCTGATAATAATAAAAAAATGTTAATTTAGGTTTAATAAATATAGATAACTTAGGTTAAATATTTTAGACTATGGTTTCATTCATGTTGATAAAAATGATAAAACCTTACGATAAAATATTTAAGCTAGGTTTTAAAACATGATAAAGGGAGCCTTGCATAAAATAAAAGACATGGCATAAAGTCTTAGGACAAGGATTTTAGCCTAAGTCTAAAACATAATAAAAGGACCCGAAAATAAGTTAGACCATGTGGAAATAAAAGGTAGCAATGGGGATCAATACATGAAGGGACCAAACATAAAAAAATTAGACTAAGGTTTGGTCACATTAATAAACATGGCTAAAGCTTGGGATAAAAATTAAACTAATTTTATGGCATGATTAATTATTCCTATGTAAATTATTCCCACCAAATTTGAATTTGATTCAAAGGGACCTGAGCTGGGGTAATTTCAATCAAGATTTCAATATGGTTAAACCTAACTTAAGTTTTATTTTAAACAAACCAAAGGTTAGTAAAGATAAATTTAACATTGAATCATAAAACCCTAAGCATGCTCATTCCCAAATGAGATTCCATTAAACCTACAATATAATAACATAATAAACAATCATTAGAAACATTAGAAGGGGTAAAACCATGATCACTTGAAAAAAATTCAATTAATCAAAATTAGAACTAGGTGTGGATGATATTCAAATAAAGACAATATGTAAAACATTCTAATGGTACTCTAATCAGATGAATTTTTAATTTAAAGCACAAATCTGCATAATTTAAAACAAGGGTCCCCATTTTTCATAATTGGGTTATGTTGACCTCAACACACAACCAAACATAAAAACAACCAAGGATTACCATTTCAAGACCTTATGTTCATAATTTTTCATTTCCCTATGACCACAACCAAGTACACCAACAATCAATAATTATCCTCTCTAGCCCATCTACATCATTTTGTAGTAACAACAGTCATGTATCTAATCTAGATTATGAAATCACAACTCAATGGTCTAAGATTACCATTCTAGGTCTAAAACCTCCTAACAATCAACCAATGCAAACCACTATGTTGTCTAAGATAAGGATAAATACCATTATTAAGGAAAAGACACATGACATTGTGTAACAACTCCAAAAGACACCCATATAAATATCCATTTTAGATGTGTTATATACATCTACATCCACAAGAATATCTTAATATAACTCCTAGGCCAATCCCAGGTTCTAAATGACATAACCCTAAACAAATTCCAAGCTTTGGTTAGACAGCTGTCCCTAAGCCAATAGTTAACCTTTGACCAAAGTAATATGTCATTCCTTGACCCTCTACATAACCACCTATTATACATTTAATTTATCTAATGTGTCCTCATAGATAATGGATTAGGCATGAATATTGTCTTTGAAGCTCATTAGGCATCTAGGATATACAATAGCCTATCTATATCAGAAAACTATCACTATCAAATCTTACGATAATGAAGAATAGGAATCACAAGGAACCATAAGCTTGGCAATGATAATTGGACCTTGGGCACATAATACACTTTACAATGTGTTGGACCTAGACCTATCATACAATTCTCTTTTAGGTAGACCATGGATACATGGTATTTATGTAATTCCTTCAACATTACACTAATTTATTAATTTTCCTCATTTAGTGATGGAGGTAGCTATACATGGATATATAAACACATATGAACACTACAAAAATTTAGAGGAAAAATATTAAAGTTACAACTACCACTTCAACCTAGACCTAGTTCCCAAAAAGGATAAAGACAAAGAGATGCTTGTCAAATTGTTAGAGGCTAATTTTATAGACCTTGATAGCCTTTCCTCATCTTGAAATATGCCTCCTATTTAAATTTATATTCATTTTTCCATTTTGTAAAATGTTCCAAGAGATTATTTGACCCATGACACATTTCATATTGTGAAGCTTCCATAAAACACCAACTCCTATGGAAGGCCTAAATATAAAGTTGTTTTCATGGAATGGTGATGAAAGGTAAAAGGCAAGCTTCATAGCTACTTATTATTTTCACACCTTGCACATGCCAATAATAGTAACCACTTTCCAATGATTATTTCTAGTTATATAATGACAAATTGATTAATTTATATAGATGTGCCAAATATCCCATCCCTAATAGGATCATGGATAATCAAGTTTATAAAGGAGTAGGCCTATCGGTAAACCAACAAGGTACTTTTTATCCCATTTCTATGACTAGATAAAAAAGAAACTATGGTCTTATATTTAATCCACATGGGGGTTAAACCACATATATTATTTGTGTTCTAACACCAATGACTAGTGATGATGATTCCTATAACAAAGAAGAGTCTAATTATGGACTTTACAAATAACTTACCAATAACAAATTCTTTGAATCCCATAACATTTTCCCCATTACCCTAGAAATATAACATTCCAAACTTCCCCTTTTTATCCTCAACTTATAGACTTGGAACAATAAGAATACACAGTTCTTATAGACAAGTTTGAGAATGATGAGACCTTTTGTGATTCTCTAGGCCTGAGAGATAGTATTGTATTGGGAGACAAAAAATAAGGGTTTTATATCAAACTAGATCCTATATCCTATTTTAGAGAGTGGATGAATACCCTTAGCCAAAAACAAAATAATAAAATATTAAGGTCCCAAAGTGAAAACATATTTGAGTAACTGTTGGACCATGGTAAAAGTAAAGAGAAAGGCTAGTCTTTTTGGTGAAAACCTATTTTAGGTGCCAGTAGAGGGGGTGTTCACCTTTCCTTGAATGAAGCTTAAGATACCACTAATGGTGAACTTACTTTTGGGTCTAAGTTTAATTTAGTAGAACAACATGCCTTTGATCAAATTTCCTAATAATTTCCTACAGTATTTATGACATGACCATCATGACCATTAGGGGATTCAGATTCATCATATTAAGGAGATGTTAAAGAACTAGTTTGACTAGAGGAATTTTCCATTGTAGGCCATTGTAGGCCATTGTACTTCCTTTTTAACCATTATGGAGGATGTATCAACTCTCGTAGTAGAATATACTAGTGAATTCAATAATGAGACTCTAGACAACTTGAAGTCGTTCAAATTATGTTTATCCTTCATTGAGGAGTGTGAAGTTTTTATAGACCTTTTGAGGGAGTTTGTAGACATTTTTTCTTGGGCCTATTAAAATATTTCAGGTTTGGACCTTGCCTTGGTTGTACGAAACCTTATTTTATATATATATATATATATATATATATATATATATATATATATATATATATATATATATATATATATATATATATATATATATATATATATATATATATATATATATATATTGATTCCAAGCTTGTGAAGTAGAAGCTACATAAGATGCATCCTAGTATAATTGTATTAGTAAATAAGTGAGATGCATCTAACTGATCGAATATTCAAAGTGGATCTCAAATTTTGTGCCTATCAATAAAAATCCATAAGAAATAAAAATATTTCATGATTTTAGATAGACTAATAATGCCTACTCTAATGATGACTTTCCTCTATCAAATATCGACATGATAGTTGACTCCACGACTGGGTATAAAATGTGTTCCCTCATGGATGTATTTTTAGGATATAATTTGATTAGGATTACACCATAATAACAACACAAGATAGTGTTATCCACTATTTGGGGAATGTTTTTCTATCAAGTTATCACATTTGACCTCAACAATGTTGGGGCCACATGTCAAAAATCCATGACCATTATATTTCATGACATGATGTATGGTATTGTTGAAGACTATGTCAATGAAATATTAGGTCAAATAAAAGGCCCATGATGATCATCCATCCATGTTATGAATGATCTTTGAAAGGATTTATTATTACAAGGTTTGATTCAATCCTAATAAGTGCATCTTTAATGCCACATAAGTAAAAATTTTAGGCTTCATTTTCTCTAATTGAGGTATTGAATTTGATCCTGGTAAGGTACAAGCCCTTATCGAGATGCTTCTAGCTTATACTTTGAAGTAGTTATGTAATTTGTAGGCCAAAATCTAGTCTATCAGATGCTTAGTTTTGACATTGGATGATAAATTCCATCCCTTCACTCACTTGGTGAATAAAGGTGTTACATTTATTTGGGATAAAGAATGATATAAATCCTTTCAACATCTGAAAGGATGTATTTCAAATCTACCTATTTTATTACCACTAATGTCAGGGAGGCCATTTTTTCAATACCTATCTACCACTAATAATGTCCTAGGGGTACCTTTAGCTCAGAATGATGAGAATGGAAATGAGCATGTTATGTACTATCTAATATGTATATTATTTAAATATGAGCATAACTATATGCCAATAATTTTTTTTTGTGTAGCTATAGTCTTTGCATCCTAGAAGCTATGCCATTACATACTTAACAAGAAGACTATAATCATTACCATAGTAGATCTACTCAAGTATGTACTATCCAAGATAACCTTACATGGCCACATGGATAAATGGATCATGCTACTAAGTGAGTTTGAGATCGATTATGTCAATTATAAATCCATAAAGGGAAAAGTATTTGTAGATGACTTGTTGAAGCTCCCCTTTCAGATACCAAACCACTCACTTTTCAATTCCTAGATGAGTCCATAATGAAAATCATAGAAACACCTCTTGAGGATCATCAATGAAAGATGTTTTTTGATGGGTCCTTCACATCCCATAGATTAAGGGTAGGCCTATTATTTGTTACACCATAGGGGTTTCTCATTCCCAATTTTGCACTAGTTTTACTTATACTAATAAGATGGATGAATATGAAACACTCATTACAATAATTTATCAAGTATTATAATGAAACATTCAACATATCATGATTTATGGAGATTATAAGTTAATTATCAACTAGGTTATATACCACTTTTAGACCAAAGATAACAAGTTAGTACCATACAAGGCCATGGTGGATAGTCTCAAAGAGTAGATTACAAATATATAATTTTAACACATACCTCAGGCTAGTAACAAGATAATAGATGACATGGATACCATTGGTTCTTTGATCTATAATATAAATAAGGCCAAAGACTGTTAGTTCCTTTTTGAACATCTTCTAGCACATACTCATGAAACTTCAAACATTGCTATGATCTATGATATTAGTGGTCCCAACTCTATTTGGTCCTCAAACCTATATAATTACCTTTACAACCACATCTTTTAACTAGACCTATCACATAAACAACAAAAGGAATTTACCAACCAAGACTCTCACTATACTTTACTTGGCCCAACCCTTTACTATAGAATCTTTGATGGAACTTTGATTTATTGTTTATTATTTATTTGAATCCACATTACCATTGAGATAATTTCATGAAGTATTATGTGGATCCTATACTATGGGGCCTTCCTTTCCAAAAATATCCTATGAACTAGTTATTATTGGATAATAATGGAAGCAAATGAAGCTGCTTATGTAAAAAGGTGTGATAAATGTCAAAGGCATGTAAATTTGATTCATGCTCTAGCCAAAACATTAAAACTAATGCTTACACCATGGTTATTTTTAATGTGGGGACTTAATCTCATTATTAATATTAACCCTAACTCATTTGATGGCCATAACCACATCCTTACCACTACCTAGTATTTCACTAAGTGGTTTGAAGCTATACCCTTCACTTATGTTATTATAAAATATAATTCTAAATTAATCTTCAACCATATCATTTTCTATTATGGTATCCCATGTAAAATTATATTTGATAATGGTAGATCATTTAAAATCAAGTATTTCAAAGCACTCTATGTTGAGTATAAAATCATCCAACATTTTTCCACCACATATTACCCATAAGGTAATGGCCAAGCAGAGGCATCTAATAAGACTATTTTCAACATACTTGAAAATACTATCAATTATGTTGGTTATGATTAGCACCTACATATATTCCATGTCCTCTAGGCATATCATACTAATCACTACACTCCAATAGGAACCACACCATATTCCCTAATCTATGTAAATGAGGCCATTCTTCCCATTGTGGTCAAGTTACCTTCTCTACATATCTTGTTGAAACACATCCTAAATTATGAATATTATAGATTATCTCACTTGTAACATCTAGATTTACTGGATGAGAAGTGCATGGGCAATGTCAATAGCCATCAACAATACTATAGTCAACTCCATGTCAAATATAGCTGATGGGTTAAATACAAAGATTTGGAGCTTGGTGATCTTTTCCTCAAAGAAAATAAAAAAACATCACATATAATAAAAATAAGAAAGTAAAGTTCAAGCCCAATTAGGTAGGACCATATGTCATTATTTCCAATTATGGTTCTAGATCTATAGGCTCACTACACCAAATGGAGATGAACTTGATGAACCTATAAACATCATACACCAAAAGTGTTACTTCACTTGAGGGACCTAAGGTATTATTTATGAGGACCATTTAAATCTTGTTGTAATGATGTTTTCCTTGTATCATATCATATGCCATTTTTACTATACTTTACCTATCAACCAAAGTTGATTTTAGTTTCCCAACCCACCCCTTTTTCCCTTGGTTCTAATCTATTAGTTTTTGAGGTACCTTCAGTAAAAGAAGATTCAAATCAAGTTTCAGTAGTTGATTCAGTATTATAGGTAGAGGAAGTATCTTGGACTAGTTTTATTATGGTTTTGTAGTTACATTATTTATTTGTTGTTCAATTTCATATTATGTGGTATTGATTATAACCACCTTTCAGCAAATCCATGTCCCATCCTATGCTACTAATTATTACCACCTTTGGGAAAATTAATATCATTGTCCTATGCCATTATTTCCTAATGATAACCACCTATAGTCAAATTAGGAACAACACCTTTACCATGCCTTATCGCATCCCCTTACCATTCCTATACTATACTATGCCATTTTCCTAATTCACAAACTTGATACCACCTTATTGAATTCTTCCACTATAAGGTAAAATTATAATGACTTGAGGTCTCATTTAGAGACTATGTAGATAGTGCTTAATTTGTGTTGAGGTTATATTAGTCACCCCTTTCCCATAATTTTTACATTTTGTGATCAATTCTATTTTAAACCTTCTCATCATTTTATGAGTTGGATCATTTGGTATATCTTCATTCTTTATTGAGTTAAAATGCATCAAAATTTACACAAACATTTGTAAAATATTTAAAAAATCATAAAATCATGAAAATTGGAATTTAGTTTCCTCATAAGGTATAAATCCATCAAATTTTTTGGGTTTGGGACATCTTGTTTGTTTAGTTTATTTCTAGACCACCTTAGTCTCTTTTCCTCCCATTTATAGGAGAACTACATCATCCTAAGGATTACACAGACTATATAGGTAGTACTTGGGTACATGGTGTATCTTAGGCTAGCTTGATCTTACCTTATTTTCCTTTTTTACCACCTCTTTGCCTTAAGAACCCTATAATTTCACAAGTATCCACTTGTACTTTTATTTACACATCCTTATTAGCCTCAATTGGATGCTTTTCCCATTTTGAAATTTTATTTTGTGTGCATTATGTATTTGAATTTGATACACTAATGACCACTTGGTTTTATTTTATGCTTTCACCATTTTTGAGTTATTTATGCTCTTTCTATTTTTTAGGCATCTTCATTTACCACACTATCCATTTTATGAGACCATTCCCATATTCCTCTACACATAAATCATGTTTACTTATCATTAATTTTATTTTATCCCATTATCTTGGGAGGACTACATTTGGCCTAAATTTCATGTTGGATCTTGCATCCATGTAACTATCTAAGAAGCATTCACTTACCTCATGCATCTAGAGTCAGCTCAGCTACCCCTTCCTTTTCTTTCATTCCCCCCATTTTTTTGTTTTATTTCATTATCTTCTATATCCTATGGGAAAGGTGTATCATTTTTCTTGTGTTATTGTTTCCTTATAGCTTAGGGGAAACCTTGTGCTATTTATTATTGCCTTATTATACCTGAATCATTATGTCTAACTTAGGGGTCACCCTGTCACCAGTAGGGGTCACCCTGTCACTAGTAGTAACACCTCTCTTTCATATGCATGAAAAAATTATTTTATTTTTTCACTAAAATTATGATTAACCATTATTTGACTTCGTTTTTATTTATTTTGATTGTTTTTTTTTCACTTTTTGTTTCTTGTTTTTTGTTGTGTTTTTATTTATTGGTGTTTTCTTTTGTGTTTTATTTGTTTGTTTGTTTTTATAATTTTTTAGTTTCATTTTTGTGCCTTGAATTATTATGAAACCACCCATTGGGTGATTCCTTATGCATTATACTTAAGTCCATCCATATTCATACATCAACATTATCATCATGGCTTTTATCATTGGTGCATTGTTTTCACTTATTTATTGGATTGGGTGTCAGTCTTTATGCATATTTTAACTAAGTTATCATAGTTTTTGATATCATGATGCATATTGTCACATGATACAACAAAAATAAATTTATTTGATCTTACAAGAAATCATGTTATGGTATTTCTCCTTGTTCACCTAACAAATTCTTAATTTATCCAAATATTACCCAAATGCAAAGTAATTAAATCATAAATGGATTTTAATCTCTACTATTTTGGACGTACATCTCCATACTAGTAGGTATCCCAAATTCATGAATATAATATATACCATCTTACTCTTACTTTGTGAGTATGGATTCAATATGTAAGCCCCATTTTTAAAATATCCATATCATCCCAAACATCGTAGTGCCAATTATTATAACTTCCTTTGGGTAACTCAATGTGTTTTGATCTATCTAGGTGTTAATGATTATAACTACCATTGGGAAAATCATTATAATTTCCCCTCCTTATATGGTTATCTTTTGTGTGCTAGCTATTAATTATAACCACCATTGGGAAAATCATTATCTCTATCTACCTGACAAGTGCATTTTTTATTTATGCTAATGATTATAACTACCTTTGGGTAAATCATTGGTTTTACTTTACCAATGATTATAGCCACCTTTGGGTAAATCATCCCATTTTATCTATCTAACTAGGGTATCGCACTATAAAACTAATTATAACCACCTTTGGTAAAATCAAGTCTTTTCCACCCACTTTACCTTTAGGTTGCATCATTTCTTTCTTTTTGAGGGAATGATCGCTAACCTTGTTTACTACCTGCTCCCTCATGGGGGAATTTAGGGCTCATCCATTACCTTCTGAGGCATTAGGCACTAAGAAAATTTTCATTATTAGAGAAGACATTATTTTTCCTATATATTAGAACACTTTCCCAAATATGGGTAAAATGTAGACACCCCATTATGGTCACAATTGGCTTCCAACTAGACTTTAGATTGATTTCTACTAAACAATGCAAATTAAGCCTAAGAATCATTAAATGTCCCAATTTTGTCTACACATCAAAAAATAGTGATAAAAATCATGATGAGGCATCCTTATTTAGGGTATTATCCTATACTCAACATTAATCTTTCATAGATTCATCCCCAGTCACCTTACAACCTAACAACTAGTAGTTTAACCTTTGGACCCATTATGAAGGGCACTTGAAAAATTCTTAAAATGCTAAAATACTAAGTAGAATGGATAAACTAGTTAAACCAAATTAAATGCTTAAGTAAATTTTCCATGTGCAACTATTGAAAATAGATTTTTAAAAAAGTAAAATTCAATAAATATGAGATCAGATGGCATCATCATCCTCTAAGTCAAAGAATTCAAAATATCTCCCTTAATGTAATAAATTTATAAATGGAGAGCCATGATTAATAAGTGGGATATTTATCCCAAAAATTAATTATATGTCCCCTACTTAACTCAACTAAGGTTATCCTTAACTCACCTAGGGTTATTTTGAACTCAACTGTGGTTAATTATAGCCTAACTACACTTAGGTTAGAGTTAACTTTAGAGTCTATAAATAAAAAGCCTCGCCCATTGATCTTCAAGCTCTCTTGTTGTAAAGTTATTATGTATAAATACATAAAAATATTTTTATGTGTAATGTTATTATGCCAAAATACAAATGAAAATCTTCATTTTAGTGTTACCATGCCCATCTCATAAGCCATACCAAACCAAAGCCAACCAAAATTACCAAGATACCAAGAAGAAGTGGAGTAATTGAGATTCATTCATAAATATTTCTTGAGCACATAGCTGAGCTCATCAATCCATGGCCAACTCACAACACTTGATCTCATGAAAGGTAATATCTCTTGTTTTACTTTTATTTTGTTAGTAATTTGTGTATTTCTCTAGCTCTTTGAGTGTCAAGGTAAGAGGTTTTAGTATTTAGTGTGTTTGTTTTGATATGTTTTCTTGCCTGACACCATACTATCTCTCCTCTACATCAAATTCCTTGCTCATAGATAGGGCTTATTCTCAAATAAGAAGGTGAGCTTAGAGTTTGTTTGTGATCAATGAGCATGACATTTATTTTTAATTAATTGATATAGCTTTTGGAATTCAATTAAAATTTGTGTGTCATTAATTTCTAACATCTATAAACCTACTTCACATATTTAATTTAAACTTTTCTACTTATTTTTAGTGGGTATGCCATGTAGGCACTATAGATGTTAGGAAGAATGCCATGTCATTATATTTCACCAAGTTTCATTATGTCACTCTTTTTATTTTAGTATACTTATCCCATAGGGACTCTCAGTATCTAGGAGTTAGATGTTTCATTAAAATATTGTTAACCTAAATTCTTATGAAGCAAACATGTCTTTTAAATAAAAATTTTGAAGACCTATGGTGGGCATCCTTTGAAAAGGCTACAAGGTTTTCCTTTTCCAAAGAATAATTTTCAAATCATAACTTTTGAACACTTTAGCTGAGCACTTTCATCAAATATGTAAATATTGAAGACCAAATGTCAAACATTTTCTCTAAACACTTTTGCCAAACAATTTCACTAAAGACCAAATTTGGACTATAAAAGTTCTAAAGACCAACAACATCCATTAAACCATTGTAATTATTTAGATGAATAATCAATGCTTCTTTATGTTCCATTTGGAATTGGTTTTTTTCACTAATGTTTTCCATTACTTCACAAATGCAAAATTTAAAATTTTTAACAAATTACAATAATTAGAAAACCCTAATGTATCCTAGGGTTTTATGTTCAAAGATCGGGTGCACCAAATATTTAACCTTAAAATGTTAATTTAAGGTGATTTTATCATTAACCCAAGATTTAGATTAAAGGGGTATATATAAATGAAATGGCACAAGGGTGATAATAATATCTATAGTAATCCAACTAGATTTTAAACTCAGATATAAATATATACTAAATTTATTATGCTAAGATAGTCTAAATATAGAAAGTAAAACTATGCTAGATTTAGATATGACAAAGAAGTGATGTACTTAGCTTCTTCTAATGATAATATAATTATGGATCTAGAATAATTAGAAATTAGGTTAGAAAGGGATTCTATAATCATCATCAGATCTTGGATCTAAAATTTCTAGCTCTGAGGACACTAACATTAGTCTTTGATGGTTGCATCAATGCTACTATCTAGGTTCAATGCAAGTTTTCTATACAGAATACCTGCTAAGATCTGACCACCAAGATTATTTTAGGTTTCATTTCACCTTCACTTTGGTGTATTCATATTTTTTTCATGGACTATCACTCCTTGTGAAATGAATAAAACCTTAGTTCTCCATCTTCATAGTGGCCTTAGGTAAAAATTGGTTAGTGGGAACACAATGTTAAGATGACCTTAAAGACCCCACTATCATAGGGTGCTACCTACATATCCAATATACCTGAATAAGGACTATGACTCATGTAGTTATCCATTATATGTTATCTTATGTGTTAATCATGTAATATGTTCAAATAAATTAAAACATTTACCTAGCTTTTAACTTAGAAAATCAAGCACTTGGGTTGTTCCTTTAGTAATTTAGACCTATATATGTGTTGTACCTATGACTAGTAGGTAAATATAAAATCTTTGTTCAATTTAATGATTCATAGAGTGGCTTTGATAAGTTACCTCCATCTCTTTGGTATTTTTGTTAAGTGTATATATGTGAGGAATGAATGAGTGTCGATATTATATGTATATCAATCCATTTAGATTAATAAATCACATTAAATAACTTAGGATAACTGTTATGATACATTTAATTTTTAAATTGTATAAATTTAGGGCACTAGGCACTTATGTCAGGATAAGAAATTAATATCAAAGATAGTATTTTTCTCAAACATTAGTTTCCAAGGAGAAATAAAGTAGGTATAGGTTTAAAACTTATAGATATGGAATATAAGTACATTTTAAGCATTATGGGTAAGATAAAAAGACCTAGGTCATCAACATAAGATTGGTTAGCCTAAGATATATATTCCAAGTGGCACAAAGATAAATAAAATACAATTCTTACATAAGTGGAAAAGGTAAGAGGAATATCCAAGGTTTGATTTTACCAAGTATAAGAGACTAAGGTTATATATAATCATAGAATATCATCTACACTCATCATTGTATTCATGGTTAAAATCTCACATAACATAGGGTAGGGATAGGAAGGGCCCTATATACCTAATCATGTCTACAGGCTTTGTTAATAAAGGATCTCAATAGTGGGAACAATTTCCAACCTAATTGGGTAATATCCCCTCGTTAATAAAGTATGGTATTGAATGCCCAATGATAGACCTGGTCAAGGTTTGAACCATAACCACCACTAAGAACTCAATAACTTAGAATCCTAGACCTAATTAGATAATAAATATTGATTACCATTAAAATTTGATAATACTAAGTGCATATCCCTATGTAGACTTTGAGACCTACATAGTAAATCAAATTGCCAACTTATTTCCTACTAATCTAATTAGATATAAATCTATGATTAGATATAAACTTCATTGAATTCCTATACTAATACCTAATTAGTAAAATCATAAAAATATCAAAATAAAAGATTAAAAAACCTTATTAGATCTAATTTCGGTTTGGAAACCTAATTAGTCTACAAGACTAAAAAAATTTCAACATAGTCCAAATTAAGGAAATAAGTCTAATTACATCTAAAAGTTACCAATTTTGACCTTAAATACCTTATCAAGTATTAGATGCTCGATTATGTCATCATTTTCAAATTAAGTGTAAAATATGAAAAATTCTCACAAGATCTTGGTCATCATGATGGGATAGGTTTTTGAGGCTAAATCAACACACAAACTGAAATGACCCACAAGACCAACTCTAGAGAGCCAAGAGAGTTAAGACATTTAAAGAAAAAATAGGGGTTAATACTTTAATTTCATGTTAATTGATTTATATGAAGCTTTCTCTCATGTAAATGGTATTCCCAATAGAGGTGGTTATGAGACTTAGTTTAGCATATAAACTGAGATGGGCCACAAAGGTAAATTGGGAGTGTTGAGACAAACTAGCTAAGAGTAGGAGTACAATCTTGGTGAGAGACCAAAAAATTGTTCCATGATTCATGATGAATTAGAGAATGTTATGTAAGTAAAATTAAATGGTGACTTTGTTAAGAAATACTCCTTAATATTTTAGAATGATAGAAACATATCTATAAACCCATAATTTTAGTATGAGACTACGTATAGAACATGAATAAATTAAATAAAAGAAAAGATGGGAATGGATAAGATACCAAATATGGAATTTTAATTGACCTGTTGTGTGTAATTTATTCAATTACCACTTCTTATAACATTAAATGACTAACTAGTATAGATCCAATCATCAGTATAGTGAATCCTACATTGAGAATATTCACCTAGATATTTTATGGTTACTAGCCAAGTGATCATAGCCTTGATGGATTTATATTTCATCCTACTATAGGCATTTATCATTATATCTAAGAATCCATGTCCCTATTATAGGTTTCCTAAATCACCTAAAAGTTTAGTTTTTTCATAAATTGATTTTTCTTTTGTTTCTTTATTTTTACTATCTCAATTCCTAGTTAGGGATCACCAGTGGAAAGTGAAATTTAGAATTATATTTTTTTCACCCTAGATATTCAACACATTAGGTTCATCTAGGTAATTACATAAACCATTTAAATTTGATTTTTTTCTTGGTTTGGAGATAATTTATTCGTTGATTGAATAGTTTACACAAACTTGTCTAAACATAAACAAATTAAAAACACACATGATATATTAAACCTTAAAATTGACTCAAAAATAGAATATAATGATAAAAACTATTTAGATTACTTAAGCACCAAAATGTGATTTGTGTCACTTACCTATAGGTCTTTCATTCTTCATTCATTAACCAATTTGAAACCCATAGGGAAAAACAAATGGTCCATACCAAAAAGAGACAAGTAACAAGATCAAGCTAATAACGAAAGTGATAAAAATAGGAAAATCAAACTAAACTATCCATGAAATAAAGAAACAAAGTGATAAATCAAATAAACAAAGGAAAATAAAAATTACATACATGACCTATTAGGCTAGTTTAAGTTTGGAATTAATGGTTGAGGAATTGGTCATTAATAGGCAATGGGATGTCCTCACTATTTAGACACCTAATAGAGATCACATTCATGTTCATGAATTTTATAATATTGGTATATATCATACCAAAGGGACACCCATATTTATGATGATGTTGACCTCTAAATTCATGTATACTATCCCATAGAGTTTTATGTATAATGTGCTCATGAAAATTAAGAAAAATATCATTATTAAGTCCAACAATGTATTTACATTTAATTTTCAAAAAACAATTATAATAGGCTTGGATAAATACCTATGACAATATAGTAAAAAATTATAGTGAGGGATAGGGGTGGGTATTAACACATACTAGAGAGATTAAAACACCTAACTTATACAAAATATGTTCTTTGTGGTAGTCGATAAATGAGTCAATTTTGACTAATATGTTTCTCATAAGAATGTTATGAAATCATCCCTTTTTTTTCATTTTAACCATCCATAAGTCCCATGTTATATCATTTTAATGAGCTTATCATGTTATCATCAATGGATAAATTATGCAAAGAGTTATATTGGGTTAAGGCATCCTAAGATCTAACTCCCACTAGTCTCATTTCTTCCTCTAGGCCATCATGTTCATGATTATTCATGTCTGATTTGATTTCCTCTATTGTTGATAAGGGCATAGGAATATTGTAATCATACTATATATTATATCACAAATGATTTAAGCTTTCAAATATAGGGTAAATAACATGATTTTCAGTCTGTTTCCACCTATCATCAATAATGAATAAGTGTTTTTCTTTAGTGGTGATGACCCTCATAACTATAACATTTAGGTTTATGCCAATTGAATCATAAGTAGGGGTTGTCTTGGAGTAGGATATCTTCAATTTTTAACTCATTTAATTAATCCTTTTCATGGGTACAACTAATTACAATGTTATTTTCTTTTGTTTCATATATCTCCAAGGATGAGACAAGAGTTACACTATTAAAACTAAGATACTAGTTTTCCTAAATCAGAGATTCAAACGTAGCAACAATAGCATATGATATGTTCATTTTTTATGCATAGATTGCATCTTCTCTATATAACTACTCCATTTTTATACTTATTATACAAGCTAGTTATAAGTAGTTTCTAATTCACCTTATTTTATATGTATCTCTTTGCTACTTTGATTTTCACTCATGAACTTGCCTAAAATTATTTATACAAATCCATCATTAGATTCTTCATGATTACTGATCTCTTGATTTTTTCCTTACCTACATAATGCAACATTATTGGTTAACAAGGCCATTTTATCAATTGTCTCATTTCCACATCTTTGGGCCCCAAATAAAGAACTTTTTAAAATGGTTTCATAGGCCAACCTATACATTACTTGTTTATTATATCCTACAATATATGGCACTTGATTAAAAATAACACCAAAAGAGTTTTCATTACTAAATCAACGTAAAACAGCCTATTTTTCAAATGATGAATTAACATTATTACATGTGTTAAATGTATTAGTATGGTTATCATTGGTCACAATGAGGTTTGATTTATTTCATGCTTCATTAATGCATGTCTTAAAGTCACAAATTGATTAATGGAAAAACATGTAGGCAATTAAATTTATTAATTTTAGGTGTAAACATTTGGCTTTCCTAGAGAATAAAATGGGTCAACACCATAACCATGTAGCATTTGTTTTTTTTCAATGATGAATGTTTCTTGTGATTTCTATGAGAATGATGTGAGATAAAATTTATTCCTTAGAAAAATCATGGTGGTCAAGGGATCTAAAATTTTCAAATATATTTCAATATAAACCACTTCCATTTATATGAGTGTATCTCTCAACCTATTGTATAATTAGTGAAAGTGAAAATTAAATGAACTGATGGGTTCACTAATATCCCTATAGGTTATATCAAACTAATAGTGTAGGGTATAATGGTTAATGGACACATTAAAATGGTAAAAAATCACTTTTAAAAACAATCTATGAGGTAATATACCTATCTGGTAGGTCAAGGAACCAACTGTAAGCAACCTTAACCAAAGAGTAATGAAATAGTTAAAAGGATATGTGTTCATATTGGATTTGATTTTGGATAATGGCATCCTTGAATTCCTAATTTTTTTATTCTATAGTATGAATCCCACCATGTGTCTATTTAAGACAAAAATTTTGTTATTCTTAGGAAAGATATGAGAAGCCCTTAGAATGCTCACACGGAATCCACCTCCACCATGCCAAGTAAAGGCCATGGGTTGGGTGAAAACTTCAACTTTCCTAATTTAAGACTTGGAATGTCATTCTAGGTATTTTTTATAAAATATTAAAGTGTAAGGTTTTCATTAATTTTTATTTCAATCCCTCCCAATTCTTGTTTGTTGACATCTCTTTCAGGCATGCAATGGTTTGGGAGAAGCATAAAGGATGGCCAAAAGACTAAACAAGTGATAAATTTAATAATATAAACATTCCCTCCTTCTAGTTCCAGATTTTTTATGGGTTTCATGCACACAATAAGTTAGAAGAATCTTAAAGGATGGCCATAAGACCAAACAAGTGATAGATCAAAATATTCTAGTTTTTGGGGCCACAAGACCTAATCAAGCTAGGGACCCCCAACTACAACTATGTTAAGTATCCCCCAATATCACCATTTTAGTCATGTATTAAAACCTCCATAGCATATGTATGGATAGGAGGAGGGATGCATACCTAATTAGGTCTATGAGTTTTATTATGAACTATGGATAGGATGGGGAACAACCCCTAACCTAATCCCCCTAGTTAATAAAGGTTGATGTTAGAGGCTTGATGATACCTAGTCAAGGTTTAAACCCTGACCATCATTAAAAACTCAATGACTCAGACTCTAAAACCTATGTAGGAAGTAAAGTCCAATTAACATTAAAAAATGACAACTTTTCCTACACAAACCTATGTAGACTTTAATACCCACACAACAAATCAAACTACCAACCTATTCCCTACCAACCTAATTGATCTAAACTTTCTTGAATCCCTATGTTGAGACTTAATTGGTAAATATAACTCACTTATAAAAATATAAGACAAAAAATATTTCCCTAGACCTAATTGGGGTTTGGAAACCCAATTAGGTCTACATTATTTATAAATTGTTTACACAAAATAAATCAAGGAAATAAGTTATATTACAACTAGAAGATGCCAATTTTGACCCTGAAGACCTAATTGAGTATTGAATTCCCTATTAGGTTTGAAACTTACAAAAAAAATTGATCAGATATAATAGAACTGATTAGGTAAAATTGAAATCTTTTGAAAAATCTTAAGGGTAATAAGTTTGATTACAACTGGAAGATTCTAATTTTGATGACAAAGACCTAATAAGATCTTGGATGCTTGATTAGGTTTGAAAACATAGAAAAAAATAATGATCTAAAACATACCTAATTTAGTAAAATATAAATATTTTCCATAATTTTGTAGAATTCATCTAAGTGTCAATAGGGCATCAAAAATTCATTTTTATAACAAGTGTTAAATACAAAAAAGTTGTGATCTTAGTTATCACAATGGGATAGGTTTTAGAATATAAATTAGCACACAAAATGAAATAAACCCCTAGACTATCTCTTAAATCTTAGAGATATATATTTTCAAAGTCAAATTTGGAGGTCAAGAGTCCAGTTTCATGTTAAGTTCTTTATATGAAGTTTTCTCACACATAAGTGGTCTTGCCATCAAAGGTGGTTATGGGATTCAGTTTGGCATAAAAAATTAGATGGAACACAAAGGAAACTTGGGAATGTTGAGACCAACTAGCCATGAGTGTGATAACTATAATATAAATAGGCCAAAAAAGGGGTTCCATGACTCTTGAATAATTAGGGTGTGTTGTGTAAGAAAGGACATGAACACCTACTCTCATTTGATTCACATGAAAAAACATTTTCGATAATAAAAAAGTAAGTGAAGGTATGTAGTTATAAAATTATTTACTTTCATTTATCTTATAATGTCTACTATACTTTGATATCTTAATTATTACATTGATATGTTCTTTATTAAAGTAACATCATATGTTACATTTTGGTGACACATGATGAGCTTCAAGTTAGGGCATATGTACACACATAATATTTTAAAAATTTATAATTTATTGATTCTTTCTCTCTTTAATAACTTTTCAAGTTTCAATCTATTTTAGTGCACACCTTAAAGGGTTCATTAGGAAAGGGTCGGTCATACCATTGGTGCTTCACAAGATTGTTGTCTAAATATATCATGCATATGAACACTAAAAAATCTTACTTGATCTCCTATAAAATACTCCTCATAAATACCCATTAACTAAGAAAAGACCTATATTTTATGACTATATCAGCCTAGATCAATGTATTATTTTGGGCTACCACTAAAATTCAAACTAGGTTAACCCACATTGATGTAGTTTTGAAAGTCATAGTTCACACTTCTTAACTAAGTTGACCCAAGCTAACCTAGTTCAAAATTAAATGGTAACTTTTGAACTAATTTGAAGTAGGTTGATATTGTCACATAAAATTTTATAATTATTTAGGATCATTTTACATTATAATTACAAGTACAATTTCAATACAATAGAGAGGAACATGCATTTTCACACTATTATTTCTCATAATTTTTTCTTATTCTACATTTAGGATAAGTTATTGATTAGATCGTATCTTTGATGGAAATTACTTGTATTTTGGAATCTTAGATGCAAATAGAAGTATTTTATCCTATATATAATTTAAAAAATTGTCATCCTTACAACTACAACATCCTCTTGAAAATCATCATTGGTCAAGGGAGAGATTGAGGCTTGATAGGTTCTATTCAAGGTAAGAATTTATAACCTTAAATATTTCATCTAATATATAAATATTTCATAATCAATAGTTTTGAATATATAAATTTTTATTTTAAGCACCTCTACACTTAAAATTAGTGAAGCTATAGGGTTATTCAAACCTACCATTTTACACCCTAGAAAACCTAGGTCTACATTTTCCTACCATGGTTCCTTACCCTTTTTAGTATTACCCTAACCATCTCCCTTATTTGTGTTAAAATATTTGGTAAAACTATATTATATTATTTCCATTTTTATTAGGTATATATTTAGGTTTATTTCATTATATGTATTTCATATAGGCTTTAGAACCCTCTTCATTGATGTTGTGTGATAATTTCTCCTCTAACTAGGTTTAGCATATCCAATTGTTCATGCCTCAAAATAACTAATTATCCAATTGTTTTTAGTTTATTTAGGTTATCTAAGTCCATATATATTAGGTAAGATAAATTTTAATTCTATGTTCATTCATTTCATATACATCCAACACATGAAAATTTTGACTATAAGATCCATACTATACATGCACACAAAGATATTTAAAACTATGGCTAACAATTATGAAAAGACAAATCAAAATCAAAATATGTGAAGCCTATTAAAATAATTTATAATAACATCTCAATAGAAACATGTGTGACCATTACTCAAAAAATCACTAAGTTAACTATTAAATGCATGCATCGACAAACATTTAAAAAGCACATGTTTATCCATAAAAAGAATGAATGATAGAAAACTTTAACTAATATACTTGACTACAATATATAACACTTGGTTTAATACTTTGACTACATATATTTTAAAACATAGGATTCATGGTGAAAACTATGAATGCATGATAAAAAAATCCATAATTATTTACATCTAACTGTAAGAAAAATACACATGTAATCATAGGAAAAACAACTACTAGTTTTTTAAAACATGTAGAATTCATGACTAAAAAATATATGAATCTCATGAAAATATTGCATGAAATAAGTCATTTTAAAGTAACCTAATGCATGTATGAAACAACATTAATTTGAAGGTTATGCATAGATAAGTTATTTCAAGCAAAACAATATGATATCTCTATCGGTTCCAACATGTTCCATTCTCAAACATTCACATAGGGACACTCTTATTTCATTAAAACTATTTTTTCTATTGTCTCTAGCCATTTTAACTTTGAAACCCTATCTATAGATGTTTCATGTTTGATGGTCTGAATTGGTTAATCTTTTAGGATATCTTTATTCTCTTTGAAATAATGTATGTTGGACCTTGGGAACCTTGTATTTCAATATTAATTTCTTAAAAACCTATTATTCCTTTGTTATCCTTATTTGACATCTCAAATAAAATCAAAGTCTGACATTTACAATGTCATTTATGATATTCAAAATGGGAAAATCAAGACAAAGTTTAATATTTGTTTCATTATTTTTTAGGTTTGATTACATACCATTGTGATTTTATTCCATTTCCAGATGTATTTTCATGAGTCTATTTAGATTTAATAAGCCTAATAGTGTTGATGTTCTGATTATGCTTATTTTTCATTAGCCAATTTTCTTACTTTTGGGATAACTTACTAATGAATTCATTTGACTTGGTTCTTTTGTTGCCTTGTATTTTTTATAAGTTTTTCTCCCCAACCCTTCTATATGATCGAGATCATTCCATGTGGCATGATCCCATTCACCTAGGCACCTAGGGGACTTTTAAATACTTATTTTTTGTTGGAAATTTTCCAATCCTCTAGGCCCTGACATCGTTCCATGTGGCATGATCCCAATGACCCAACCCAATGGATAATTAAAGGCATTAACACCTTATAAGATTAGAACCTCAAAACCTTAGAACCTAAAAATCTTGGACTTTTATAACCTTGGGGGTATTACAGTATTAACCTAGAATCCCAGGAGTTGAATGATATTAAAAAAATATCTTGGCCCTAAGGCCCCAAAAAGATGCCACATAGCACCCTTACAAGAGCCTAGGAGCCTGGAGTGATTACAACATTATCCCAAGGCGTAAAGAGCCAAGGAACATAGAAAATACCACACGAACATGGTGAAGATATAAGTAAATATCAAAGTACATCCCAAGGGTAATAAAAAGTTTCCAAGTGGAAAATTAGGACCTAGAGGGAAAAGCCAATAACCTAGTAAAGGAAAGGAATATGAAGTTGAGAAGAGACATGTGATCAATGGAAAAGAGCTCAAGCTAAACAATGTAAAAAAAAGGAAAATAATTACTAAGGACATAATATAAGATGACCCTAAACCACATAAAATGACTAAGTCATCATAAATGGAACAAGCCAAAATTTCATGGCCTATCAAAATGTTAGAATGACCCAAATTGAGGAGAATAGCAAAAAAATCAATTGAGTTGGCTTTTAAGGGATCTGACTAGTCAAGGGAGGTACATGGAGTGAATTAGTGTCTTCATGACCCCAATATTCTCCTAAGTGGGCTAAATACAAGAATAATTAAAAATAATTATCCCAAAAGGGAGAATTGAGGAATCATTTTAGTTGGATATCTATCACAACCATGGAAAAAATAAAAATGAAATTTGATATTTTATGAGTGGAAGGGAATAGTCTAATTTCATGTAGTTGTATCACCCTAGTGTGAAAACAATGGCTAGATAGGGGTACCTTGTGCTACTTGGAGATAAGTCCCATTCTCTTTTGTATAAAAAGCATTTCAGGTTTTTGTAAAAGAGTGGGAGATGTTATGCACCAAAACTCTATAGAAACTATGATAGGCCCAATCCTATCTTTTTCTTATTTTATTTGGCTTGATATTGTCTACCGAGAAGGCACATGATTTTATGCACCAAAAATATATATAAATTGTGATAAGCTTAGTCTCCTCTTTTTTTTGTTTTATTTTTGCTTACGATTGTCTACCTAGAGGGCACATTTAAATTCTTTTATAATAAAAATGAAATAGCTATTAGTCTGGTTTAAAATTCATGTTGTTCTCTAGTAATGTATTTGATTTATTGATAGAATATAATTTATTGGTGTTAATAATAGATTATAATTATTATTTACTAATGAATATGTTGGTAATATATTCATTGATGTCAAAGGTCTAGCATTGGTTATAAAGGCCCCATTGCATTTAATGATGTTTTTAATATTCATATCTTGGCTAATGTGTGTTAATATTTAATTAATATTAATGAATATATTTTTGGTTGCATATAAGTTCAAAGTGGGCCCATTGAGAAGTCAAAGAGTCATGGGGTAAAGACAAAAGAGGAATGGGACACATTTTCTCATGAAGAGCCATCTTGAGGAATTTAAAGAGTCACCATGTGAAGACAAAAGAGGGTATGGAACATTTTTCCATGAAGGAAAACTTTGAGGAATATGAAAAGTCACCAAGATAAAGATAAAATAAGAAAGGATGAATTTGATTATGAAGGGTCACCATGTGACTTTTCAAATGCAAGGATACGAAGGGTCATGCAAGTTTGGCATCATTTTCCATGAGGATTGAAGGGTCACAAAGGGTGAATGCCAAAAGTCATTTGGAAAGCTATAAATAAAAGCTTGAAAAGCCATTTGTAAAATGCAAGATAGTGTATGGTTTGTAAATATTTTAGAGGAGAGAAAAGTAAGATATATTTTAGAGTTCTATCATTTGTTTAGTAAGCAACATTGAGAGATAGTTGTGTTTTATACACAATATGGGTTGGTGCTCCTATGGGTTGGTGCTCACAAATATTTGCAAGGGTTTTTTGCTCATAAATATTTGTTGTGTTGGTGCTTGGCAAAGGGGTTAGTTCTATTCCAAGTTGGTGCTTGAAAACTATTTAATTTGAGTTGATGTTCATTCATATAGTTGAGATTATTCTCTATGTTTTTTCCCACTTTGGGTTTCCACGTAAAAATCTAGTGTCTCTCTCTCTCTTGTGTGGTACATGTTATTATTTTATTTTTATTTCATATATTGAATGTGAGATTAAGTGGTTAAAGAAAATAAATAATATTAAGTAAAAGATATATAATATACTGATTCACCCCCCCCCCTCTCAATATATTTCATGCTTAATAATTGGTATCAGAGTACATTCTTTTGGAAAAAAAATTATAGCTTGAAGGTAGATTAGAAAAGCATGATGGTTGGATCACATGAAGGTTTTTATAAAAATAAGGAACCTTTGTTTGATGGGAAAAATTATGATTTTTGGAGCATAAGGATGAAGACTTATTTTATGGCCCTTGGATTAGACATTTGGTAAGTAGTGGTGGAGGAATATGAGGAGCTACAGACACTTGTAACTACTCTAGTGGAAAAAAAGGCAAGTGAAAATAATGCTAAAGCTTTAAATGTTATTTTATGTGGTTTATGTGAATTATAATTTGTTAAAGTTATGCAATGTAAATCTACTCATTAAACTTGGGTAAAACTTGAGAATATTTACAAAGGTGATGGAATGGTTCAACAAGCTAAGATTCAAACTTTTAGAAGATAGTTTGAGAGTTTGAAGATGGAAGAGGAAGAAAATATCTAATCAAGTTATCTTTTGTGGGTTGATCAAATAGTTAATCAGATTCAAGGTCTTAGAGAAAATTTAGAAGAATCAATTATGGTATAAATTTTTTTTAGATCTCTACCATTGAGATATGATGCAAAAAGTTTGGCAATTGAAGAGATGAAAAATTTATCCAAGATAAAGATGGATGAGCTACATGGTATTCTTACAGCATATGAGATGTAGACTGAACAAGAAAAACCCTCAAAGAGATAAGTTGCATTCAATACATCAAAGAAAGAGAAGGCTAAGATTCAAGAATCAAGTGATAGTTCTAGCAATGATGAAGATGACAAGGGAGATATATTCATTAGTAAGTCAAAAAATGGCATAGGTAAATATCAAGGAAAATTGCCTTTTAAATATTTTAATTATGGGAAGATTAGACATTTGGCATCTAAGTGCCCAGATAAGGGTAATGGTGACAATGAAGAAGGAAGTCTACATACAAGAAGAATTTCAAAGAAGAATTTAAGAAGGGATTAGAGAAAAAGAGTTTATATTTTAAATATCCTAGCTCAGTTGAAGATAGTGGAGTTAGTGGTTCATAATAAGAAGAGATTCCATTCATGGCCATACATGAAGATGCCTCCACAAGAAAAAGTACAAATGATCAAGAAGAAGAATAAGATGAAGCCATAGTGAATCTAGAAGGAGAACTCATTTTTACCTTAGAGAAGTTAAAATCTCTTGAGAAGAAGAATCGAAGATTAAAGATCCAGATCGAGAAAATTGAAAAGGAGTCAAAGGAAATAATTGAAGATCTACAAGCACATTTTGAAGAAGCCAAGAAGAATAAAAAAGATCTAATGGCACAGTTGAAAAAAGTAAGTGAATAATGTGAAATGTATGTTATTGAAATTTATTCTTTAGAAGTAGATCTTGAGAAAACAAATAAATCAATCAATGATAGATCAGCCAATGATTCAAAATTTGAGAATAACACTAATATGTTGAATAAAATATTAGAAAGTTAAAGATCAATGTCAGATAAGATATGTATCAAATTTAAAAAAGAGAAAGGGGAGGCCACTACTTTCATAGACAAGGTTAACATAAAAAAAGGAAAGAGCTATATTTAAGCTCTTACAAAAGATGAAATAAAAAAGGAAGAAGTTAAGAATACATAGAACATTTCAAAAAAAGAAGGCTAGAAGGAACAAAGCTACAAAAGGCAATCAGGTCAGAGATACACAAATAGGTCCTATTTTTATGGTTACTATTTTTATTTTAATTTATATGGTCATAAGAAAATAGAATGTCAAAAAAGTGATATCAATTTTAAAAATAAGGAGAAAGAAACTCATGCAGAGTCAAGCAGAAGCCATAACTCTTTTACTCCTCTATCAAGCTTTAATGAAGAGGCCATAATATATTACAAGTAAAAAAAAATTGGACACATATATTGATACTATATAATCATGTTTGATTTAGTCAAGAAGTACCATAGTTTTAAGGCTCCATTCATCAAGAAGAAAGTTCAAACAAGCTCATGGTAGAAGAAACAACATGTAAAATCTATGTTGGTACAGACATCTTTGCATGCAAGAAATGAAGAAAATCCATAGTTCATTGATAGTGGATGTTTGAGGCACATGATAAATGACAAAATTAAGTTCATAACCTTGAAGAATATGAATGGTGGCACAGTGAAATTTAGAGATAATACTACTACCAAAATTTTTGGAAAATGTACACTAATTTTGGATAATGGTAGAACTAAAACTAAAAATGTTTTATATATAAAATATCTTAAGAATAATGTTTTGACTATAATTAAAATGTGTGATTAGGAGAACACACTAAATTTTTATGTAGAAGGTTTTGAAATTAGGAGAAAATATTTAGATGTGTTGGTTACAGATGCTCAGTGAATAGGTAATAATTTGCATATGTTATCAGACATCAAAGGTCAAAGATGTTGTTTGAGTTAGATTAAATAAATTTGGCTATTGCACATGAGAATGGGACAAATAAATTTTAAAAATATTGTCAACATCATCAAGAATCAAGTAGTTAAAAATCTTCTAAATATTACAAATCCATCAGACGCGCTTTTTGAGCCTTGTCAACATGAGAAGCAAGCTAGAAGATGGTTCAAAACAAAAGAGTACTTGACCACTCAGATGTTAGATCTTGTTCACACTAATTTTTTTGGACCTATGAGAACTCAAAGTACTCAAGGTGATAAATATTTTATGTTTATTATTGATTATTTTTCACATATGACTTGGGTAATATTTTTAAAGAAAAAATTGGAAGCTTTCAAACATTTTAAAGCAATAAAAGCATTAGTTGAGAATGAAACTAGTTTGAAGATTAAGTGCCTAAGATCAGATCAAGGAGGAGAATTCATGTCAGATTATTTTATTGAGTTTTATGAAGACCATGCAATAAAGAGACATTATTCAACAACAAGAACTCCACAACAAAATGAAGTAGTCGAACAGAGAAATAAAATAGTTCAAGAGATGACAAGGACAATGCTAAATGAATCTAAGATACCAGATAAATATCTGAGAAAGGTATTTAATACAATAGTGCATATTCATAATAGATAATTATTTAGATTCAATAGTGATAAAACTACTTATGAGCTATGAAAAGACAAACTAGCAATAGTTGATAATTTTAGAGTTTTTGGCAGTAGATGCTTCATAAAGAGAACTATTGAAAAATTGGGTATGTTTGAATCTAGAGCAGATGAAGGTATATTTCTTGGTTATTCCTTCAAAATTAAAAAATAAATGTTCTAACAAAAAAACCAATAAAATAGTTGAAAGTGCAAGTGTCAAGATAGAGGAAGAAGGAGAATATATAATTAGTGATCTAATAGACATTTCTAAGTTCATTAAAGAGGAAGATTTTGAAGAATCAGATGAAGATGAGAAAAAGGACACCAAAACTATATCTAAATATGTTCAAAGAAATCATAATGAAAGTGACATCATCAAGGATATAAATGAAGGAATTCACACTAGAATAATGATGGTAAGTGAATCTGAGCAAGTTAATATTTCTTTGTTATCTATAATTTAGCCTATAACTTTTTCAAAAGCTATACATGATAAGCATTGGGTTAAGGAAATGGTTGAAGAATTAAATTAGATAGAAAATAATGATACTTGGGAATTATTGCCTAGACCAAAAGATCACAATGTGATAGGAACAAAACAGGTTTACAGAAAAAAGTTAAATAAAAATGGAGAAGTGACCAAAAATAAAGTAATATTAGTATGTAAAGGATATGCTTAGATTGAGGGAATAGATTTTGAAGAAAATTTTACACCAGTAGCAAGGCTAGAGGCTATTTGAATGTTTCTTGCTTATGTAGAGTTTAAAAATTTCAAAGTTGTTTAGATGGATGTCAAATATACCTTCCTAAATAGGAATCTAGAAGAAGAGGTCTACATTTAGTAGCCTAAGGGATTTATTCTCTCAAATATTAGTAACTATGTATACAGATTGAATAAAGCACTGTATGGATTGAAACAAGCTCCTAGAACTTGGTATACAAGACTTGATAAGTACCTACAGGATCAAGGTTTCAAGAGAGGATTTGATGATAGTAATCTCTACATCAAAATAGAAGGTGAGAATCAATTGATTGTTGTGGTATATGTTGATGAAATCATTTTTGGAGGAAACATTGAAAAGATAACAAAATAATTTTCTAATAATATACAAAAATAATTTGAGATGTTTATGCTTGGATAATTTTCATTTTTCTTAGGGTTTCAAATATTTCAATCAAATAAAGGAATTTTCATATCTCAAAGTAAATATGCCAAGGAAATGTTGAAGACATTTGGTTTTGAGGATCATGTACCTATTGGCACACCAATGAGTATATGAAATAAGGTGAGAAAGGATGAAGATTTACCTATTGTAGATCAATATTTGTATAGATATATGATTGGTAGTATTTTATATTTGATATAATCAAGGCCAGACATCATGCATGTAGTAGGTATAGTTTCAAGATATCAGTCAGCTCTAAAAGATAGTCATGTTCAGTTGGTGAAGAGAATATTTAGATATATCAAAGGGATATTGGATTATGGATTTTGGTATCTCAAAAGTAGATATTTTACTTTGGTTGCTTATACAAATTTATATTGGGTAGGTTTCTTGGATGATAGAAAGAGTACAAGTGGAGCTTTCTTCCTTAGTGATATCTTAGTATCATGGCTAAGCAAAAAGTAGAATTTAGTATCACTTTCTATAGATGAAGTATAATGTATTGTAGTGGTATTGTGCTATACTCAAGTGCTTTGGATGAAGAAAACTTTGGAAAATATCAAGGTAAAATATGATGAACCTATTTCTATTTTTTGTGATAACACAAGTGCTATTAATATTTTGAATAATCCAGTGATTCATTCAAGAACAAAACATATTCCCATCAGATATCACTTTTTGAGAGAGCAGGTTGTAAATCAATAGGTTAAGATGGAATATATTAGTACTATAGAGCATATTATAAATATTTTCACAAAGGCACTACCAAAAGACACATTTGAGTATCTATGAGAGAAGTTGGGAGTAATTTATTTTACTTCCTACCATTGAGTATTAGCATTAGTTGAGGGGGAGCTAATTGTTAGCTTCAAGATAGGCCCTTTACCATTGATGTCAAAGGGGGAGAAGAATAGGTATAGGTTTAGGTGAAAAAATAGGTGTAGAATAGGTACATGTTGCTATAGTAAGGAGTAATTATTTTATATTTTTTAGATGGCAGTATGCACATGTTTCAATATGTGGTAGTTTCAATTTGAGGTTGCCATTAATGAAAAAGGGGAAGATTGTTAGAAATATTGTCATTGATGTCAAAGTTCTAGCATTAGTGATAAAGGCCCCATTGCATTTAATGATGTTTTTAATATTCATATCTTGGCTAATGTGTGTTAATATTTATTTAATATTAATGAATATATTTTTGGTTTCATATAAGTCAAAAGAGGGCCCATTGAGAAGCCAAAGAGTTACGGGGTAAATAAAAAAGTTGAATGGGACACATTTTCTCATGAAGAGTTATCTTGATAAATTCCAAGAGTCGAGTCATCATGTGAAGACAAAAGAGGGTATGGTGCATTTTTCCATGAAGAGAAACTTTGAGGAAATATGAAAAGTCACCAAGATAAAGACAAAAGAGGAAAAGATGAATTTGCTTATGAAGGGTCACCATGTGACTTTTCAAATGCAAGGATACAAAGGGTCATGCAAGTTTGGTGCAATTTTCCATGAGGATTGAAGGGTCAAAAAGGGTGAATGCCAAATGTAATTTAGAAATCTATAAATAAAGGCTTGAGAAGCCATTTGTAAAATTCAAGATAGTGCATGGTTTGTATTTGTTTTAGATGAGAGAAAAGTAGGAGATATTTTAGAGTTATATCATTTGTTGAGTAGGCAAAATTGAGAGATAGTTATTTTTTATACACAAGATGGGTTGGTGCTCACAAATATTTGTAAGGGGTTGGTCCTCTTGTACTTTGGTGCTCACAAATAGTTGTTGTGTTGGTTCTTGGCAAAGGGGTTGGTACTCCTGTAAGTTGCTACTTAAAAACTTTGTAATTTGAGTTGGTGCTCATTCATATACTTGAGATTTTTCTCTGTGGTTTTTCCCACTTTGGGTTTCCATGTAAAAATCTAGTCTCTCATTGGTGCATGTTATTGTTTTAGTTTTATTGCATATCTTGAATATGAGATTATGTGGTTAAAGAAAAGAAATTAGATTAATTAAAAGATATATAATATACTGATTCACCCCCCCCCCCTCTTATTATATTTCATGCTTAATATAATATGAAATTATATTGTGTAATATTTAGCTTGATTAATTATGAATTTCCATTCTGTTTAACCTAGAATTATGCCAATACATTGTGTACAATAGTTACATGCCTTTCACATGTTTTTATTTTATAAAATTTTAGGGTGATATGTTTATTTAATTACTTATAATCCTACCCATTATGTTGATTTAGTTTGTATTAAAATTATACCTAGTACACAATGGTATAATTATGATTAGGCATGATTTTAATTTTTGGCATTGACAATATTTTTTCAATCAAGGAACCAATTAATTTCATAAATTACTCTTTCTCCCCTTTTATATTTTTTTTTGTGATGAATATTATAACCATTATATTATGGCGTGTTTCAAATTTTAATAAGGAATAAAGTAATTAAGCAAACATTAGTAAGATTTATTAGACAACATGAAGTGGATTGAAATTTTGGTGGTTAATTGCAATTTCTCACCTAGCTAAATGATTGGAAAGTTCTACTCCATTTGATTCAACTAGATGTATCCTAAAAATGAGAGTACATTGTGACCCATGTATTTTTATATCCATTTGTCCCATCAATTTAGTTAGTCCCATAAACATTTTTATTATGGGTCATAAATTAAGACCAACAACAATTAGTGTAGGAGGGCCAATGCTTTCTATATAGTTTGAAATTATAAATAATTTGTGTTAATATTATTTATTATCTACTATAAATTTGAATATTATCTATATTTTATGTTTTATTAGTTTAATTTATTTATTCTAAATATCTCTAACTCATATTTGATATCTTTAACAATCTATAGCATGTTAAGCTAATCATTAAATTTTGAGTAATCAGAGGTGCATTTATTGTATCAAGATTTTAAATATTTATGAGATCATGAAATAATTGAAGGATATAACCTTATCCACCCCTATAATTTCATCCTCTCAACTTGCCCAGAATAGACCCCCACCTATTATTGCACCCATGGCTAGGTTAATATGGTCTATAATAAATGTTCCAAGTGACTTACATGATCTTCCTAGGAACCCTAAGAGATACCTTCCAAGGGTAAACCCAATTATTTTTAGTATATTTTGATAACATGTCACATCCTACAAAACTTCCCTTAGGTTACTCAATGTTGATCATGAAGATGTGGCTTGTAAGTTATTCCCTTTCACCTTGCTTGAGGTAGCCTATGATTGGTTCCTTAAATTCATTGAGAATTTAATTAGAAGCTATAATCAAGTGATAAAAATTTTATTATCCTAATTTTTTAAATTGGTATACCCAAGTATTCTATATCAATGATTTGCTTGCATGAGAAGGGATCCCAATAAACCTATTTTCAAAAGATGTATAGCAAGGTAATAACCCTATATATACAAAATGAACAATTAGCATTAGAAATTTTTAATAATACCTTGGACCCATAGACAACCATGTTATTGATAATGGATCCAACTATCATAGATCTACCTCTCATCTATGCAAAGGTAATAAAGTGAATAGGTGACTCAATCCATAAGGATAAATGTTGGCCCATATTCATAATGTCCTCCAAAACATTCTATAATTAAATCCTATCTCACCTATAAATCATAATGTTCTAATTCTACAGCCTCTCCCAATCATGAATCAACTTCCTCTATTCCATGCTTCTCTAAATTAGAATTTAGGACATTCAAATTCTTTTGGTAATGAGGATATGCCATGATATTATAACCAAGTTATAGTGTTAGTTATGACTAATAACATGTTGAATTAAAATAAATAAATAGCTAAGCCTTATCTAACTTAAATTCAAAGGATGATATATAGGTTGAGCAATAATTTCCATAGTTTGAAAAAAAGTGGGTAGTTTAAGGAGTGATAATTCTACCCTAAATTTCATGTATTATTGTAATTAAAGACCCAATAACAAACAAGGAAATAAATTTGAGTCTCCATATAGTAAAATTCTTAAAATCAACATCATGGATATTTACCTACCTAACTATTGTCTTGTGCATAACACATCCCATCATGGGGAACTTGATTGTATTAAGTTTTGCAATGCCTTTAAAATATTTCAAAAGGATATTAATAAATATGATCTTATTATAAATAACCATAATATTTTGGGTCACCTTGATGTTCTTATTTCATCCAAATCACCTAATACAATCATGGTTTTGGATACTTTATACTTTCCTAATGAAGGAGATAATGAACTTGATGAGAATACCAATGATATTAAGGCTGTGTAGTAATTATACTAGGGAAATTATGCACTGAGGAATAGGGTACACTAACCCATAACAACCTCAACACCACCCAATAATATTTTTATGCTTCCTTATCCAAATTCTAGCAATTATCTTCCCATAACAAAGTTAGGGGATAGTTAACCCACCACTAGTAAGACTAGCTACAACATAGTAGAAGATATGAAAAGGATAAAAGCTAATTTAACTATCCTTAAATTGAAACATATTATTGATCATATCAATTTAATCCTTAAGTATCTTATATAAAATATTATTCATCCAAAATATAAGTCCACATCTAATAATAATGTTGTGACACACAAGGTAAAAACATTAGTTAATCATAATCCAAATCTTTGGTAAGAATTCACAATTGCTTGACCAAATTAGATAAGGTAGTGGTTCAATTAGATAAGTCTAAAGTCAGGGTTGTGGGATAAATTTTTAATGTTCATATGCATTTTTAGGATGAACCAAGAATGCAACATCTCATATAAATATAAATGGTTGAAATCCCAGAGTCATATGTCATGTTACTAAGTGGAGATTGGTCTAAATATATTAATTGTTATATGCCAAAATACTTCTCACATATGTGGATACCATTGATAGGAGTGGAAAATTATATAATAATTTATATAGATCCATGCATGTATATGATGATTAAAAAATATAATTCAATCAATGAATAAGTGCGTTTTACCTCCATGGATATAGGTGTTTATACCCTAATCACCAAACCAACAAACAAATAAAAACTCAACCAAGACTAAAATTTAGGTATGTGGTCTTTGTATTTTTATGGATCCTAATATAATAAAATATTGGGAGTAGGTATTTTACTTATTTATCTCTATGTTTAGAAACATGTACTTGAAAATAGCTTTGAAATCACTATACTAATAAAATAGAAGAATGTGAGGTGTTAATCTTGGGATTACAATTCATATCCAAGTATGATCTCCATCGATTAAAGGTATACAATGACTCTAAATTAGTCATCAATCAAGTAAGGAATAAATTTCAACGTAAGATTTCTCATTTTAAGAATTATAGGCATCGTGATTACAATTTGATGGAACCCTTCAATGCATTTAACATTATTACTATTCTTAGAATTGACAACACCATGGTAGACTCACTGGTTTTTATGTTGCTAACCTTACACTTTTGAAGAAAATGGAATTTCAAAAAAAATTATTTTGAATTGGTTTCATGTCCATCTATACCTAATAATTCAAATAACCTTCAAGTTTTTGATTATGATAAACATTCTATATTTCTATTCTAATTCCAATGCTTTTGACGTGCAAGTGGTTGATGAGAATGAGAGGAGTGATATGAATGAAGAACATTAAAATGTTGATGGAGTTTTGAAACTTAAGGACAATAAAATTAAAAATGGAGTGATATATATGGAAAGGTTATTCAGCTTATAAAGGCATATAACTAGACCCAAAATATTTTTTCACCCCAATCAGAGGTGATGAATTATTAACATGGGGATGTCTGATTAGCATTGGAACATCATTTTAGAGATAAGTTGTGTTTAACCCTAAAATGTGAATGTATATTGGTGTTTTATAGATTTAATTAAAGGGTTATATAAAAATTAAATGGTACACAAGTGATAATCAAATATATATTACCCAAATCAAATGCTAAACTTAGATATAAGCATACACTAAATTTATTATTTTGAAATAGTTTAAATATGAAAAGTACAACTATGATAGATATGTAAATGATCAAGAAGTGATGCACTTATATTTTTATAATGTTAATATAGTTATGGATCTAGAACAAGCTAAAATTAGGTTGGAAGGAGATTCTAGAATAATCACCAGATTCTAGATTTTGACACCTCTGGATCTATAGATAATAGCATTAACCTAAGACAATTATATTGACACTATTTTCTAGATTTGATGCTAGTGTCATGTATGAAATATCTGATAAAATAAGATGTGACCACTTGGATGATTTTGTGTTCTACTTCACCTTTATTCAGGTTAATTCAAATATGGGTCATGGATAATTACTTCTTGTGAAATGGAAAAACCCTATCTTTTCATCTTCAATGTGACCTTGGGAAAATGGGTTAGTGGGCACATAGTGGCAAGCTATACCTAATGACCCACTAAAAAATGAAACTTCTTACATATCCAATACTTTTAATAGGTCCTTAAACTAATGTTGTTCCCCCTACATGTTTGTATGCATGTGAATCATAAAATATGTGCAAAGAAAGGACAATAATTACCTAGCTTGTAACCTTACAAATCAGGGTCTTGGGATGTTCTTTTAGTAATTCATACCTATTTATGTGCATTCCTTATGATTTCTATGGAAATAAGAATAAATATATAATATTTTGATTAATTGAATGCTCTTTGAAAAAAAATTATGTATTCATAGGTGAGGAATGAATGAGAGTTGATCTTGTATTCATATCAATCCTTTTAGAGTGATAACTAACACTAAATCACCTAATATAGTCATTAGGATACATTTTATTTATAAATTAGATGACTTTAGGGAATTAGTCTCTTGTGTCAAGATAGGATAGTAACATTGATGCTATTGTCTATCCCAAATGTAAGTGGCTAGGGAGCAAGAAAATAGGTACAAGTTTAAAAAATTTAGAGATGGAAAATAAGTATATTTTAAGCACTCTAGGAAAGATATAAGACCTAGGCCATCAATATAATACTATTTAGACTAAGAGCTATAGGCCAAGGGGGATAACTATAGAAAAAATGCAATAATTATAGAAATAGGAGAGGTAAATAATTAAGGGAAACATCCAAGGTTTGAGTTTCCAAGTGTATAAAACTAAGGTGTTATATAATCACAAAATATCATCTATAGAATGTAGCAATGAGGAAATACAAAGTTTATAAAGAATGTTAATCCATTACCAAGAAATAATTTCTTAGACTTATGGTGACATGATGGTGTTTAATACTAGTGTCATAATGCATGATATTCCCTTGAAACCTGATAAGAATCCATTTAAATAGTGACAAAGGCCATCTAACCATGTTCTTGATCTACTCATCATGAATGAGGTTCAACTTGGATAGATAATCTAGTACCAGTCATAAAAAAGAGCAGAGAGATCCATCTTTATGTTGATTTCAATAATTTAAATCAAGATTCAAATAAAGATAATTATATATTACATCCCTAAATGAAGTCATCCAAAAGGTTAGCTAATCTAATATGATGTCTTTCTTAAAAGTCTTCTTAGGCTACAATCAAATTTTACTTGACAAGGAAGGTTGAACAAAGATAAAATTCACCACAAAGTGGGGCACATTCACTTATAATAAAATTCCCTTTGGTGTGATCATTGTTATCACCAATTTCCTAAAATCCATGGATAACATTTGAAGTGTTTATTGGTAAGTCAATTATTGTGTATATAGATGACTTAACAATTGTTATAAACATAGATCACAGTAGTTAAATTACTTTCCAAAAATATTCGAATACTTCTATAAGTTTGGTATTTAACTCAATCTATAGAAATTTATTTTTTGTGTAACTAAATATGATCTCCTTGGTCATGTAATTATGAAATAAGGTATGCCAATTGATCTTGAAAGAGTTAATGCAATTTATAGCATTTAATTACTAAATATTAGAAAAAGAAACTAATTTTTTTTGTTAAAATTAATTTATTACAAAAATTAATTTTAGGTTTTTATAAGATAACTAAACCATTGAATGTCATGTTAAAATAGGGAACTAAAGCTGAGTGGTCACCATAACACAGGCCCCTATTTTAGTTAGCCTATATTATGAAACATATTTCTACTTATATTCATTTGCATCTATTCATACCATTATTTTTGTCCTTACTTAGAAAATAGAAAATGGAGAGCATCCATATCTTTCATGAGTACCAATTTGAAGTAGGCTGAATTAAAGTACCATATCCTAGACAAGCAAGCTTATGCACTAGTAAAGGTAGGAAATAAATTTAGACATTACATCGTGAGGAATAAATTTTATGTTATGGTTCTGGATCCTAATGTCAAAATGATGTTCATAAAAAATAAAATTGGATAAAAGAAATTGGGTCATAAAAATTCAAGAGTATGAAATTAAGGTTAGTCATGTAAATTTTGTTTAAGGTCAAGATCTAACATAATTGATCTCTAAAATTGACCCTAGTATTATTGTTATCCAAGTGAATCAGTTTGAACTAAAACACAGCCCTTGGTATCACTCTATTACTCATTACTTGTTATATTTTCCTCTACTAAATGGCTTGGGCATGACACAAAAAATATCATTAAGGTTGAAGGCTTCCCACTACATGATAAATAAATGTGTCATCTACCATATAAATCATGAATATATTTTCCTAAGATGATTAATAGAAGAGGAAGAACTACATGTCATGGCCAATTTCCATGATAAATTAGGAATAGGCCATCCTCTTAGTAGTGTGACAACCCATAAAAACTTAAAGGTTGGTTATTATTGGCCAACATTGTTCAAGGATGATTATACTCATGTGAGATCTTATCACTCTATTAAACATTTGAAAAAATGGAGACTCATGTTGTTATTCCACTTCAACCAATAATTTAGGAGTGTCACTTTACCCAATGGTTCCTAAACTTCAATGGAGTCCAAATCCAAATTTTTCAGTCAACCATATATTCATTATTACAGTGACTAACTATTATACAAGATGGGATGAAGAAAAAACAACTGAGAACAACACCATTGAGGATGTGATTAGATTCCTTGAAGATAATATTACAACCAAGTTTAGAACCCCTATGTAACTTGTGTGGGATAATGGTCCTACCTTCCAATCAGTTGAGTTAACTGAGTGGGAATATAAACATATAATTGCATTAAAGTTCTCTTGAAACTCTTACCCTCAAGGAATTGGTTTAGTTGAGTCCACAAAGAGTAACTTTTTGGGGGTCATCAATAAATCAATATAAGAGAACCCATGTAATTGGAATATTCTACTTAAGTATGATTTATGGTATGATTATTTAATACATAATAAAAGTCTCAAGAGATCCCCTTTCATGTTGGTTTATGGTATAAAGCCAATATTTCCAATGAAACTCAAGAGACCCATGTATTAGTTCAATAATGACTATATGGAAGTCAATGATATAAGTTGGTCTATGATATTTAACCTAATTCATATGAATGATATGAGATATTAATACTTTAAAAAAATTATCAAGCACCAAAAAACTATGAGAAGATGGTTTGATAAAAAATCAAAAGTAAAATACTTCATAATTTAGACTTGGTTCTATTATAAGACAAAGCCCAAATAAGAAAAGTAAGCATTCTAAGTTATGTCCTCTTTCAACCAGTCCTTATCAATTTGGATAATTGATAAGATAAAATGGTTTCAAATTAAAATATATACATGGGAATGACTTACAAATACCAGTTAAAAGATAGTTTCTAAAGTATTACTTCTCAGATGTTCTATCTAACACCATTTCAGAATGAGTCAAGAGGTTTGTTGCATGTATATAATATGGAGTGTTACGTGTTTTATTAGTTTATGTTTAATTTATATTTTTTTCTCATTTTCTTTTTTTATTATTTCATGTTTCTTTCCCAAAAATGATTTGAGTTGGCTTGTTTTGTTTAAGCGCCTAGTGTCTTTTCAGTGTGTTTCTCTAAAAAAAATTATTAAGTTTAATTAAATTTCATATTATGGGAAATTAGTTATGTTATATGTGGTCTCTTGGAATTGTCATTTCAAATATTCCCTTTCATCCCATTGAATTTAATGTTACCTATAAACTAAATCCTGTACATTTCCAACATTGAATCAAAACTAGGTCTAAGAAGAATTAAAAGATAGAACAATAATATGTTAAAATTGATGTGATCCTAGACTATTTTGGGTTGGTCACTTCAAATGATGAGTAATAGAATGAGGATCATTCATATTTTATAATTTAGATAATAATAATTAATTCTTAAATAATTTCATAAACTAGAAGCATTTATTTTATTTATTTTCAAAATTATGAAGGCCTATGATTCTAAATAGAACATGTGGATTTTATACAGGTTTCTTTTCTTGTCTAAAACCATCAATTTCACTTAATTGAGCATATAAATCAAATGTAAGCACTGATTTAGTTTAAATTTATATTTTCAATCTAAATTATTTGAGTCTATAATTATACCCATGGATTGGTTCCCAACCCTCAAAGGACAAAATTGTAAAATCTTTTCAAGTAAAATTTTGACAAAAACTGCATTAAAAAATAAAATACAAGTATTATTCAAAAGTGTGGTTAAGGAAATCTCCACTAGAGGATTTATATACTAGATGGTAGTGTATCAAGGCCTTGATTGGGAATAGAGTTATCACTATCAAGTATATATGCACCTAGTTAGAATAGAGCAATGCCCATGCCATTTCTCACAAGTTGAATAATCAATGTTTTCCCTCTCATAGGTTTTGGTTGATTATATAGGCTTGAATTATGTCATATAAATTCAAGATAATAAAATAATAAATAAATTTTACATACACTGATGTCCTAAGGCTTAATTGGAATTCATTATGTCACATGTTGAATTAGACTTTAGTGTCTTCATATTTTCTATTTTGTCTAACAAATTAATTTATAGTTTTTGCTTATTATCCAAGAGTGAAGATATATAGTCTAGATTTTGAATGTTGATGCAGAATTATCCCCAAAAAGGTCACCATTTTTTGGGTCCAACATGCCCCATTAATATAGATTCACATGTAGACCCTCATGTTTCATTACATCTATTTTTTTCATTATCTCTACATATTTGAACTTTGAATCCCAGTTTGTAGACATTCCTTATTTGATGGGATGGATTGGTTAGTCAATTAAAATTGATTTATTATTTTATAAATAATGTATGTTAGACCTTAGGAACCTCTCATTTCAATAGTCATTTATATGAAAAATTTCATTTGCTAGCCTTATTGGTCATTTCAAATAAAATCAATGGTTGACATTTACAATATCATTTACGTATTGAAAATGGGAAAATAATGACTAAGTTTAAGCTTTGTTTAATTATTTTTGGGGTTTTAATACATGTCACTATGATTTTATTCCATTTTCATATGTATTTTCATTAGTTGATTTTGATTTAATAAGGCTAATAATGCTAACATTCTAACTATGTTTCTTTTACATTAGTCACTTTTCTTATTTTTGGTCTAACTTTGTCACATCTTGATTTCACCCTATGATTTATAAAATTTAAATTCATGGATTAGTATGTTTATTATATGATTATTAGTGTTTTATTATGATATTTATGATATATACTATTATGGGACAGTGATACTATTGATTAGTATACATGATGTGATAGTTGTATTTTCTTATTTTGTATATTGAAGATGTATAATTATTAGTTTTACATCATTGGTTGATATATATGATGACTCAAACTAACTAAATACTTGTGAGGTGTATTTAGGATTAATCCTACCCTTAGAGCATGATGAGAGAGAGCGTCATCAAAGAGGATGGGCTAGATGGGATGATTAGGGGATGAAAAAGGAGTTGATAGTGACCCTACACATGCAGATTAGATTTTAAATGTTATATGCATAAAATGTTAGTGCATAGTTAAGGAAATTTTTTTTTTATTATATTTTGTAAGTTTATTTATTTCTTGATTATATAAGATTCATTTACATATAATTATCTATATTTTTTAGAATAAATTAGGAAAATAGATATTTAATTATTATAATGAATAATAATCAATCATACAGTTATCTTATTATTGAAAGAAATTATAGACATATATATTAAAGATAAATAAAAAAATATATTTATTTATTTACTTTCAAGAGCTTGAGTTATCTTAATGTACTAATTATGAGTAATGATAAACAAAGCTTAGTATATTTAAATCATGCATGAAATTACATGGAAGTTACAAAATAGATATTATTATTATTATTATTATTTTATTAGTAAACTTAACTTACATTTAAGATAACTTGGAAAAATGAGGTGTATTGATATTTAATGAGTAAATTACTTGTTTTAATAAATAAATTTAAATGTAAGTTGACTACGGTCTTAGAGGTGAGACAACTTCAATTATGAAAATAAAAAGGAGAGTGGATGTTATGCATGGAGGGGGAAACTAAAGAAAAATTGAATGCAAAGAGATGGGTGAAACAAGAGGGAGGTGATGATTCTTATAAATTAAGTCTGATGAAATTTAAAAAGTGAGGTATAGAGACACAAATAGTTAAGAATAAAAGCATTTTATGAGAGAGATTGGGAATAACAAGAAGTACAAACATATTCCACATTCAAGCAATTATCTTAAAAGGTAGGTTTTACAAATTATAATTTTATGTGAGATATTTATAAATTATCTATGATATCTTTATCATTAGAGTCTGAATTTACAAATTAAAGACCTACATTTCAAATAATAGTTGATGTTTATCATATTAAATTGAGATTTATTAAAAACGTGTAGGCCATGTCCTATATTTATTTCAGCTAGTGTTTAATCTTATAGCATCTAAATCTTTAGATATTTGATAGCATCAGTTTAGAGGACTATGGGAAATGCATTATTTTGGTTGTATATAAATGAAAAATTGTGTAAAGCTTATAGATGTCTACATTTAACTTTAGTGTTCAGTATATTACCTTATAGAGGTACGTGTAATTCCTCTATATATGGATATGTTTTACTTACGTTATGATTGTGTATCATCTAAGCCTATGTTTTAATTAAATAGTGGTTATGTTCTACTATACATGGATATGTTTCACTATATATAGTCATGTTTTATGAGTATATATTATGGGTAGAATTTCACATATTAATTATTGAGTGTTAAAATATTTGGGAAGCATCTAAACTAAGACTGATTTTTATCTAGATAGCTTGAGTACATGTTCTATTTGAGTAATGTATAAAGATTATAAACCAAGTTTCAATAATTATATGCAAGATATGTCTAATATAAAAATTAAAGGATGATTTTTAATAGCAATGCTATGTATATATTATGGGAAACATCCTTTAAAATAACATCCTAATTAGAGAACCTATGAAGCATATCCTATTCTAATTAGTGCATGCACATGCGCACATGCATGCACGCATGCACGCACGCACACACACACACGTACGCGCGCGCACACACACACACACACACACACACACACACACACACACACACAAAATTGGTCTGCATCCCTTATTCTAGTTTATGGGATAATAAAATTATTTAATTTATAAACTATACCCCAAATTGGATTGCATCATATTTACTTTTGTTGAGTCATTTAAATTAAAATGTTGAGTGTCTAAATTGAATTGTTGAGTCCATATTAAACTGCAGTGATGTATCCTATATAATAATTATGATTTTAATAAAATAATAATATTTATAAGTGGATGCACTATGTATTTTTTGGAGAAGGAATGAAATTTATAAAGGAAACTATGTCTCTTATTTAATGTAAGGCTGAATGTTTGGTGGAACTTTATTTTTGCCTTGGATTTTTGTATTGTGGTTAACCCAAGTTATAGCTAAAATGAATGAGCATACTTATCATGATAACCTAATTAGAGATGTGATATTTTTTCTTGTATTTCCCCTTGATCAGTAATCAATGTTATGATGATCGGTGTATGTGGTTCAATAAAATAAATAATTAAAATCTGTGTGTGATTTTACATAATATTTAATTATGTAACCTTTTGAAAATAATGTCAGAATATATAAATATATATGTAAATGAAAAAAAAATAATTATATTAGTGGTACTCTATAAAAAAATACTTGTGGATACTACCTCAAATGGGTTAAGCAATGGAGAAAGGAAAGAGTTAAATATAAACTAATTTTTATAGGTAAACATTACATTGGTTCTATTGTTTGAATGGTTATCTTTAGTTTAGGTTGAATGCTTGTCTTATCTTATGTTGATGATTTTGAGACAAGGGATATATCTTATAAATTATGATAATTAAATCCTTATTATCAAATTTCATTAAGAAGGATCTTACTCATGCAATTTTGACATGATTCTAATAAATATGATGATCAAATGACATAAAAATAAGATTATATGAGATAGTTGATTCTCAACCTTATTTTGATCCTCTAATCTATGTTAGATTAATTAGTGAGCTTTAATCAATCAGTGATTTGAGATGTGACTATTTATCCTTTTAAACCATTATCATATGATTACTTTTCTTAGAGTTTTATAGTTTTAGAAATATCACTATGATTTGGATAAACTATAACAAAGTTAGAGATTTCTATGCTAATGTTATTATACTTCTATTTGATTAATACTATATCCTTGGTGATACAATTATATGATTTAAATCTATACTATAACTTTGCTTGGAATGATAGTAGAGATAAATATTATATTAGTAACACTGTAGTGTTATGAAAAAGTGTTGATAGGGTCAAATTTTCTAGCATCATGTAAAGATGAACACTTATGTGCATTATATTTTGTAAGAGTATTTTTTTGTGAAAGTGATAGACATTTATAGAATAAAATAGTGCATTGTGATGTGTGCCTAGATATTATTTTTATCTGATTATTATTTTCTAGTATAGTCTAGGGTATACATAGGTGGTATAATCTTGTAATTTCTTGTTTAAGAATTTTTAATGTAAGATTATTTGTTCATGTTTGAGAAGAGTGATCATACACAATGAGATATGATAATATGGGATATCAGAGAATACTTTATCTTAAATATATATGCCTAGATGGTACATACTATAGTTTTATGTTTAGACTCTCACCTACATTGATTGATTAAATGTGTGTGTTGGTTAATAATTGAATAGTATGTTTTGTAATAGTTAGTAGGAAATCATATATGCATTCATACAATTTTGAAAGTGTAAATGAATGTTAGGATAGACTTTTATGCATTTTTATAACTTTATTTATATACTTTCTTGAATAAAATCTTATGATTTCATGTATTTATGATTACTTTATATGAATGCTAGTAGTTATATATTAGAACATAAGACTGTAATAATATGGGATATCATGTTGTGTATTCATATGGATCTTATTGTATTGGACTTTAATCTATAGTTTAATTTAAATTGTACCAGGTGGTATAAATTGTAGGCATTATTTTTGGTTTGGGATAGATAATAATGTAAGATTCATTCATGAGTTGAAGGAATAAATGTACATTGTGTTTACTCCTATGATTAGAATGTGATGTGATATGATTGATATAAGGATATATTTAGTATTAATGTTTTGGTTAAATAATTTATATTGATACATTATCCATTGGTATGTATGATATACATATTAGTGCAATATCTTACAATAGAGTAAGTTTTCTATGTTAAACTGCATGTTTAGTTTTATATATCATACACAATTATGTACTTTCTTTTTCTCTAGTTTTCTGCACCATCACTATCTACTCATTCATAAAGGGAGGGTCATTCCATGATGGGATTAGTACAAGGGATCATTTATTTATGGTTAGTGCATAAAAGCATTCATATGATGCTCTCCCTACCCATAGTAGTACTATATAGTTAGAGACCACACTTGAGATTTTTAGAGATGCGTGAGTCAATTTGACTCAAGATTTAGAGTGTATGGTATCTATTTATAGTGTTAAGGATGAATTAATAAAGGAAATATAATTATAATATATTTTTATATACTTGAACAATAATTGTATTATTGGACCAACCCTAGAAAAGCCTTAATGTATTTACTTTCCTTATAGTTGTAATAAGTTATATTGAATTTTAGTATTCAAACTTGGAATTTTTATTATTCTAAGTTGTTGATAATATTGTTTGTCTAAGTTGTTATGTGTTTTCAATGAAAATAATAGTAAGTAAATGTTGTCCAAATTTAGTCTACATACCAAAAATGTGGCTAATCCAAGAGTCCAATGAAAGGAGTAGGATCTTGATTGAAGAGTGACCCAATGTCACAAGGAGTAGATAGACGTCAAGTGGAGATCATATAGATTTTACAAATCTTTTGAAACATTTTAAGTAGGCTTAAAATGTGAACTAATTGATCTTCAAGTGATAGGTCTATAATTATAGATAAAGGGTCCAAATAGATTTTATGGTGTTTAGTGACATGGATCAAGTTACACAGGCTTTATAAAATCATTAGAGCCTTAAAATATTGAGAAAAATATGGATTATTCAAATTTGAGGAACTAAACCATCACCAGGACATCATGTAGGAAAGAAATGAACTAGTTCATTTGAAAATTTTATATATGAGATCAAAAAGCCTCATACAACCACTTTATCATGCACAATAAAAGTTTTTCATGCCAAGATCACTCCTTACAAGTTTCATGTCTACACGAGTCTTCTATCTTTAGACCTAAGATTTCAAATTTGAGCTTGAAAATTTGAGGAACCATACCATCTTCCACATCACATGGAAAACACATTGGCCATACTATTTGAATGTTTTCTATTTTCCCTTAGAAAGGCTCATGAGTAATAGGATTACAATGCCATAAATTCCCTTGTGCCAAGAACATATTCTACAAGTTTCAAATCCACATGAGCTTCTTATATTAAGTTATGGATGTCCAAATTTGGTCATGTAGAATAAAATGGTCATGCAAGTGTCAAATTTAGACCTCAATGAATAGTTTTTGAGATTCAAATGATCAATGATGGTCATATAGATGTCATGTAAAAACACAAATACTAGCTCATTTGAGCATTTTTATCTCCATTTAGAAAGCTCGCATGACTAGTGGATCAAATGGGTAGGATCCTTTTGACATCAAGAACATCTCCTATAAATTTAGTGTCTTCATGACCTTTTTGCTTCTAGGTATGAGCCTTTAAGTTTGGTCAAAAAATGAAAAATAATTACACAGATGTCAAATTTGACATCATGGAGTAGTTATTTGTTTTCAAATAATGGGTCCCAAGTAGATCTAATAGCACACATTCAATCATACATTTAGATCTAAAGGTGAGTAGAGGTCAAAGGGGTCAGTGAATCTCAAAGGTAAATGCATGAATGACAAGTGTCAACAACACATTCAAAGTTGATATAAGATTGATGGAGTGTGTTTAATCATGAAAATCAAGATCAATGGTGTGAGATCAAGTCAAATTTTCAAATGATCTTAGTTGGTAGGAAATCAATGACTTGTGTGCATTCATACATCTAGATATAACAATGTACAAAGAGTCAAATAGGTTAGCGTATCTTCAAGACCAATAAAAATAAATATGGTCATAATATAAATGGTATAAGTTGGTAATTGATAGTCAATAAATATATTTCAAACTTAGAACATTTTGGTAGAAGTAAAAAGGGCTTTCTTTGACCCAGGTAAGATAAAATAAAGGATCCAAAGCTTGAGGATGATCCAAGTGGAACTAGCAGTACCAAGCATTGCTAGTATAGCTCTATATAGGTGAAATAGGTCTTTTGAAAAAATATAGAGACTAAATATGGACTAATGATTATAAAGAAAATTCAAGTAGCTTACAAGTTCCATGAATACTTTAACTATGTGAAAACCAATAATTGGAATTGTTTCCACCTATAATGTACCTATGTTTGATATTAGAGAAAACACAGATGTAAATGTGATCATGGAGAGGTATCTCTCATATTATTATGATCACATTTTTTGATAAATAGGTATAGTTAGCCACCCAAAGTAGATGTGGCATAATTATATAAATTCCAAAACATGGTCCTCATCGGTAGATTAGATAGATAATAACATGGATTTCTATGAAGGACATGGTAGTTAGATAAGGTTAATGAGAATTTAATTATTTTATATAATTGGTTTCATTGTTGATAAGGTCATAAGTTAGCATCCTTGAATTTGTGCTAATACATCACAATTACATCTCTCTCTTCCATTTTTCTATATATGTTCCATTTTCTACCACATTATGAGCTCTCTAAAAAAATTTAGATGAAAATCTCTATAAATTCTTAGATAAATATACTCTTATGCTTTATCTTGATTAGGTTATGCCAAAATTTGTATTTTGACACCTTTTGATGCAATAAAGACTGAATTCCATCATTTTTTCAAGTTATATTGAAGTGTGTTTTATGGACTCAGGTATTGTAGTTAAGTGAATGCATGTTCCTTGTCTATGTATGAGTTTTATCACCTTCATTAAGTGCTTGATAAGTTCTTATAGATCATTATAAGTGAAATTTATATTTTTTATTTAGCTTCAAAGTGATTATGTTCTCTCTCATGTTATGTTGATAACTAACTCATGCCTTATTATGAACTATGTAATTGTGTCTTGTGCAAAGTATAAATGTTCGAATTACTACTTGATCACCCCATTTTACAAGATTTTATACATTGTTCTATCTCTCTATCTCTTTTCTAAAATAAGTGTTAGATTAGGTGTAGTTTAGGTGATAGATCTAGAAGGAAGATAGACTTTTATGAAGGTCTATCCATTATTAATATACCCACAACCTAGGATTAGTCCCATGTTGGACTAGATTTGAGTAAGAGGACTTGAATAATCCCCTTATTTAGTTAGGGTGCAATCTAGAACACCAATAGTTTTTGCATGACCAGTGGGACCCAAGTTATTTTTCATAATTGAAGTTTGAAGATTAATAATAAGAAATTTTAAAAGGAGGGAACATCTACCATCATCAAAAGTTGAAGATCCTTCAAGTTGTAGAGTTCATAGCAACTTTTAGACAATGTTTTCATGCCAAAGGTTACAAAAAGATCATCAAGTAAAGGTACTCATTTTGAACATATTTAATTACCTTCTACTTCTTATAAATATGAAGATTCATTAGGACAACCCCTTATCCTCAAAATAAACATTCATCTATTGGTTATCCTATTATTTTAGTCCAAACTATTATCCCTATAAGATAAATACATTTTACTCAGATGGCTATCTATGATAAAGTGTTTATTCCATTTAATAGGGGTAGTCCCCTAAATTTGGCCTAATATGATGACATCGTTGTGTCTACCCTAAAAATTATCCCTTTCTTCTCAAGATAATGGGATAAAATTATTGATATTGAGCATATCCAAGATGTTGTAAATCTATGTTTTTATCATAATGTTACTCAAGGTAATGTGGATATCAGATTGATTATTGTTTCCTTCAAGGGAAAAGTATTATAATGGTATAGTAATATTCCTTTAACTTCTATTTCTTTGGGATGAGTTAGGTGTAGCCTTATTTAGTTAATTTGAAGACACGTTTGATCATCTATCTTTGGTTTAATAACTGACTATTATACAAAGGTACCCCCATGAGTTTATGTTTGATTTTAAACTCAAATTCTAAAAGACATGGACTAGGATCGTTGTATATGTTAAACCATCTTTATAATATGCATGTTTTTACTATTTTAAGGACCTTAATTCTAATATAATTGTCATGATATAGTCTATGGGTGGTAATACCTTTCCAAATGCCTAAAAAATTGTAATAAGAGTAGAAAATAAAGTAATACAAGATATTAAACTTAATCCAAGGCTTCTAATGTCTATATTCCTAGAATTTTAACATGTTCCTACTCCTAAAGTTCTTTGGATTCCATCTATAACTCCTATTCCATCTCCAAAATTTCAAGTTATAGCCTGTCCTAATCAAGCTAATGAGATTGGTGATCGAAAAAGCATGTTACAAGCTTTTAGATATGATATTGTTCAACTCAAAAGATACCAATACCAAATTAACCTTATCAGTAGAAAAACTAAAATACTTATTAGTCCTTTAATAACTACATATCTCCTTATCAAGGTTTCAAGGATAATAGGCAACCTTACCAAAATTAAGGATCCATAACCCAAACTAAGACATATATAGCCCTTGATCTTAATGTACCTTCTAGTTTAAAATTTATTATTATTCAAAATAATTTAGTGCAAGATTTAGGTTGGCATCTTTCTAATCCAAATGACATCCAAAATCAAGCCCTGGTACTACAAGATATCACTATGCCACAAATAACATAAGAAGAGTTCTCTCTTCAAGGTGGTTAGTATAAAGACATGAATATGGAATTTTAAGGAGAAGATAAAAAAATACAAAGTAATGTAATGATATTAATGTTAATTGGTAATTGGATGATCATATTACATTCAACCAAGTTGGTGAAATGAGCAACATAAGTGATCAAGTTACAGCTTTGAATAGAGATAAAAGAAGAGCAATTGAGGAAGATCAAAATGTGAAAAATAATTATAATGATCCTAACATTTTTTTAAAGAGTGTGAAGGATAAATTTATTATTCCTATAACATATAAGATTCAAAATTTAGAGACAATGAAGATTCCCCAAATGCCTCTAACTAGAGAACAACCAGTGGCTCAAAAGTTACAACCAAAGGTTAGTGGAGCATCATTCAGTATAGTAGATAAAATGAAGAAATAAAATTTTATAATTAGAATGTGGAATTACCTTTTAATTCTAGGGAAAAAATACATGCTTATTAAATATCTCTCAATTCTTAAGGTATCTAAAGAACTAGTTGAGAAATAAGGAGCTATTTTGATCAATTCAGACCAATAAATGAAGAAATCTGATTATCAAGTACATAAAATGACAAAGATGGACAAAAACAATGTAAAATAAAATAAAAACAATCCATTTTATCTCTCTTTGATAGTAGGTGACTACTTTATCCATAATTATATGGTGGATAGTGGAGCTAGTAACACTATCATACCTAAACAAATTATAGAAAAGCTTGGTCTTATCTATGAGACAAATATTAAAGGAGTATTGAAATTGGATGAGTAACCAAAAAATAAAATATTCATAATTAAATATATAAATCTTACATTTCATACTTACCCCAATGTTATGATTTATCAAGATGTAGTAGTTGTGGACTTACCTCTCTATTTTTCTGTGTCTGTCAAGAGACTTTACTTCAAAGATTGGAGGATATTTGTCAGTTTATTGGACCTATCTAATTTTCACAACCAAATATGGTACTAAAGTGACAATAAATTTTAAACATATTTAAATATTTCATTTGGAGCCATATATGCCAAGTATGGTGAACACCAATTATATTATCTCAAACAAAGTACTAGAAAATAGTGTGATGGAAACTAAGTCACATGTAGATGGAGTTACAGATCTTTTCCTTTATGAGTGGGCCTCTAATTTTCATGATCATGATACCTAAAATTTAATTTAATAAGGACTTTTTTTCTATTATCTTCATGAAAATGATACACCAATTCCAACTTTGATGAAGGATGACCATCCTAGTGATGGCCTATGAAAACTATATTTTGATGAATCCAGGAACAAACATGGCACTAAAGTTGGAATGATGTTAATTTCTCCAGCCAATAAAAGGTATTTATCTTCTCTCAAATTTTATTTTGGTTGTTCCAATATTTTTATTGAATATGAAGCAATAGTACATGGATTACAATGGGCAGGGAAGATGAAGGTCAATACCTTACAAATCTTTGGATATAGTGAACTAGTAGATCACCAAGTAAGGGGACTTAATATATGCAAGAAACTAATGTTTAGGTCCTATAATCATAGAGTATGGGACCTAGTTGAATATTTTAAATATTTAAATATCTAGGATATAACAATAAATAAGAACAAGATTATAGATATATTAGATGACATTGGGTCACAATTCAGTATCCTAGAAAACATAAAAAATAAAGATATTTAATCACACATTAAGGTAATTGTGAAACCTTCTATCCCAGATAAACATAAAAATTGGTATATATTTTAAGATAATAGTCAAATTTTTATATTCTTACAAGAGGAAGTTGAATTCTCGTCAAGAAACCAAGACAATCATTTGCATCAGTATGGTGACTAGGTGGTGTAATTAAAGACAAATAAGTTACCTAAAGGTTTGGTCACCCTTGAAAACATATTCAATGGGAATGATGAATTGAGGAAAGAAAAATTTTCTTTGTCAACTAAGGAATAACATTATACAAAGGTAGAGATTACAACTGGTGAGAGTTTAAAGTTGGGCAAAGTTTACGCATTTTTAGAGAAGGAAACTTTTATTAAATTATGTTCAAGATTTGTAGATATTTTTGCATGGCAGTATAGTGACCTTAAAAGATTTGATCCAAGTATAGATAAAACTACAATTGAGTTAGAGGATTATACTAGGCCAATTAGAAAAAAATAAAGGCTAATTAACCCAAAGATTGAACATTTGATGAGAGTTGAGCTACATAAGCTCATTGAGTCAACTATAATATTTCTAATTAAACACTCAACTTGGATGGAAAATCTTGTTTCAGTATGAAAAAAGAATGGTGAAATAAGGTTATGTGTTGATTTTTGTGACTTTAAAAATACCTCTCTTAAATATCATTATCTATTACCATAAATAGATAAAATTTTATAGCTAGTTGTAGGTTCAGAATGGTTCTCCTTATTAGATGGCTATAGAGGTTATAATTAGATTTTGATTAAAGATCAATTCCAGTTCAAAATAGCTTTCACTAGAAAGTGTGATACTTATGCATATAAAAATCTGAATTTTGGTTTATATAATTCTATAAAAACTTTATAGAGAGCTATGGATATGGCATTTCAATGTCTTCTTAACAATTTTATACTTATTTATCTGGATAATATAATAGTGTTTTATAATAGTGCAGATGAGCATATGATTCACCTCAAATAAGTGTTTGAAAGATGTAAGTAATTTAGAGTGTATTTAAATCCAAAAAAAAATATTTTATTTTTTCATGAAGGTAGGATTCTTAGATATGTGATCTCAACAAGCATAGTGTTTCTATTTAATTTTCACTATTTCTTAAGTGTGAAAAGAAGAAATTAGTTAAGAAGGGAGTGTAGAAGAATACCTATTGAATATGCACAAGTTGAATCTATAATTTTTGATAACTAATATTTGTCTAGGTAATAAAAACCTACAATAATAAATCACTACCACAAAAAAAATTGGTTAGACAAATAGTTGGGTGGATTTCCTAGCGTGAGCTAGATCCTAGAAATGAAAGCTTTCTAGGAGGCTGTCATTCCACCTACTTTTAACACTTAAATTTGTGAATAAAAATGAAATATGATTGAATTTAAAATATAAAATAACTGAAATTAAATATTAATGAATAATATTAAATAACTAAATTAATACAATAAAGTTAAGTAATTTTAAAACAATTACTAAATAGAGCAACTAATGTTGAAAATTAGTCAAGACAAGGCTATGGTTTTGGTTTGGAAATTTAGCAAGGGTTTAAATAAATGTGGTTTGGTTTGTTGATAAATAGTTAAGATAATAAAAAGGTAAATATTCAAATGAGATAAGTGGGTTAATGGTTGATGAGGTAAGAAGGTAAGTAGTTAAGACGGTAAAAGGGGAAGAGGATAAAGAGGGTAAAAGTGGCAAAGGTGTGAATGGATAAAACATGGCAAGGGGGAAAATGTATTGAGATAATGAAATCAAAAAGGGATAAAATTTATAAGTTGGGATGAATGGATTAAAAATCCAATGGTATGATAAGATAAAATTGAAAAAACTAAATCAAATGTTACCTTCCAAGATTGAAGAAGAATGTTGTTGTTGTTGATGATGTTGGTGAAGATGTCTTGAGGCAATTTTGATAGATCTTTGTTGCTTTGAATTGTTTTCCTGAAATATGTGGATGAACTCATAAATTATGACATCCTTAAAATATATACAAGATGTTAATAACCAAAGACTAACTTCTAACTTAACCTTGGGTGAAGGAGATGGGGGTATTTATAGCATTTGTTGTGAAGAATCATGCTAAAAGAGGGAATAGTAGAATTATGTCACCATTTTTTATCCAAAACTCAATATATTTAGTTGAAATATAATTCAAGAAACTAGAACAAGATAATTCAAATAATTTTATCTCTGAGAAGAGATGTTTTATTGATAAAATTTGTAGACCCAAACATATGCTTATCTCTAAGAAGAGATGTTTGATTTCCATTTAGGGTTACATATTAATTTATACATATTTTGAAGGTGGGGGGAGGATGTGGAAGGTCACCAATCTCAAGGGAGATGAATTGGTTTGACTTCCATGATTTACAACAATACAGAATTTGAGAAATTACTATTTTTAGAAATTTACTATTTTTAGACTACACTACAAAAATTGAAATTTGGGGAACTTTTGTTAGATTTTCTAGGTTCAAATTTCATTCAGAAAATCTCCATGACATCTCACCATGTTCTCCTCATTCTTATATTTCTAATGGTTCAAATGGTGAGTCAATTGGAGCTACGGTGTAAAAGTTATGGCTCCTAAAAGTTTCATCATTAATTAGAGTGGACCCGTCACCTAAATTGTCACCTAAATTCTTACCCAGATCATTCCTCCCTCCTTGATAATCAATAGTACCCATTGCATAAATATTTTTCATCAAGTGTGGCATTTTTACTTTGATTTGATTCCCGATGCATACTTGAAATGGACTATGGTTTATAGAACTGTACAGGGCTCAATTCTTCACCATTTCTATCTAACCATCAATCTATGGATGGAAGGCCATGAAATTATTCATCTTGGTATCTATTTTATTCTATTTTTGTTTTTTCTAATGTATTTAGGGCTATAACATTAGCCCTTTTGGATTCTTGTGGCTTGACCACCATGAGAACAAATTTCTTAGCACTAATCAAAGAGACAGATGTAGAAGGTGGTACCTCTGGTACCCTATAGAGCCATGTTCCAAGATTGAGAGTAATCCTTTGAGTTCTTGATTCATAGATTCCATGCCGATCATACATGAATGGTTGACCAAATAATACATCAAAAACATCTAGATTGACCACATCACATAAGACCTCATCTTGGAAAGGTTTTATTGCATATGAGAGAAGACATTGGTGGGTGACATGGAGGTTTCTCCCTCTACTCAACCATCCAATACTATATGTCTTTGGGTGAGGCTTCATGGATATATTTATGCTTTTCACAATATTAGTAGAGATTAAATTCTTTTAACTTCCACTATCAAGAATGAAATACAAAGGCTTACCCTTTACCCATAATTTAGAGTGAAACAACCTTTCCTTGTCATCTAGCCTCTCCTCATGGGTCTATGATGAAGCAACAATGGCTTTAGGATCAACATCTATAATCTCTTCTTCAACCTCTCTGACTACAAGGTCTGTATGAGGTAGAGCAGTGGATGTTGAGTATTTTGACTCAAAAAGTAAGGACTTGATGGCTTGACATTCTTCTTTGGAGTGAGTTCTAGATTTGTGATAATCACACCACTTCCCGATCTTTCCTTCCTTTTGCTTCCAATTTTGGCCTCATGTTTGACCTTCTTTGTCACTTTTCCATTTTGAAGGCTGACTCTTCGTATTCATTCTTCCATGCTTTTACTCAATCTTTACTATGAACTTGTACACTTCACCAAGGGTTTCCAAATTGAAGAATTCCATTTCTCCCTATATGTACCATTGTATTCTACCATGGTATTTGAGAACCTTGTGTTTCTCACTTTATTGGATACCCAATCTCGCAGATAGAGAATGAAAGATGTTAATGTAATCTTGAACATACTATTCCTTACCTTGGTGAAGTTGTTACCACTCTATATATAGATCATCATATGCTACAATGGGGTAGTATTCTTCCTTTATAGATTCTATGAAATCATCCTAGGTAGGTTCCATCTAAAGGCCAATATCATCTACACTGAATCTCTTTTTTTACACTTCCCACCAATTTTTGATAGGCAATGATGCTTTCAAAAGATAAAAAGTGATCTTCTCTTTATCAATGAATTTATTTATATAAAAATAAGATGAAAATTGATCCAAAAAATTTTCTACTACATCAACATTTATTTTTCCTTCAAATGTAGGGATATCAAAATTCACCTAAACCTTGAAGGGTGTTGGGGCACTAAAAGGATGTGAGGGTGTGGATGAGGAGCAAAAATTTCCAATCAAGATTTTTTGGAGAATTTGAATGAATTGTTGTAACATTTATGCTTGCTAATATTGGAGGGATTCATTCACCATTTCCTTGAAAGTATCAGATGCCTTGGTGTTGTCCACCATTTGAAGTCATTTGGAGTGAATAAGTGGATAGTCTGCTAGTTCTATTTTCCACCCAAGTTTCTTGTAATATAACCTCATCCTCGAGATCATACACTAAAAAGACAAACTAATATGATACCACTAATAAAAAAACTCAAAAGCTTTGGTTTAAATATAATTTAATAAACCAAAAATAAGATAATTCAAATAATTCTATCTCTGAGAAGAGATGTTTTATTGATAAAATTTGTAGACCCAAACATATGCTTATCTTTGAGAAGAGATGTCTGATTTCCATTTTGGGTTACATCTTCATTTATACATTTTTTTAATGTTGGAGGAGGATTTTGAAGGTCACCCATCTCAAGGGAAATGAATTGGTTCACCTTCCATGATTTACAATAATACAGAATTCAAGGAATTACTATTTTTAGAAACTTAGTATTTTTAGACTGTACTATTAAAATTAAAATTTGGGGAACTTCCATTGGGTTTTTAAGGGTAAAACTTCATCAATAAAATCTCCATTCCACCTCACCATGTTCTCCTCATTCCTATCTTTCTAACGGTTCAAACGGTGAGTTATTTAGAGCTACAGTGTAAAAGTTATGCTCTCAAAAGTTTCGTCATCAATTGGAGTGGACCCGTCACTTAAATTATCACCTGAATTATTACCCAAATCAATTTTCCATGTGGTAAATGAATGAGTCAAAATATGTGGTTGTTGGATTCCCACCTTTATCACAGGTCTCTCATTTGTTTTGTTGTGTCTCTCACCTTACACATGAATCCAATTTTGAATGGGAATCATGCACATAGGTCTAAATGAGGCCAAAGACTTTTCACCACCCTTTCATATCTTCATCCAAGTAATTAAATAGATGACCCAAAAAATGTGGTACCATTTTCCATGTGGTAAATTAATGAGTCAAAATATGAGTTTGGTGGGATTTCCACCTTGATCATGGGTCTCCCATTTGGGTTAAAAAGTCAAAAATGGGTGCCCTTTGTCTTTTGTAAAGCACTAAAGAGGTAGGTATATCATCTTGAATGCCACTTTCATATGTGAAGGAAAAATACATGTTGAATTATGGCACCTTAAGGGTAAATTCACCATTTTTAAAGGGTAGACCCTTGTGATGCTTAAATGAGTCATTAAACACCTTGGTAAAAGATCCCAAGTGGGGTATGATGTCCCACATAAAGCCACCTCACTTCTAAGCCATGTCACTTACCATATCACCTCTAAAATCACCCTCCATGTCACTTTCCATCTCACATGGCATGCCACTTTCCATGTTACATGCCATGTCACTTGTCATGTCATCATAAATAGTGAAAGTGGGTCCCATACTGAATAGTGATAGTGAATAGCAATTTCAAATAGTACTATGTGAATAAGAGAATAGTGATTTTATTAGGTTAAGAGGGGTTGGTTAAGGGTTAAGAATATTTAGGAGGTCTTGAGGCATTTATTCATCAAAAACTATAAATGTGCAATTTTTTAGTGTCTACATTTTACCCTTTTTTATTATGTAACTTTGAATTAGAAAGATATAAAACAAAAAAAATCACTTGGTAAAAGGTTAGGGTGCCCTAAGTATGGTAGTAGGTGTTCCATCTCAAATTAAGAGTTAATGAGGAAATGTTGAATCAGGTGTAGGTTTGATAAGTAGTTGGTGGGGAGGCACTAAGTGGTGTCATAAGGTAGTTAGGCATGTGAAATTCTAATGGGTTTACAAAATGCAACTAAACATGATATTCAAGATTGTGCAAAGACTAAAGATTCCAATGTTGATAAAAATAAGGTTGGTTTCTAGATGGGCATACAATAGGGTAACTAATCCACAACATTAGTCATAGTTAATCAGATTAAGCCTATTGAGTCATCTAGATAAAGTTAGTGTTGTTCATAGGTATCTAGGGTAGGATGTGCTCCCATAAAAAAACATAAATAATCTAGTTGTACATGAGGTGGTGTTTAAAAAGTGAAACATAGAAAAAGTATTCAGCTTAGTCAAAAGGACCAAGGCAAGGTCATCACAAAACATGTGAAGAGGTTGGGTCAAAAATGGTCAATGTCAAGGAGGATGTGGGCAAGTGGGTTAATTGGTTGGAATAGAGTGGCTAAGTGGAGTCCATATTCACTAGGCAAGTGGAAATTATCTACATAGTTCTATGGACATAATGTCCAAAATGAACTTCAAGCCTAATGTAGTTCTTCTGAAGTGGGGAGTGTTGGTTAACTTAGTTTCCCCAATTTGATGTATCATGTATTTAGGTCAGATTCAAGGATGTTGGAAAAAGGTAATCTCCAAAGGGTGGAAAAGATTTATATCAAATATCTTTTTGAATGGTTGGATAGAAATGGTGGATGTGATTACCTAAGATGTAATTAGATGATTACTTCAACTATGTAAAAGGAATCTACAACCATGGATAAGTAGGTTTAGGCATGAAATTTTGGCCACCATTTTAAAGAATAAAAAGGAGAAATATGCTTTACCAAGCTTTATAAAATTTGGCACTACTCAAATTACAATGGTGGCCCGATGGGTTCTTTCATCACCATCCAAATAAGCTAACACTATGCACATTTCACAACAATGTCATTAACAGGCTATGGAAGTGTATTATTCAATGATTTAGGGAAGAAAAGTATTAGAGTGGGTAAATTATAAGTGGTAAAGATTCAAACCCTTGAACCTTGAGCCATTGGGGCCCTAATATAAGTAAGAGTTGAGTTTTGAGCGAATTCAAAGAATGATTCGAATGGGTTTTAGAATATGGAGCAAGGAAAATAATAATAATATTTATTAAATGAGGGATAAGGTTGAAATAAGAAGGAAAATAAATGGTATAAATGGAAAACTAAGAGGGAAAATAGAATAATAATGTATGAAGATATACAAATTGGGGAGTTGAAAAAGAAGGTGGGAGAAATAGGTTCAAGGAGAAAATAATTTAGTGACAGAGGTGACTTATATAAAAGGTGACTAAGTGGAATGTGATTAAAGAGTAGGGTGATTATGGTGCATAGGAGGATGTACCCCAAGTAGGTAGAATCAACATAAATTATTGGTTAGTAGGTAGGTCATTTGAGACTGTATAACTAGCATCCACACATGGGTACCCTAAATCTTCTAGTTAAAGGTGGTTTTAGTTTTAGTTCTAACATCTCCAAATGTTAGAGTAAAAGGGGTTTTAAATAGGTAAGAACAAAGAGGTTTGGGAAGGAATCTTCATCCTAATGGCTTAGTGGTGCTTAGGATTGCTTTTTGGTTGTATGAGCCTAAAAGCCTAGAAAATTATGTTATAGAGCTATAAGATTGGTATATATATTATAGTAAACCAAAGTTGAATAGAATACCTTCCAAGCCATAGCATGTTATATGTTGTGATCATATAAGATCCAAATGGGTAGAGGGTTAAAAGGGAAAAAGGTGATAGGTAGGGTGAATAGAGTAGCTAGAGAGGGACAAAAAAGAGGTTACAGGCTTGACATGCAAAGGCATTAAAGGAAGAAAGGCATGTACCTTAAGTAATGAACCTAAATAGAGTTCATACATTAAAGCAAGGGCATGGAAGACATGAGGAAGCTAACAAGGTACTGTATGTAAAATCATTAAAATTGGTAACCACACTCTAAGGAACTAGAGGTTCAGGGGGTGAAAATAATGGAGATCCAATAATATATGAGGTGAAGGTGGAATACGAGATAGATGAAGAGATAGGTAGAGAAAACAATGAGGTCAAATAAAGATGATGATGGAGAAGGATGGAAGGAGCCAGGTATGGACATATAAGAGGAGAAAAAGGTTTATAAGAACAAGGAATGTCATCAAGAGATGAAAAAATGAAATGAAATGGAGAAAAGAGAAATAAAATAAAATGTAAAATATGAAGAAGTGAGGGATGCATTGAAGAATGATAGATTAGAGAATTGAAAAGGATGGGGAGAGAATTGTAACAATTGTGAAGGGTAAGGGGAGGATGAGAAATATGGGTGGCCATGAAAGGTTTGAGAATAATTCTAACAAAAATACCAAGGATAAAATAGTTTGGTGATCAAAATGAAAAACAAGGAAATAAATAGAAAAAAAGGAAATAAGTGGAAAAAAGAGTGAAATTAGGACATAAAAAAGATGATAGGAGAGTGAAGAAGTAGGTGGTATCTTGACCAAGTAAGCATGGATAATGATAGGCAAGGAGAGGAATAATGAAGCAAAGCAGATGGTGGTTTTGGAGATGAGAATGCAATGGAAAATGGGAAAGGGGTTAAGAACAATGAGGGGAAGCAAAGGATGGGTTGGCAAGAAGTTTAAGAGATAAGGTAGGTGCTAATCAACTTTTTAGAATATATTGATAAGTTGAATGGGTGATTAGAAGAGATTGACAAGCTGAAGAGGTGATGAGGTGGTGAAGAAATAGGGGAACACAATAAAAGAGAATGAGATGAAAATAAGGGATGAAGATCAAGGATGATAATAAGAAGGATGAAGAAGGGATATAAAACATGGACACTCACATAGATGCAAACGATAAGTGAGTAACAAGATAGAAAGAGGAAAATGGGAATGAAAAGTACAAAAGGCAAAAAAAGATGAGAAAAAAAGGGAAATTATGGAAGGCTTCTGAAAGGATAAAGACCTAGTTAGAAGCTAGTTGTGGAGGAAAAAAATGGAAAAGGTGGGAAGAGTGTCAAATTGATAGAGAGTGATGGAACACATAAGAAAAAAATGAGATGCCAGAAGAAAAAAAGAAATAGAAACCATTCCAAATTGAAAAGATGGGAAAGAAGAAAACAAAAATTGAGAATTGGAATGAAGATGGTTTAGAATCAGCGGAAGAGCAGTAAGAAGGTGGTAACATGATGATGTGGAATTGGTGAGGAAAAGAGAGTCATAAAGAGGGTAAAAAAAATAGTCAAGGGTGAGGGGAGTGATGAGGATGGAAAAATAAGGAAAAGTGAGTAAAGGGAAAGGTTAGTAATAAGGGAAAAGAGAGACAAAAATGCAAAAGGTGGGTGGAGAAGTGAGATGTGAAGCATGTGTAAGGAAAGGTGATGGGGAGGCCAACAAAGTAGAGTAGGTGGTGGTTTTATGGGAGATAAGGGGGGAAATGAGGAAAGCTATCAATCTTTGTGTTAAAAGAGATTGACAAGCTAGAAAAGTGGTTAAAAGAGATTGAGAAGATGAAGGGAGGGAGGTGGTGAGGAGGAAGGTAGAGAAGTGGAGGAAGATATTTTAGGTGACAAGGGAAAACAAATAAAGGATGCAGCTGAGCTAACCTTGGTCACTAAGCACTGCCTACATAGTCTAAAAATACTTTAGGACAATGTAATTATCCCAAAAATTGGGGAAAAATAAAGAGGAAGTATTAGGTGATGTTAAGGATGCTAGGTAAAATCTAAATCTTTCCTGATATAGGATGCCTTAAGCATGAGGGTGTTATTACCAATCAAAATTAATGAGGAGAAAAAAGGGAGGGTAATTAGTTGTTAGTGGTTGACCTGACCTTAAAAGTCAATTAATGCCGACATAGTTGATGGACATCATGCCAATGTAGTTCAAATGGGGTTGAAAAATGGTGCTCAAATTGGCTACCCCAATTTGATGGACCACATGGGTTGGTTTGGGCTGATGGAGAAGGTTTTATAAAATAGAGGTTTTGGACTTTGGTGAAGGTGATTGTGATAGCGCATGGTGTAAATTCGTGAATAGCTACCATAATGATCCCATGTTTAGTAGGATGAGAGATACAGATGGGTAATCTAGGATAAATAAGAAAGGAACATAATGCTAAGCACCATAAATGACCTTTAATGGAGCTAATCTAAAGAAGAGGTGCCTTTATGAGGAGGTTGTACCTACTAAAATTATGTGAGGGTAGAAGTCTAAAGATAGCATTTACAACTATGAGTCATGTTTTGGGAAATGGGCTTCTACTAGGATCTGCATAGTCACTTTGGCCAATGTTTATCACTTATATGAGTCAAGTTTTAAGGGTAGTAGCAAAGTAACTACCTATAAATAATTTATTTTATGGATAAGTAGATTATATAAGGTATAAAATTGGTATTGTGGTGAAGGATAGAAGATAGATCATGCCTGACCCAAGACCTGCATGGGTAGGCTAGATGAAAGGTGGCCATGTCTGTATCCTCTATCCCAATTCCTTAAAACTAATGACTTGGGGTTCCACTTAGAATAGGCCCTAGTATTAGGGAGCTATGTGGTCTAGGATATTGGTTATATAGTTTTATCAGATAGGGAGCTTCTACAATGATAATCATTTGGGAATTACCACCACTAGTAATGATGGTAGTTTCAAAGGTGTGATCATTACAATGGCCTATGGTTGGAAGCCAATTTACGTCAACTAGGCTAAAGGTGAAAATGATGCTAATGAACACCAGACCCGCAAGGATCCCAAGATGACAAAGCAAGAAAAGACATTAGATGTGAATTGAAATATAAGTGCAATAGAAAGATATGATGATGGTGTATAATGGATTTATCGAGATGACCAAACAGATTGAGGGTGATGCATCCACATGAAATAGTAAGTAGACATGATTTTTTCAAGTGGGAGGACTATTCAAGTGAATAAATGACATCATATGACATTCCCCATCATTATAATGTAGAATCATGTTGGTGAGGAAGAATGGGCAGGTATTCTATTTAAATAATAATGATAAGGATGAATGTCTATCAATGAGTTATTTGGTTTTGCAGGTTATAGAGAGTGTTGAAAATTACACAAGGTTGAAGATGGCTAATAATGGGAACAATGTTGGAGACAATAAACAACCCTCATGACCTGAAATAATCAATATGGTGAACATGAAAACCTATAGGATATTACAACATATAATGGTGATAATGGAAGTATTTTTAGATTAAAAATAAGAGGAAAGGTACCCACGGCTTGAGTTTGAGCCTAAACTCTTACCTTTATAGCAATGAAGAAGACAAAATTTTCACTACATAAGATGTAGGGTTAGAGAACATGACCATCAACCTATCTATGGAGGGAACCCTCACTATGCAAGGGGATATTCACTAAGGTAAGAATAGATGGTACATATGTGTGTAGAACAACCAAAGCAGAGGGATGTAATGGTTAAAATAGGTGAGCAAGGTGAAAGACCTAGAGTGGAATATGATTCTCATCTTGTGGGCATGAATGTAGAAGAGGAGAACAAAGTACACCCTTTATCAAATGTTGAGATATGGATTATTAGTTTAGGGAGAAATCAAGTAGAAGGATGGTTAAACATAAATCTAGAGTCACCAGACAATCAGTCTAGTGCTTAGTGTAGATGCTAGTTTATACACCCTTGTGTATTAACATGGTGCATCATCATTTTATCATGTCATCTCTAACATAATTTCCCCCATTCATAATTATTTGAAATAATTACATTTACCTCACCCATTTAACTTTAACATATAATTTAATTAAGCTATTACTATAGTTAGATAGTAATTAATCTTATTTACCCATCCAACCTCCAAACAAACTCATCCAACCTCTAAACAAACCCATCTCATGGTTACAACAACCAAACAAATTTAAAACCATTACTTACCCCCATAATCAACCTATTTGAATGGCCTAAGTATTATCTTCACCCATTTTGGGAAAATTAACATCGATTCTCTAAGATCGATGTTGATCTTCCTAGAATGATGTCAATCCATAAATATACAATGAGCATCCATGGCTCAAGATGACACTTTTGGACTTTGAAACTCTTTTGGAATTATCCTAGAACCTACATGCAAACCTTATCAACATTATGTTACCTTGTGGAACCTCTATTTGTGAGATTACAAAGAGATTTTGAAGGTTTCTAAGCCTACTTTTGTGGTATCCTTTATCTACATGTTTTCAACCATCCAAGGTTAGTATTGCATGTTAATTTATTCCCATTTGAAAATTTCAGTCTTCTACACCTTTGTGTAATTGTGCACATTTAGTTTTCATTATTTTATTAATATTTTAAGTCATTATTATCTTCTATTTTCATAGTTTAGCATTCGATTCATTCAAATTGATGTCAATCTTGTAGGATTGCCATCGATCCTTAATAAAATGTTAAAATAGCCTTGAAATTTATTTTCATAAGATTCACAATCCTCAAAACTTGTTAAAATCTACATTTTATTTTCTAAAAATCTATCTTTTACATGTAGATGATTCTACCTAGATTAATACATGATATTGTTAGCATATTTGATCTCCCTATTGTCCAACAACCTTTATTCATTGATCAAAGTGATATTGCATTTGAATTAGGTCTTTATACTATGGTTTTCATACATAATCAAGAAAGCATTAATGAATAATTAGTTGTAATTCAAAAGGATGTCGATATAGCTACAAAATTTTGGGATGATTGCTTTGATCATATTAATCTTTCTATAGATTAGATATCTTTGGTGTTGTTTATTTGCATCCTATCCATTATATATCTTTGTAATTTATTGTTTATTTATAAACTTGAATGTTAAACATGGGATGACATCCACCTAAGGAATCATATCACTTCTTAGGACTAGTTTCTTACCAGGCAACCCATTTATCTTTCTATTAATCAATTTTATTTGTGAGTTAGTGTGATTTGTAGGTCATTCCTCCCTAGCCAAAGAGGATTTCCCACAAGCTTTATCAATGGTGCACAACTGATCTCCATCTCCAGGTAATCTTTAAAACCCTACATTTACTTTCTTTTTTAGTAGCTAGTTAGACCACATTGAAAAAATGAAAAAAAAAATACTAAAACATTCTAGCATGCTCGATGAGATGTCATGTCTCATCTTTATTATTAAAATTCATTTTTTTTGAATTTTTTCTCTTTCCTTTTCTTTTTGTGATTTCATCCAAAGAACATCAAGTCTACATTTTATTTCCTTTTTAATGTTAAAATAAATTGCATTCATTTTTATCTACTTAATTAATTCACATAGAATAATCTAAGCAATAAATTCATCATAGTCATCAATATTTCACATACAATCCAAATCATAGTCATAACAAACTTATCTAAACACTTGACATAAGGAAAATAATAGGGATTTCATCACCTCATGGAAACCTTCTTCCTATCGATCCTACTTGGATTTCACCACCAAGGGGAGGACCAACTCAATTTTGTAGTTGAGTATAATCTATGGACTATCAGTATATCTTGGCTAAGCACCCACACTGGTTATGGGATTGTGACATGAGGGGACCAAGCCCCAAGTACCAAGCCATTTACCAGTACCAATATAGATTTCCTTTGATAACCAAAAAAAAACACCCAAAACCATCATTAGATTACCATTTTATTAGGACCCTCGTTATCCTTTTTTTTTCTTCTCACATCTTAAAATTGAAAAGATAAAAACTTATTGGGATGCCTTTAGTTTATGCATCTTTCATCCACAATTAAAATAGAGATAATTAAAAAATAAATTGTTTTTTTGTTTTTGATTTTATTTTCTATCTCATGGTTTTGACTAGGCAACAATCAAAGAAATAATCTGAAGTAGGTGTCACATCATCTCCTATTGAACATACACCTAGTCCCTCTTCTACCCCTGAGTCCTTTGAGAATCCTATGTTCCCATACTTTTATTCTTAAGGATATCCTTCATTTAATGAAATATTGGGAAATTACCCTATTTTTCTCAATTACTACCTTAGTAATCAAGCAATACACATTCATCCTTCCCCCCATACCCAAGATTCTCAATATTTATAAGATATGCCTTTAGAAGGAACTAAAAAAATTAAATAATTTACCATGGCCATGGTATCCTTTTCCACCAACTCTCTTCCATCTAGTTCTAATATCCAAATGATGTAACCTTTAAAAATCCAACCACCCATAGTATCTACCAATTCTCTAACCCCCATTACTCAGACTCAAAATACTTATACCACTTAGCCTATATCCACTATTCCTACCCAAATGTTAGTGGTGTCAATTCATGTAAGTCTCCCACCCATCAAAATGAGTCTAGCATACAATTCTCAATATCTAAAACACACACAACAAATCCCTCACACACAAAAAATCCCTCACACACAAAAAATCCCTCACACACAAACAAACTCTCATACACAACAAATCCCTCATACACAAAAAATCCCTCGTATAGAATAAATCCCTTCAACACAACCTCCCCAATAATATGTCTCCTCAGATACCTACATGGATTCATCACAACCAAACCATTTACTTCCAATCTTCCACATAGCAAAATATTATACTGTAAATCCCACAATACGTGGTGGCATCCCAACCCATTATGTCCACCGTAGTTGGATACCCTTCCTCACAACCCCTATTACTTCCTTTCCACATTACCAAACTCTTTAGTAAGGGGTTTTAGGGAATGTGCCTTATAATAACACCCAAGTAGACCCCATAAAAATCCTTATGAATAAAATGGCTAATTTATAATCCTCCACCTCTAGACACAATACTATCCTTACATATGAGCAAATTTATAATGAGCCTATCTACCCATCTATTCCCATCCAATTTTATCCCTCACAATGGGAACTTCGCAAGTTTACTAAGTTTCAGAACAAAGAATATCCACAACAACATCTCAGATCCTTTTGACACATGTGTTACCTTATAGCAGATGATGATGCATGACTACTTAGGACATTTTTTATGTCACTAGTAGGGTTGCATTAGTTGGTACAACTCCATCCCTCAAAATTCATTCTTTTCCTTTAGGTAATTAGCCCAAATTTTCTTAGAATACTTCTCGATCAACAATGCTCGAAAATTGACTATCATCAATTTATATGCTATTTGACAATTTGAAGATGAATCCATATAAAAAAAATTAGCTCATTGGCGTAGCCTAATCAACCATTTAAAATGTTCCTTACCATAACCTGAATTAATTAAATTGTTTTCATGATCTTATGTAAAACAAATCTCATCCATGTTACAAATTCAAACCTTTAAGACTTTTGATGAATCCTTTACCATGGCATGTAAACTAAAAATTTATGGCATTGAAGAGGGAAAAATAAACTTATGCAATAAAAACTTCAAACCTGACCCCTTAAAAAATAATAATAATAATCCTAAACCAAAAGTGGTAACAAATGCTATTATTATAAAAACTTCTCTCCCTCCAACACCCAATCAATTAGGACCATCCACTTCTCAAACATAACCACCTAGGGGCCTTACTCATTTTCCCTCTAGGAAATATACCCCTTTAAGAGAACCTTAGACTTACGTATTGGATAAACTCCTAAAATCAATCATTCTTGAACTCCCCCCAATTAGACTATTCGATGATACACATCCTAAACCCACCTAGTATAAAGAGGATGAGTTTTGTGCCTATCACAAGGTAATAAGACATGACATAGAATGATGTCAATCATTTAAATGATTGGTACATAACCTCATTGATAAGGGGGACCTTCATTTGGAAAATCCAAACTCTCCTCCTAAAAAATCTTCAGATATTTTTAGATAGCCATTTCTAGACTATCGATCCATATCAAACACAGTCCAAGCTAACCTTAGAGAAAAACAAAATCAAGATACACATATGGTTGATACAATCTATGACCAATTATTACTTAAAGAACCTCTAGATAAATCTTTAGTCTTAGATCTCCTTATGGGAGATGATTTTGATATAATTCAACCTAAAATTATCAAAACTACTCCCAAAATCTCTATAGAGCTCTTTGATATCATTACATGGGGTTGTTCACATGAACCATCCCCTTCATATTCATGAACTGAATCTCCAAAAGTGGAAAATGAAACCACTCCTCAAGATGTCACAAAAAAACATATTGATACTTTTAGAGTCAAACATTCCACCCCTTTGGTCCTTGGAAAACCTCTTCATAGTATACATCGAGATCACAATATAATGGGATCCTATCATTTTTCTCAATACCAATACCCTTCAAAATAATCCTCTATCATAACACCTCCTTACCCTAAAGCTAATAAGGGAAAGGGTAAAGCTCCTATCATCAATAAATAGGAAAATGGTATTGGTATTCCCCCAAAGAAAGCCTTAGCCCATCCTCAAGTTAAGGTCAATCTTTTTCAGATGTCAAAAGATAAAAACCTTAGCCTAAATACCCCCTCCATTCTCAACACATGAAAGAGTAAAGTGAAAACCCCCTTTATATCATCTCCATCATCTATTTTAGGTCCTCATCCATATTCCAAAGTGACTATCCCTATAATAGGTTCTTCCATTCAAACACATGGGAACATACAAAGTCACCTTCCATTATTAACCACACCTCCATCCTGATATCCACTATCTTTTGCTAAAGGCCCATTAGATAAATTTAAAGAAAAATTTCCTAAGGTCATCCCTACCATAAAATCTAAATGTCAAAACCAAATGATCAATGTTTTGCCAAAAGAGATTGCACAACCTATTATAAGACCAAAAAACAACCCTTTGAAAGGATCTTACATTGTAATCTTAAAATAATTTTTGGGTACATCCCTCGTAATTCTACCACCTATACAGCCTAATAACCCTCACCTCTAAATACCTACTTGGTATAAGAGTCATGATATATGCACATATCATAGAGTAGTTAGACATGATACAAAAAATTATAATGCCTTTAAGGTCGTAATCCAATAGCTTATCCAGGATGATGATATACTAATTGAAAATATAAATGACAATACTCCTAAGCAAAAAGTCACCATCCAAAATACTCCACCCACCCATAACCTTTCTAATCCTATATGTGATAAAGAGTCAGTGGCTTCTTCAGATCCTCCATTATTACACATTGATGTTGTCCATGTAGCCACCCATTCTCAAAATCAAAACCCCAATAAAGCTAAGGTTTCAATTATAGGAGCCTCTACCCATAATATGCCTAAACCATCTAGACAAAATCCTAAAGTCTCTATTATATGAACTAACCCATTCAAATCTAACGAGTTGGTATAAATCTCCATATTAAAGCAGCTCCACCAAACACCTATAAAAATGTCATTACATGAACTTATCAAAAAATCTCCACACCATCGACAAGCAATGATAGAAGCTCTCTAGGCTATTGAGGTCTAACCATATGAGCCTCAACCATTATCAAAATTTATAGGGGCCCTCCAAATGATGTCAACTATTAGTTTCATTGATTATGAGTTCATTTCTTTATCACCTAAAGATCAAGATACCCCACTTTTCATCATAGCTCAAATAAATCAAACTTAGATTAAAAGAGTTATGACCAATAATGGGGCTAGTATCAATATTATTTCTTCGCATGCTTTCCAATAGTTATAACTACTAAAAACCATTATTTCCTAATCCTTAGTAATTCTCTATGCATTTAATGATATGGTAGTACCCATAGTAGGAATAGTTGTCTTTCCCATTTGTGTAGGTTCTCATACCCTCCACAAACTCTTTTATGTCATAGAAGGGACATTCCAATATAACATTTTATTAGTAGGTTCTCTTGCCCTTCATAAAATCTTATATGTCATAGAAGGGACATTACAATATAACATTTTATTAAGACATCCATAGATTCATGTGATGTGGTGTATCCCCTCCATCATCCATTAGTACCTTAAGTTTGAACATGAAGGTTAGGTCCACATCATCCCCACCAATCCTCATCCTTTCAAATCATGCAACTTCACTTTTCAACCAAGCAATGTCATAATACCCTTGCCTAACACAATCTCATCTTCATCTTCTAATCAAGCCTCGACTAGAATAACTGTTCCATATTCAAAACTATGAGCTTAAGATTCTATTGATTCCATGATGTAGCATCTTTTAATGGGGGAATACCAGCTATTAACCCTTAACACATTACCCACTCCTAGGGAATATGTCCATCCTGACAAATAACCCATATATTCACCCAACCTAGGTGAGCTCATCCCATTTGGGCCACCTTTCTTATGTACCCACTTAATATATGGTGGAATCAATCAAACTACCCCAGGGCCTGACAACATCACCCATGCTAAACCCTTTACATCCAATTTATCATTTATCAGTAAACCCTAATTCACACAAACCTACCTCTATCACTATGCCTAGAAAGGTTTTGGCATGGGTAGATATGAGTAGGGTCCCCATGATGTCACATTAAGAGATTTTAGAAAGCCACACAAAATACATGACTTAGGCTTTGAAAAAGATTCTAAATCCTCTCCCGAACCTATTCTTCTACCATTTGTGGAAGAAGTGTAATCTTCATCATCTGATACCTCTTTCTCAACTAGTGACACTGTATCCATCCCTTCTAACTTTTTTTAGTCAATTCAATCCCCATATAATCCCTCATCTTTCATCATGGTGGTACAACCCAAACCATCCCTTTAACATATCCTAGATTAATAGGACATGATATGCTAACCATCCTTATTATTCAATGTCAAGATGATGAGTCAATATTGACTCATTTGGGCACTAAAAACTCTTATCTACTCAATTCTCTTCCATTTGAAACATTTATCTTATTAAATGAATCCACTTTTGATATTAATATTGGGTCTCAAGAAACCTCAAGGATTGTTAAAATTAAAAAACCATTAGATCCCTAAGAAAACCAATATTTTACCACTTTTCTATCAAACCATAGTAAGGCCTTTGCCTGGTCTTATAGTGATATGCCTGGTATTGACCCTACAATAGTTATCCATAATATTTTCACCTTTCTTGATGCTAAGCTGGTGAAATAAAAGCTCCATAAAATTCATCCCTGTGTCACACTCTAGGTAAAAGAAGAACTACAGTGCCTCTTATCTAATAACTTTATTCAACCCATTTATTATCCTTAATGGATGCCCAAAATCATTCTAGTCACTAAGCCTACAAGGGGACTTCACATTTGTACTGACTTTCATGATTTAAATCTTGCTTGTCTAAAAGATAATTTACATGTCCTTAACATAGACTAATTAGTGGACCTGACAACTGGCCATGAAATAGTATCCCTTATAAATGGCTTATCTAGTTATAATAAAATAATTATTACACCAGTATATCAATATAAAACTACATTTATTATTCCTTGGGGACCTTCTACTACCATGTTATGCCTTTTTTCTTAAATAATGCAAGAGCCACCTATTAGCAGGCCATGATTTATATATTTCATGACATAATCTATAAAATTGTTAAAGACTATGTGGATGACCTCCTTGGGAAGTCAAAATTTTGTAAGGATCACCTCTTTATACTTAAGGTTATCTTTAATCATCTTCTCCAGTATCATATGTGTCTAAATTTGAAAAAGTTCATTTTTGGTGTCTTGATGGGTAAGCTCCTTAGTTTCATTGTCTCTATTTGAGGAATAGAAGTATATCCTACTAAAATCAAGGCTATTATAGAAATTCCTTCTCCATCAAACCTTAAGTAACTATGTAGTTTATAAGGCAAGATCCAATATGTCCATCATTTTATCTCCCAACTCTTTGATATGTGTTAACCTTTCCACCATCTATTAAATAATGATAGTCACTTTGTATGGGATTATAATTGTCAAGAATCCTTTAACACACTCAAAAACTATCTTGTATTTCCTATAGTCCTCACTCCACCTAAGGAGGGGTAACCTTTCTTATTTTATATCTCAGCTACAGATCATGCTCTAGGTGATATGCTTACCCATCGAGATGAGCATCACAAAGAACAAGTTGTTTATTATATAAGTCATACCCTCATATAATATGAAACACATTATCTACATACTAAAAAAAATATGCCTAGAATTAGTTATTTTAGCCTCTAAGATTCATCATTACCTACTTAACCACAAGACATACATAATTATGACTACCAACCCCCTTAAGTTCATGAATTGTAAGCCTTATCAAAATCAATAAATGGCCAGATGGATTATGTTTCTAGCTGAGTTTGATCTAGAATTTATCCATCAAAATTTTGTTAAAGGATATATTATTGTTGATCAGTTGGATGAAACACCTCTTAGTGATAACCAACAAATCAATTATGAGTTTCTTGATGAATCTATCACATCTACTTCCTAATTAGTCATGAAATATCAAATGACTCTATTCTTTAATGGGTCCAAATGTGAGTGTGGGGGTAGCATGGGAATTATATTAATCCCTCATCAAGGTATTCCCATGCCTTTAGCTATTAAATTAGACTTTAATTGCACCAATAACATGGATAAATATGAATTTTTGATCATAGGCCTCCAAAATTCTCTTGCATTAGGAGTCAGATCCCTTAATATCTATGGTGATTCCCAGCTAGTGGTCAATCAAATTAATTATATATATCAATTCAAGAATGATATCCTCTAAAGATATAAGACCTTATTTGATTAGATCTTATCTACTTTTGAATGTTATGCCATCCAAAATACTCTTATATCAACTAATAATTTTGATGATACTATGGCATCTATTGCCTCTTTTATCCCATCCTCATCTCAGAAGTCCAAGCTATTTGTCCTTAGCCATTGATTTAATCAGACTTCCTACACAAGAATTGATATTTCATATATCAATAATATTGAGGAAAACTTAGAGGAGCCATGGTATACACAAATATTTACTTATTTATCAATAGGGTTAGCTTCTCCCCATCTATCCAAAGGTGTTAGGCATGTCTTCCAATAAAAAGCTACTAATTATACTATACTGGGAGTTATTCTTTATAAGCATGGTTTTGATGGCATTATTCTTCATTATCTCCAAAAACATGAAACTACCTTAGCTATCCATGAATTACATAATGGGTCATGTCATGGACACTTTACTGGCCACATAATCACTAAAAAAATCTTACATCTAGGCTATTATTAGCCCACTTTGAATAAATATTATTGTGCATACATTAAGAGGTGTGTAAAATGTCAGTAGCATGAAAAATTATCCCATGTCCCTAGTAAATCCTTGCAAGTAGCAAGGTATTTTTTACCATTCTCCCAATGGGGGCTTGATCTTATAGGGAAAATTAACCCTAAGTCCTCTCAACATCACAACTTCATCATTATTGCTATAAAATACTTAACCAAGTGGGTGGAATCTATGCTTCTTATCTCGACTAAGGTAGAATAAATTATGGAGTTTATCCACCATCAAATTATCTATCATTTTGGAATTATATATAAAATAATAATAGATAATGGAAAATATTTTAAGAATAAGAAATTCCAAGCACTATGTGACTCATTTAAAATCAAATTAATTTTTTCCTCATCTTACCATCCTTAGGCTAATGGTCAAGTAGAAGCATCTAATAAAATCCAAGTTAAAATCCTAACCAAAGTTCTCAATGAAGCTAAGAAGGATTGCCATCTTCATATCCCTTTCACCTTATGGGCATATTAAACCAGTATTTGAACCCCTATAGGTGATACTCCTTTTTCCCTAGTCTATGGTATGAAAGTTGTACTTCCTTTAGAAGTCCAAATTCCCTCTCTTCATGTCTCCCTTAAAGACATCATTTTTTATGAGGATTTTCATCATGAGCATTTATCCCAGATCAAAATCTTAGATGAGCATCATGTGACAACCCTTGATTACCTTTGTATATATTAAGAATAACTAAAATGAACATATAATCAACATATAAGAGAATGATAATTTAACATTAGAGAACTTGTAGTTAAGGAAAATCAACATGTCACTAATATGGAATGAAATAAAAGGGGTAATTTTTTTCCTAATTGGCTTAGACCATACGTTCAAAATTAAAATACATAACATCTAAGTCTATAATCCATCACATCAATAATCCATAAAAGCACTACATATCCATAACTATTGGTAAATCCATAAACAAACATACATAATCCACCCATACACATGAGTAATGTTTGTATATATATATATATATATATATATATATATATATATATATATATATATATATATATATATATATATATATGTACATATATGTATATATGTATATGTATGTATATATATGTATATATATATATACATATATATACATATATATACATATATACATATATATACATATATATATACATATATACATATATATATATGTATATATATGTATATATATGTATATATATATATATACATATATATATATGTATGTATATATGTATATATATATGTATATATATATATATATGTATATATGTATGTATATATATATATATGTATGTATATATGTATATATATATATATATGTATATATGTATATATATATATATATATATATGTATATATGTATATATATATGTATGTATGTATATATGTATGTATGTATATATATATGTATGTATGTATATATATATATGTATGTATATATATATATGTATATATATATATATATGTATATATATATGTATTTATGTATATATATGTATATATATATATATATATATGTATATATATATATATACATACATATAGATATATATATATATATATATATATATACATACATATAGATATATATATATATATATATATACATATATATATATATACATATATATATACATACATATATATATACATATGTATATATATATATATATATGTATATATATACATACATCAAATGTCTATACAAATGTCATAACATGAATGAGGTGGGGTTCTCGACCTAGATAATACAATCTACTCAGTAAAATAAATTCTACTAAGATGAATGTTATCATCTCCCCCATCATCCCCTCATCAACCTGATATGCTCCCTATCTAGTAGACCCCCAAGAGTCCTCCATGATCTGCTATGGCTAGCCATGTATGAAGTAAACTAAGGAACATCTGGTAGTTATCTATGTACCATCCACTCATAATAGCTCATCTTGATAATCAAATCTATGTACTTTTGTAGTGGTAACATATCTATAGGTGTAGCACTAGATCCTACAATATCTAGAGCTGGTCTCTCTACCAAAGTAGATCTCATCTACTCTAGCTCTATTAGGTACCTGTCTCACTCCTATATAGCCTAGTCATGATAACACTTTGAGCTCTCAAGATCACCCTATAATGTGGCAATCTAATCTTGTGAAGTATTATGGGCTATCCATGCCTCCTATAGCTCTACCCTCAAACTCATAAACTTAGCCCTCAGTGTGTCTCTCTCAGTGATAACTACAACAATATCTATTAGACCATGTGTGGGGGCATCCAATAATGGTACCTCCTCCATGTGTATATTGGGGACATCTTGTAATGGTAACGCCTTCATGTATACATTAGGAGAATCTTGCTCAACCTCTCCTCTATCCTCACCCTCCTCCATCACCTCCTTAATGACTACCTCCTATTGAGGTCTCATAACTCTCTCTTATCTCCTTACTACCTCAACTATAAACCAAACTACATAATCATTAGTGTAGTAAATTTCATCTAGGTTAATATCTATAGGCTCCCCCTATGGCCCCATCAAAACCAATATAGTATTAGGTGTAGTCCAATCTAGCTCTGTATCATCCTACCTCTATAAGCATGGAGCTAATGGAACATCTTGTAATAACCCAAACTGATGATAGACCATATCAAAATATAATAACTTGATATGCTCAAGCTATTGTCCATATACCCATATCTCCTATGTAACATCCCTTGTCTTCATATCTAAATCAATCCACACTAGGAACCATACATAAAGCCTCTAAATAACATCCCCTATCTACAAGATACTAAACACCTATCTATAGTGTTCTAGATCATGCACTATCCTATCTATATAAGGAATTACTAGGTCATCATCCCATCAAAGGAAGCATACACTATAATCCATATCTCTAAATCTAATATATAGGGTCCTTGTGGGGTGAATCACACAAATGTGCTCATTGCCCAGTAATGTAATACAAATGTAATATCAAGACTTGATCAATGTTGGGTGTACCAGCCCCACAACTCCCTATATATCTACCTTAATAATGTGGGAACTCAAGTGAAAATAGTCTTGAAATCAAGAATGTCTAATATAAATCTAGTGAAGCTCCATGGTAGTCACCCTCCCACAAAGTAAGGTAACACATAGCAGGTCAATGCTAGAATCATTAGCAGCAACACTAGTCTCTCCCTAGGGTCTTAGTCATACAATGGCTAGAATGAAAACCAACTATAAAAGATTTTAATATATAATTCATCCTCACCATATAGTCACACCAATGTCATTACTTTCCCAACCTCATTAATAGTATACATAGGGGCTCGTAGAATTGATAGTTATAAAATCTAATGGATGTCCTTTATCATATTAGTCATCTCACTAGTCAATAACCAAAAAGTGTTGGTGGTATAATCCCACTACTTTAGCAAATCCAATATCATACTAATGTTTTTATGGACATTGTGATAATGGTGAATCACTCTAAATCTTATAACCTCTAGATGGCCGTAGTCCTCATCACTTATAAAATCCCATAATTGTGTCAATAGTAGAGGGACCATATCCTTCATTGTTAGTAGCTCTTGTGCCTATGAAAAACATCTTTTTGGTCAATTAAAATCCTAATTTTTCTATTATCAAACCTTTATTGTGTATTTCTATCGATCCACTAGGGATTGGTGTTAATTTAAACAAATCAATAATGATCTTTATAGATCATGGTCAATCTACATGACACATGTCGATCCTAATAGATTGACATCAATTCCCTCCCCTAAAAAATTCCCCCCTTAGACCTAACATTTTTAACCTACCATCCCTCCCTATCAAGAATTTATAAAAACAAAATAAAATATATATCTTAAGCAAAAATAAACACATTAAATTTCATCAAAAAAACATCATGCCTACCCCATCATAGAGTCATCATCATCGTCATCCAATCCCACTCACCTCTATCATGTCCAATGTATGCTTGAAAAGTTGAAACACATCAATTTTTTATCTTAAATTATTATTCAATCAATATCCAAATGAGCCTTATGCCATATCGGATGACTATTTATATCCATTTCTATGATCAAAGGTGAAGAGATAAGGTATGTGCCAATCAGCCTATTAGAAGATATTGACAAGCTAAATGGGTGATTAAAAGATATTGACAAGCTAAAGAGGTGATGAGGTGGTGAATAAATAAGGGAACACAATGAAATGGAATGAGATGAAAATAAGGGATGAATATTAGGGATGATAAGAATAATAATGAAGCAAGGATATAAAGCACAAACACTCACACAGATGCAAAAGGTAAGTGATTACTGAGATGGAAAGAAGAAAATGGGAATGTAAAATGATAAAAAGGCAAGAAGAGATCATAATAAAATGGCAATTATGGAAGGCTTCTCAAAGGATAAAGACCCAATTAGAAGCTAGTTATGGAGGGAAAAAAATGGAAAAGGTGGGAAGAGTGTCAAATTGATAGAGAGTGGTGGCACATGTAAGAAAAAAATGGGATGCTAGAAGAAATAAAAATCATGCTAGATTAAAAAGATGGAAAAGAGGAAAAGAGTAGTAAGAATTGGAATGAAGGTGGTTTATAATCAGTAGAAGAGTAGTAAGAAGGTGGTAATAGGATGATGTGGAATTGGTGAGGAAAAAAGAGTGATAAAGGGAGTGTAATAAATAGTCAAGGGTGAGGGGAGATGATGAGAATGGAGAAAGAAGGTGAAGGGGTAAAGGGCAAGGTTGGTAATAAGGAGAAAGAGAGAGAAAAAATGTAAAAGGTTGATGGGGAAGTGAGATATGAAGAATGTGTAATGAAAGGTAATAGGGAGGACAAAAAATTAGATTAGGTGGTGGCATTATGGGAGATAAGGGGGGCTAATGAGGAAGGATATCAATCCTTATGTTAAAAGAGATTGACAAGCTAGAAAAGTGGTTAAAAGAGATTGAAAAGCTGAAGGGAGGGAGGTGGTGAGGAGATAGGCAAAGAAGTGGAGGAATATATTTTAGGTGATAATGTAAAACAAAATAAAGGATGTAGCTAAGCTAACCTCAATAATTGGTCACTACCTACATAGTCTAAAAAGACCTCATGCCAATGTAGTTCTCCCAATGATTGGGAAAAAATAAAGAGGAAGTCAAGAAATGTTTACATAGTCTATGGATATTAGGCCAATATAGTTCAACTAGGTTGGAAAATGGTGCTCAAATTGGCTACCCCAATTTAATGGACCACATGGGTTGGTTTGGGCTAATGGAGAAGGTTTTTTAAAATAGAGATTTTAGATTTTGGTGAAGGTGATGGTGAAAGTGCATGGTTTAGATTGGTGAATAGTTACAATAAGGATCCCACATTTAGTATGATGAGAGAAATGTATGGGTAAGGAGAGATAAATAAGAATGGAACATAATTCTAAGTAACACAAGTCACCTTCAATGGAGCTAATCCAAAGAAGAGGTGCCTTTATGAAGAGGTTGTACCTTCTACCTTGGAGATATAATCTACCTTTATGAGCTAATTTTTAGGAAATGGGATTCTATTAGGATATGAATAGTCACTTTGGCCAAGGTTCATCACTGGTATGAGCTAATTTTTAAGGGTAGTAGAGAAGTGACTACCTGCAAAGAATTTCTTTGATGGTTAAGTAGATTTTACAAGGTATAAAATTGGTAGCATTGTGAGTGATATAGGATAGATCATGCCTAACCCAAGAGTTTAATGGGTAGGCTAGATTTAATGTGTCCATGTTTACATCCTCTATCATAGTTCCTTAAAATTGATGACTTCAGGTCCGACTTAGAAGAGGCTCTAGTAGTAAGGAGCTATGTGGTCTAGGATATTGGTTATATAGTTGGATCAAACAAGGGATCTTGTACAATGGCAAACATTTAGGAAATACCACCAGTAAAAATAGTAGTTTTGAAGGATTGATCATTGTAGTGGCCCATGGTTAGAAGCCAATTTACATCAAGTAGGATAAAGGTGACAATGATGAAAATGACCACTAGGCCCAAAAAGGATTGCAAGATGACAAAGTAATAAAAGACATCAAATGCAAATAAGATGATAAGGGTAATAAAAAAATATCATGATGATGCATAATGGCTTTATTGAGATTACCAATTAGATTTAGGGTGACACATCCACATGAAAAAGTAAGTAGACATGATTGTTTCAAGTGAGAAGAATGTTCAACAGAATCAATGACATCATATGACCTTCCCCATTGGTGGAATGGAGAATCATGTTGGCAAGGAAGAATGGTTAGGTATTATATTTAAAGAATCATGATAATGATGAATGTCTATCATTGAGTTATTTGATTTTATAGGTTATAGAGAGTGCATAAAACTACGTAAGTTTAAAGATTTTGAACAATGGGAATAATGGTGGAGATAATCAACAACCCTCATGACCTAAAATAATAAATATGGTGAATGTGTAGATCTATATAATACTTCAACATGTAATGATTATAATATAAGTATTGTTACATTAACAACAAGAGGAAAGGCAACCATAATCCAAGCTTGAGCTTAAACTATTATCTCTAAAATAGAAAATAAGATGAGAATTTCACTATGAAAGATTTAGGGTTGGAAAATATGACCATCAACCTATCTATGGAGGGAACCCTCACTAGTTAAGGGGATGTGTGCTAAGGTAATAAATGGCGGTAACTATGTAATAATAACAACCAATGTAGAGGGATGTAATGGCTATGACAGGAGAGTAGGGTAAAATACCTAGTGTAGAATATGATTCTCATCCTATGGGGATGAATGTAGAAGAAGAGAATAGAGTACACCCTTTAGCAACTATGAAGATAGGGAATGTTAGTTCAGGGAGAAATCAAGTAGAAGGATGGTTGAACACAAATCCAAAGTCAATAGACAATCAACCTAGTACTTATTATAGACTCTATTTTTATACACCCTTGTACATTAACATGGTGCATCATCATGTTATCATGTCATCTCTAACATAATGGACCCCATTCATAATTATTTGAAATAATTATGTTTACCTCACCCCTTTACCTTTACCATATAATTCAATTAAGATATTACTATAGTTAAATATTAATTAATCTTATTTACCCATCCAACCTCCAAACAAACTCATCTAACCTCCAAACAAACCCATATCATGGTTAAAACAACATAATAACTTTAAAACCATTCTTTACCCCTATAAGCAACCCATTTGAATGGCCTACATATTAACTTCACCCATTTTAGTAAAATTGACATTGATTCTCTAAGATCAATGCCAATCTTCCTGGAATGATGTCGATCTATAAATATATAGCAAGCCTCCATGGCTTTAGATGACACTTTTGGACTTTAAAACTCTACTAAAATTACCTAAAACCTAGGTATAGACCTTATCAACATTTTGATACCTTGTGGAACCTATATTCATGGCATTCCAAATAGATTTTAAAGATTTCTAAGCCTACTTTTGTGATATCTTTTATCTACATGTTTTTAGCCATTCAAGGTTAGTATTGCATGTTAATTTATTCCCATTTTAACTTTATAGTCTTTTGCACCTCTGTGTCATTGTGTGAATTTAGTTTTCATCATTTTATTAATATTTTAAGTAATTATTATCTTATGTTTTCATAGTTTAGCATTTTACTCAAAGTCGATATTGATCCATCTAAATCAATGTCAGTCTTATAGGATCACCATCAATCCCTAATAAACTATTAAAATATCCTTGAAGTTTTTTTTCATAAGATTCATAATCTTCAAAAATTGTTAGAATTTACATTCTATTTTCTAAAAATCTATCTTTTACATGTAGATGACTCTGCCCAGATTAGCACATGATATTGTTAGTATATTTGATCTCCCCATTGTATAAAAACCTTTATTCATTGATCAAAGTGATATTGCATTCAAATTAGGTCTTTGTATTGTCATTTTCACACCTAATCAAGAAAAAATTAATGAATAGTTAGCTATAATTCAAGAGGATTTCGATATATCTACATAATTTTGGGATGATTACTTTGATTATATTAATCTTTCTATAAATTAGATATCTTTGGTGTTGTCTATTTGCATCCTATCCATATATATATTTGTAATTTCATGTTTATTTATAAACTTGAATGTTAAACATGGGTTGACATCCACCTAAGGAAGCATATCACTTCTTGGGAATGGTTTCTTACCAGGTAGCCCATTCATCTTTTTATTAATCCATTTTCTTTGTTAGTGTAATTTTTAAGTCATTCCTCCCTAGCCAAAGATGAGTTCCCACAAGATTGATCAATGGTACGCAATCTATATCCATCTCTAGGTAATCTTTAAAACCTTGCATTTACTTTGTTTTTAATAGCTAATTAGACCACATTGAAAAAAGAAAAAAAATACTAAAACACTTAGGTAGTAAAATAATGCATGTAGGGGCCTTAGGTGAAGTGTGGATAGTCTAATAACTTTGTATGTTTCATGTGACTCCTCGCACCCTAAATAAAATATTACATAGTTTATTGTAAACATGTAAAAAATGTATTGGATGTCACTGGTTGAATGCTTTCATGCTTAAGGTTGTGTGGATATGTATGAATGTTATGGTTATGATTAGTATGGTTATGGTTGTTTTAATCTTTCTTAATTTAAAAATAATAATAATAATAATTATTATTATTATTATTATTATTATTATTAAAACATTGGATGGTAAAATTCATGATGAAAACATCAACCAAGAACAATAAGATAAGAATAAGGCACAATTCTTTATTTTTGACAAGGACTAAAAATAGACCCAAAGTGGGATTGGCTTACTAAATAGAAGCCCTTCAAATTCTATGCATGAGTGATTATTAGTTGATAAAAAAGGTTTCTTGATCATAAGGTGTTAAGTAAGCTCCAAATCCCTTGATTTATAGATAGTCTAAACGGAAGATGGGTGATAGGTGGTGTGAAGGGTAATGGGTGATATGTATGATAACCTCACATAAATTAGTTTTCCCCTTATATATGTGGCCTAAGAATGGTAATAGACAATTCCATGTCATATTCTATATGTAGACTGATCAATGTGGGGAGTCTACATGTGAAATATGATTACAACTTTTAACTTATTATGTTTCTTGAGAGCCGATTGAGGCTTTATATTTTGTTGTGATAGGGGTATTTTGGTTTATTGTTATGTATGGGAAGTTGATCAATGTGGGAAGGAAATTTCTCAACTTTTGATAGATTTAACTTAGACAACCTTCAAGGGAGTGGTCTAAGCTTATTAGATTTGTTTAATGCTCTTGATAAATGTCCTTCAAGGGAGCAGTTTACCTTATATTTGGATTTTTTTTTTTTTTGGTAGATATCCTTTACGGGAATAGTTTTTAAGACATCATTCTTACATTGATAGGATCCTTTTACCTAGTTGACCATAAGCTAGGACTCACCAAAGACATAAATTGTCTTAATTCCCAAGGTTAGATAAGTTTAGAGACATATCACTAGGCTTCATACTCAACCATATTATTGGTGAATTCAAAGTCAAGTTTTAAGGAGAGAGGTGTTTCTATGCTAGATTTTTGCTTTCACATTCAAAGAGAGAAAATGAGAAACTAAAAGAAATGGTCAAGGTTAGAAGATACCTGGATATGGTCGTGTGCACCAAAATCAGATGTTGGAAGGTACTCCTCTTTGGCTGTGGAGGAATGACACCTGCAAAGAAAAATAGACTAAACACGAAAAAAAATGTTAGACGGAGAGACGGTTGGCTATCAAGCAAACGCTTGATCCTTGAAGTACAAAGACTTCCTTAAGGGATATCAACCCACTGATTAAAAATAGAATATTTGACTGGTAGAAATGAGAGACAGAATGAAAGCAAATAAAAGATGAAAAATAAAATGCGTACCTGATATGCAGCAAAATTCTCTGCACAGTCACCAGTGTCGGTCTCTATGCTGGCGTCGGTCAGGGAAGGGTGCTGACATCGGTTAAAGTGCCAGCGTCGGTCGGGGTAATGACTGGCATCGGTTGGGGCAACAGTTCTTGAATAGGTCTGGTCAAGTTTGGTCAGGTCTGGTCAGGTCTGGTCAGGGTCTGGACAGACTTTAGGGTCGCAGAATGGTGTCTGAGGGTTAAGGAGTCAGTTTAGGAGTCAGAAGGATTGTTTGGGGGTTTTTACAGGGATCTGGGTAGAGTGACTATATATTTTGGAATGATAGACAGAGTTGATATGGGAAGAAATAAGGTCTCAAGGCTGTAGTCTAAGTCTAAATAGGAGTTGATGACAGTAAATAAAAAAATAATAACTAGAGAATAAAACAAAAACACAGAGCAAGATACTTACCTGTTACACACTGAAGACATGATAAGAGACATGATTGAAGTTGTCATTGTGTTTCCAGATGACTGAAGCAGAGTTCTTATACTGGAGAGAGAGAGACACGAGAGATTGATCATAGATTGATTGGATGCAAGAAAAAATGGTGATCGTTCGGTTGGATGCAAGAAAACTGGTTGATCGTTGCTGCAGGGTTCGGATCAAAGAAACATTTTGATGTCACAGGTCTGATAACCGGTTACCAAACTGATTGGCAACTGAATAATGGATAAAAGATTAAGAAATGAATTAATAGATGCAGTTTAAGGCTGACTGATGCCAACAGGAATGTTGATGTCGGCCAAAAATATGACCGACGTCGGCGACGTCGATCGAGTAGTGACCGGTGTCGATAGATGTAGAATGGGGACAAAGTCTAATTTTAGTCTTCTACTCACTCTTACATGTTGCCAGGGGTAAGGCTTGTGGAAAAATGGTTGACAGGGGTTAAAGGGAGGATGACAAGGGTTAGACACAATTCTGGTGTCTACATTTGCCCCTTTTTGTCTTGTTGGTTGTTCTGGATGAACTGCAAGACAAAAACAGGAGGTGGTTACCCCAGGTGTGGGATAAGGTCAATTTTGTCTTGTTGGTTGTTCGAATGAACTACAAGATAAAAATAGGAGGTGGATTGCCTCGATTATGGATGAGGTATTCCCCCTCAAAGCAGGAGTCAAAGGAAGGGAACCGGGAATCGGGTGCTAATTTGACAAAGAGAGGATGAAAAAGGTTGTGAGGGTGAATGCAACAAAAGTCATGATTGCACGCATACCACTTCACGATATGGTCAGGTCAAAGTGTCATAGGTTGAGGGTCAAGGAGTGCCAAAATTGAAGTAATCAGGCCCCAACATTTAGTCATCTACTGATTGGGTTATTCAATCTAAGCTGAAGCTCCAAATGGTCGTCGTGTTCCAGGTATCTCATGCTCAAGAAGTGCTCCTTGAAACATGAAAAAGTCACAAATAGTGTGGATCAACTGGCTTGCGATCTTATACTTGTGAGGGTCTAAAAATAGTCTACACACAATTCTGCTAACCAGTCATGAGGTAGCATACATGCAAAAATAACCAAGGCAACATTGTCTTAGAAGTGGTCGAAGGCAGAGGAGATAGGCATGATCTCTAATGGTCATTGGTCGAGGTGGATGGATGGACAAAAGGATGTGGCTGAGCTAACCTCAGAAGACATTATGTGATCTGAGTTTTGCCTACATAGCCCCTGTGGAAGGGCCTCAGGCCAATGTAGTTCTCCCTAAAAGGGAGGAAGGGTCAAAGGGATGAAGTTGGTCTTGGTCGAGGGCAAGGTCATGGTCAAAAGGAGGAAAGAAGGTTTGTCCATCAGAGAGATGAATAAATGAGGGTGGTCAAGCTAATCCCAGATGATGTCGTATCATCTGAGTGCTACCTACATAGCCCCAGTGGAAGGGCCTCAAACCAATGTAGTTCAGACAAAGGGTTCGAGTGGTAGACAGGTGGTCAAAGTGGTCGATAGATTGGTCTTGGTCATGATGAAATGATGAAGGAGAAGAGATGATGTTGCAGCCTTTTCCATATTGTGTAATGGTGTATTCTGCAACATTGGTTGAGGGGTCTTTCATCCCTAGCAATTTTCCATATTCATGATGGATGTATGCTAAAGATGAATTGAGGTCTATTTATGCTTTAGCAAGTATTGGTTTATGTTGGGAGATAAACCGGAAGCACACAATTTTATTACCAAACCAAGCAACTTAATATGCGGAAATTAACCAGATTCACCAAGTAATTAGAATTCAAAATAACACAGCATATGAGAGACAATACACAACTTGTATTAACACTTTATACAGAAAAGAATACAATAAAGAAGATGCCACTTCTTCTCCACCACCTTATAGAGGTTTCCCACACTTCAAGTGAACAGTAATTCTCCTCCCCAAAGCTCTCCCTCTCATAGGTCCCAACACCCAAATCAAAATATAGAGTTGGTGTTCACCTCCCGTGCTCCACGCACACCACAAGTGCTCCACGCACTCCACAAGTACTCAAGGTACTTCAAGTAGATCTCCCATGAACCTGCAACAACCTGAAATTCAATAGACCATACTTATGGAAGGAACTCCCTTGCCTTCCTCTTTCTCTATCCGAGTACACACCTGTACTCCAAGTAGATCCTGCCTGATACTGCTCCCTGTTGTGTTGCTGTCTATATGACCTTGCACACCTGCAAATCAAACAATGGTTCTGCTCACCTGTGAACCTCGACCTTGCACACACATACACCTGCAGATCAACGATCTTACTTACCATGTAGATCTCCTATATAGGCCATACAACTGTGACCAAGATCCTACACTCTTGAAGAACCTAGCTGGCTCTCCAATCCAGCACCAACACACCTGGTACTGAGGCACTAGGAGGAATGCACCATTGCTCTACCTCACACTCAGAAGGAGCTTATAATTATGCTCTCTTACTCCCTAGCACACTTTTCCAATACAACCATGAGTCTATTATATATATCTCATCCAAACAATAATTAGACATCTAATTACAATAATTAGATCCACAGCTCTCAGTCTATAATTAGCCCTGATCATGCAAACACTTGGTTTGTTAGCTAACTGCCCGTAATAAATGCAGTTCGAACCACACAGGCGACCGACACCGGTCCCTATCCGCCTGGGGGTCGCCGACGCCGGCCGATCTCTGACCGACGTCGGTTGCCTTCCTGCCCTATCCTGCCGACGTCGGTTGGCCTGACCGACGCCGGTGTCTCTGACACTTAGCAACTCTCCTGCAACCTCCTCCGTGTCTGCATCAGTGAAGCTTTTAGCTCCACAATCCTAACAATCTCCCACTTGGAGATAAACAGCTGCACTGTACCTGTACCTATACTCCGTCTAATCTATTTCCTGGTTTGTATCCCTCTTCAAGCTCCCCCCTGAAGATAACCCACCACACAACCTGTGATGTACCACCTGTCATCCGAGTACCCTACCACATCCGAACCTACGACACCTGTAGTGAAGTCTTGACCCTGCATAGCAACACCTGCTACCAGTCCCTCTCAAAAACCTGAGAACCCACTTCCCTGAATTGGCTCCTAACTCTCTGACAGCTCCCACTGCATGGGAATACTCAGGTCTATACCAGACCTCATGTGATTTCAGACACTGTACCTGTCCAGCCCTTAGTGTGCTTCGGCTCTGCATCCTGAACCTCGCCAACACCTGATTCACATCAGCTCCCACTCGAGACAAAATCAACCTGTGATCTCCATGCCTCCCATGTCAAAGAATTCTGCTGCTCCAAACTCCTCCTGACATGCCACTGAACTAATCTTACCCTTAGCTCAGCAAAACCCTGTATGTACACCCTTGCTAGCTAGCATACTATCCACATACAGCAACAGAATGATGTCGCGACTCATCATCCACCTGGTAAGACAAATCACAGTAGTTACCCTGACATTGACTGAAGCCATGCTTCGTCCTCCACCTGTCAAAACCTGTACCACTATCCTGCAGCTCCACAAGACCATATAGCTTGGTCTTCCATCTCACGTATCCGTTCTCTCTATTCTTCTACTAGGTATCCATTCGTCTCTGTGCTTCCATACCTGCTGGCATCTCTACCCAAACACATCTGTTTGGTTCTCCTCCAAGGAATCACATCCTCATATATGCTAAGCTCACACCTATTTCCTGGATCCTTCCTGCTCTACAATCAACAACATATATGAAGAAGAGGAACACAAATTTGAGGGCCTACTTACGCCTTCAGTCCTCCGTATGGGTGTTTGAGACTCCTTGACAACATGCTGTCCACCCAAAATTCATTACAGTGACCGACCTTGGTCACCCCACAGTCTGCATCCGACTGACGTTGGTTCCATGTGTCTGTACCTGACTACCAACCTGCCAGCGCTGGTGTCCCTACTGTCGACGTCGGTCCTTCTAACCGACATCGGTCTTACATACTGTCGATGTCAGTTTTATGACTGATGTCGGTCTTACTCTGCCCGACATCGCCGGCTTCGGTCTGCACATGACCGACATCGGCACCTGTCTGTTCGACGCCAGTTCCTCCTGACCGACATCGGTACCTGTGTTCGCCTGTGAGTGATGACTTTTTACCCACGAGCTTCTTTGAATCAAAACCCATGTCCAAACTACCCTGTTCAAAAGTATCCAGCACCATCCACTGGGTTCTGTCCGCCATCTCCTCCATAAACACCAAGGCTTTCCAGTTCTTAAGCCTATCAAATATATCTGTCTTCCACTTAAGAACATGCATCTCCTTCCTGCTCATGTGACCAAGCCTACGAAGCCACGTCTTCACAACAGAAGAAGAATCAGTAATATAAACAAGTAGATAAAGGGTACCTATTTTCTTACCACTAGCTAATTCAAGTGCATCCGCTGTGAGAGTTCTTGTGCATCTCTCATCACCCAATCTTTCTGAAGAAATTAGCCATATCTCCAAACCTGGGACCTGCATGACCTTCATCAACACCTGTGTGTTGGCCGCCTGTAATTTCAGCTTCACTTCCCCTTTGCCAATTCTTTGGCAAGGCTCACCAGCTCCTCTACCTGGAACTGCATGGAAAGAGGCAACTGAATCTTTTATCCAAGATTCAACTTTATCCAAGAAACCTCCAAGAACATCCTATGCAATAACACCTGCAACATCTGCTTCTTCAGTTTCTTCATGCTGATCTGCTACCAACCAACAATAATCTTTTACCTACTCTTTCTTTCCATAGGACCGTGAGTAACCATCTGTGCTTTTTAACTCCTCCATTCTTAGCTTACTTTGATCTATTGTTGCTCTACTCCCACTCGATCAGAAACCCCTGAGAGTGCCCTGTAACCAAACACAAAACCTGCTTCCTCCAACCTTAGCTCTGATACCACTTGTTGGTATCAAGCTATGAGCCAACAACCTTGCTCTGATACCACTTGTTGGGAGATAAATTGGAAGCACACAATTTGATTACCAAACCAAGCAACTTAATATGCGGAAATTAACCAGATTCACCAAGTAACTAGAATTCAGAATAACACAGCATATGAGAGACAATACACAACTTGTATTAACACTTTATACAGAAAAGAATACAATAAAGAAGATGCCACTTCTTCTCCACCACCTTACAGAGGTTTCCCACACCTCAAGTGAACAGTAATTCTCCTCCCCAAAGCTCTCCCTCTCACAGGTCCCAACACCCAACTCAAAATACAGAGTTGGTGTTCACCTCCCATGCTCCACGCACACCACAAGTGCTCCACGCACTCCACAAGTACTCAAGGTACTTCAAGTAGATCTCCCATGAACCTGCAACAACCTGCAATTCAACAGACCATACTTATGGAAGGAACTCCCTTGCCTTCCTCTTGCTCTATCCAAGTACACACCTGTACTCCAAGTAGATCCTGCCTGATACTGCTCCCTGTTGTGTTGCTGTCTATATGACCTTGCACACCTGCAAATCAAACAATGGTTCTGCTCACCTGTGAACCTCGACCTTGCACACACATACACCTACAGATCAATGATCTTACTTACCATGTAGATCTCCTATATAGGCCATACAACTGTGACCAAGATCCTACACTCTTGAAGAACCCAGCTGGCTCTCCAATCCAGCACCAACACACCTGGTACTGAGGCACTAGGAGGAACGCACCATTGCTCTACCTCACACTCAGAAGGAGCTTATAATTATGCTCTCTTACTCCCTATCACACTTTTCCAATAAAACCATGAGTATATTATATAGATCTCATCCAAACAATAATTAGACATCTAATTACAATAATTAGATCCGCAGCTCTCAGTCTATAATTAGCCCTGATCATGCAAACACTTGGTTCGTTAGCTAACTGCCCATAATAAACACAGTCCGAACCACACAGGCGACCGATGCCGGTCCCTGTCCGCCTGGGGGTCGCCGACGCCGGCCGATCTCTGACCGATGTTGGTTGCCTTCCTGCCCTATCCTGCCGACGTCGGTTGGCCTGACCAACGCCAGTGTCTCTGACACTTAGCAACTCTCCTGCAACCTCCTCCGTGTCTGCATCAGTGAAGCTTTTAGCTCCATAATCCTAACAGTTTATGTTTAACATAAATTGCGTCTGGTCGATAGTTTCCATGTGTATTGGTGTTCATAGAAACTAGTGTGAATAGGCTATGGGAGTGGCTTGAAAAGAGAGGTGAGTTGAGTTGATTAGGATGGACAAGTGATGAAAGTGAATGTGACCAAAGTGTAGAAGAAGTGAAAAGCATATTGCTCTTTCATTGACAAGGACCAGAATGACAACATAGATAGGGGTTATTAGAACCAAGAGCCCCATTCATGCATGACGTCATTGACTAGATGTTGTGTTAGAATGGTAATCGAATCACTTTGACATTAAAGTGAGCTCGAAGTCCCTTGAGCAGGTGATAGGAGGAGGAAAAAGGGTAACCCATTTTAAGAGCAGAGATAACTTTGTCCCTTTTTATAGGAGACCCTAAGACAACTGTAAGTCAAGTTCATGACGCATTTTTTTTTTGGGTGCAGACTGATTAATGCAGGAAGTCTACATAGAGATGTCATTTGCTTGGTGGTTAGTTGTGAAGCTAATCGATGTGGGAAGCTTCTAAGATAATGTTGTTTATTTCCAGATTACTCATAGCCATCCTTCGAGGGAGTGGTCTAGAATTTTGTTTAATATAAGGGCTTTTGAATAGCTATCCTTTGAGGGAGCAGTTTATTTAATTATAGCAAATGATAGTACAGCTGTCCTTCGAGGGAGCAGTCTACTTTTTGATTTGATATTTATATGGTGACCATGGATATTTTGACATCTTGATTTGTTTTGATAGAAATGTGAGTTATGGATAGGATTATAGAAGGTCAAGGGCTCCCTTTTATTAGGACAAAGCATCCATATATCATAAAAGGTTTATAGAGGAAATTGTTAAGAGGAATAGGGATGAAAGGAATTAGGACTAAGAGGATGGGGATTGCTCAAGGGATGAGCTCAAGTTAAGTGTCAAGTGGACAAGTACTCGACTAACAGTAGAACGGTCGCAGATGCAACGCATTAAGAGGCTCAAGTTCTAGTCATCCATCAAGAGAGGACAGACGATAAGTCCCTGATCCATACTTGTGCATGATAATGAAAGGTCTAAGCCAATTAGGAGCAAACTTGCCTCATTTACTTCGCTCCATATTGGTCACGTGCTAATTCTCTTTGAGGATGAGGTCTCTGATATTGAAATCTCATTCTCATAGATTTTTGTCATAGGCGTGTTTGATGTGATGTTGATAGACATGGAGATGATTAAGGGCAGCAAGATGACGCTCGTCAAGTAACTCAAGTTGAGCTAAGTGATCTTGACAAAAGTCATCGTTGGAGAGGATGTCATGTAGAGAAATGCAGAGAGACAGGATCTGTACTTCAAGAGGTAAGATAGCCTCTGTTATGTACACAAGAGAGAAAGGGGTAGCACTCGTAGAGGTTCGAATGCTAGTGCGGTAGGCCCACAAAGCGAAGGGAATGTGAATATGCCAGTCCCTTCCTGTGTCGCTGACCACCTTCATGAGAATTTTGGTGAGAACTTTATTGGAAGCCTCGGCCTGCCCATTTGCTTGTGGGTAGTAAGGCGAAGAGAAACTGAGCTTGATGCCGAATGAGTTGCATAGCTTTTGGACAGTCTTATTTTTGAAGGACTTACTGTTATCGGTGATGATCTTATGAGGGACACCAAAATGATAGATGATATGGGTGCTGATGAAGTTGATGATCTTGTCGACTTTTGTGGAGACGAGAGGAATGGCTTCCACCCACTTGGTGAAATATTTAGTGGCTGTGATGATGGATTGATGACGAAGAGACGAATGGGGGTTAATCTCACTGATGAGATCTAAACCCCACTGAGAAAAAGGCTAGAAATCCTGAGTGATTTGTAAGGCATGACTAGGAAGATGAAGCAAGTTAGAGTGATGCTGAAACTTGATGCAACGTCGAACATAGTCGCTACAGTCTTGATGAAGGGTAGGCCAATAATAGCCCAGACAAAGGATGCGCTTGGCAACTGAATTCCCACTGAAATGTCCACCACAAATCTCGTTGTGGACTTGCTTAATGGCCTGAGATGCTTCAGTGGAGGTGAGACAGCAAAGAAGAAGGCCATCGAAGCCTCGCTTATAGAGAAGACCCCCTAGCATGGTATAGCGAGTGGTACGCTTGATAAAAGCTTATTGTGCATTGCTAGAGAGGTTGGGAGGAATGACAGAAAAAGATAAGAAGTCCACAAGTTGCTTATACCAAGCATCTCGTGGGCTAGGGTCTATAGTGTTGACATGATTAATGTGAAGAGAGATATAGGAAGGCAATGGCACATGGTGCACCATGACAAAAAGTCTGGATGCAGATGAGGAAGATGGGATATGCGAAGCGAGAGAAGCCATGGTGTCAGCAAACTTATTCGTGGATTGAGGAATAGTCTGCAGGAGGTAATGGTCGAAAGATGCAAGGAGAATGTCAACACGGTTTTTGTACCTTTGCAAAATTTTGTTTTTACAGAGGTATGAACCATTAATCTGATTGATGACGAGCTGCGAGTCACCAAAGATGTTAATAGACTTGATGTTGAGAGAGAGGGCGGTCTGAAGTCCAAAAATTAAGGCCTCATACTCAGCCATATTATTGGTATAATCAAAGTCAAGTTTAAAAGATAGAGGCATGGGCTCCCCTTCGAGTGGGATGAGAATGACCCTAGCACCCCCACCTAGTTGACATTTGGAGCCATCAAAGAACATAGTCATCTGATAGAAGGTGTCATCAGTGGAAAGCGTAGCGATAGACTCGTCAGGAAACTCACACTGTAAAGGATGATTGTTAGGAAGAGGGGCATCTGCTAGTTGATCAGCGATGGTTTGCCCCTTGATAGATTTCTATTGGATGAATTTGAGGTCGAACTCAGCAAGCAGCATGAGCCACCAAGCCATACATTGATTCTGATATGGCTTGGAGTGCATATACTTGAGAGGGTCAGTGTGGGTAATGACAAAGGTCTTGTGATTAAGAAGATAGTGGTGGAACTTGGTAGTGGCAAAGACTAATGCCAAATAGATTTTCTTGATATGGGTATATCGAGTTTCATAGTCGACTAGTGTTCGGCTGATATAATAGACCGCTTGTTCATGGTGATGCTCGTCTCGGTGCATGATCATGGCACCTAACGAATGATTAGTGGCTGAGATATAAAGGTAGAAGGGTTGGTCATCTTTAGGTGGAATGAGGACTGGTGGAGAGACCAGATAGCATTTAAGGGCTTTAAAAGCCTCTTGACAGTCCTTATCCCATGTAAAGGAGATGTCCTTCTTAAGGAGATGATGAAAAGGTTAGCAGTGATCAGAAAGCTACGAGATGAAATGACAAATGGATTGGAGCTTCCCTTGCAAGCTGCGAAGCTGCTTGAGATTAGTCAGGGGTGGCATTTTGAGGATAACACAAATCTTGGCGGGATCTATCTCGATGCCATGGAAAGAAACAATGAAGCTGAGAAGCTTGCCAGAGAGGACCCCAAAGACACATTTCTTGGGGTTAAGACGAACATTATACTGAAGAAGATGAGAGAAGATGATCTTGAGAATGGTCAGAGGGTCATGGCGAAGCTTGGACTTGCCGAGCAGGTCATCCACATAGTCCTCCATGATTTTGTGGAGGAGATCATGGAAAATGTAGTTCATGGCACGTTGATAAGTGGTGCCTACATTCTTCAAGCTGAAAGGCATGACTCGATAGCAGAAAGTCCCCCCTGGGGTAATGAAAGTGGTCTTGTGATGATCTTCCAGAGCGATTAGGATTTGATTGTATCCTAAAAACCTGTCCATGAGAGATAGCATCTCATGGCCAGCCATAAGATCAACAAGCTGGTCAATGTTAGGAAGAGGAAAGTCATCTTTAGGACAGGATAAGTTAAGGTCGTGATAGTCCATGCATATCTGGATCCCCTTAGTCACTTTGGTGACTAGGACAATGTTAGAGACCCACTATGGATAATTGATGGGCTGGATGAAGGAGACAGAAAGGAGGTGCTGAAGCTCTTCTTTGACAAGGAGGGCAATGCAAGGATGCATCTTTCAAAGCTTTTGCCTGACAGGCTTAGCCTCTAGTTTGGTGACAATGTTATGGGTGGCGATGGTGGGGTCAATGCCAGGCATGTCACTGTAAGTCCAGGCAAAGGCCTTGCTATGGTCAAAGAGGAACTGGGTATAGTCAAGTTGTTCCTGAGCGTCTAAAGATTGGCAAATCTTTAAGACATAAGAAACATCGAAAGAAGGAAGGTTGATGTCAATGGTTGATTCATTTAACATAACCTGGGTCTCAGAAGGGAGGGAGTGCTGGATGAAATAATTGTCAGCGCCCATGTAAGAAAGAATGGCGTCATCATCAACGCAGTGGACAGTGTGAATGGTTGCTGACTCATCTTTGATCATGCTAGGAAAAATGAGAGGGAGAGACTTGGGCACCCCATTGAGCTGATAAGTCAGGGGTTCCAAGTAGATGGTGTTTATGCAAAAAAAAACTAGGAGGAATGGAAATCACTGACTCCGTAGGTGAAGGGGGAAGAATAGGCGAGTGTGGAGGAGATTGGTCAATGGTTGGTTCAGGACAAAGGTCTATAGAGTCTTGAGTGGGGTCGTGATATCCCAGGCCATACCGTTTCTTGGCATCGTCATCATTAAGCTATTCAATAGGCTGATGGGAGCCTTGCTCATAGCATCTGAAACCAAAACCCTTCCATGCACACCTATAAAGGTAAGTGTGTACAAAGGTGGGGTTGCCAAGAAATGAGAAGTCTGATGTGAAAGGTTGAGGTGAAGAAAGAGGATTACCGTCAGTAGGAGCTTGATTGAGCCCCCCATAGACAAGGTTGGTTCGGAGGTGAGGAGGACCATAAGGTATGATCATCCCGATCTGATGGTCGTAATTGGGGCTGTGATGAAGGCATCCATACTCTTGTGGAGTTTGGAACATGTCTAAGGTTAGCAAGCGATACTCCCCCAATGAAAGTCTTTGGAAGATGTCTTCCATGGGGTCTGTGGTCGTCACTTAAAGGGGAGGTGTGAGGGTGACCGCCTATTGCAAACTGGTCGAAGCTTCCACAGATGGAGGCAGTGTCGGGATTGATGGCTTGATAGGAATGAGGACGTCATTTGGATGGTAGGTGGTGTTGCAAGTTTTGAAGGGAAAAGGGTCAGTGGGAATGGTGTGGACTTGTCTGTCGTGCTCAAATTTCACACAATGGTGCAGAGTGGAGGGGACACAGGCCATGGCATAGATCCAGGGTCAGCCCAATAACATGTTGTATTGAAAATCTCTTTCGATGATGTAGAAGAGCTCTGGGACTGTGCGTGGACCAACACGAATGTGAAGGACGATTGTGCCAATGGTCGTGGCAGTGGTGTCATTAAAGGAGCGCAAGATTGCATCAATTTTAGAGATGCAATTCTTGGGAAGAGCCAACTGATCAAAGGCATGGGTGGAGATAATGTTGATGCTGGTGCCTCCATCGATCATAATGCATTTAATGCATGTCCAATCGACATAGGTAGTGATGAAGAGGCCGGCATCCTGATCTTCCATGTTGGATGTGGGAATCTCAGAATCACTGAATGTGATGGAGGCAACAGGGGCTAAGGAGTGGATAAGGGCAGCAAGTGGATGGGGGTCCTTGGGTTGGACCTTCGCTGCCTGCAGGGCTTGGATGAGGGCTTGACGATGTTGAGGTGAGGTTTGGATGAGGTCATAAAGGGACATCTTCACAGGCGTCTGATGAAGCTGTTTCAACATGGAGTTGTGGATTGGTCCTGAAGAGGAAGAAGAAGAGGAGGGTTGAGGTGTGCCAATGATAGAAATCTTAGGCTTGGGTGGTTGAGGTGGATTGATGAAAGGGTAGGTCCAAGGAATGGCAAATTTTTCTTTCACCTTTTCCTTTTGTGACCTAGTGGTTATGTGAATGGCATTGATTTCAAAGATGGGAGGTGAAGGAGATAAAGGGGTTGTAACCTGTTGATGAGATGTTGATGGGTTTGAAGAGGTTAGAGGGTTATGAGAAGGAGTCAAGGGTCGTTCAAGAGTGTCCTCAAAGAGAAAAGTGTCTTTCTCCAGATAGTGGTGAATGACAGCCTTGAGGGCACAGCAAGTCTCGATATCGTGTCTTGGCGTACGATGGTATAAGCAAATCTTCGTGTCATCAAACCAGGAGGGCTTAGACCCAAGGGGTTAGAAAGGCCTGATGGGTGGAAGGGTTATGCTGGAAGTCTACAAAAGTTGATGCAAGATCAAAGAGTATGAGCCCACTAAAGGGTCTGTGCTCGTTGATGTGTGTGATGCAGGTGACTTTTGCTTGGATGGAGTTGGAGGTTTCCATACCACCTTCTGAGTTGATGGTGTGGTGACAGGCAGAGATGGTACATTCTTCATGAGAGGTACCACCCTTTTGGGGGGGGGGGGGGGGGGGTAGGCTAGCAATAGGTAAAGGAAGCAAAGGAGGCAACTAGTTTTGATTAGAGGTCGAAGTGGGAAGGACTCTGGTCAAGGTCAAAGGATGAGGGCCCAAAATGGAGGGCAATGGTGATGGGGGAGGAGGCATTCACCTCTATGGTTTGGCAGTCTTCTGTGATTTGGGTTGAAGACTACTATTGGTTGAAGTCTGGTCTAAGTCCACCTTCACTTGCGGATGAGTGAGGGTAGAAACAGGGCGAACACCGAGTGACTTGATTGGTTTAGGTAGGGTAGATGAGGGTTTTGGTTTTGATGTGATTGATGGAGATGTAGATGGTCTAGCAGTGGAAGTCTAGTTTTTGTTGATAGTCTTGGGAGGTTCTGCCATGGGAGGATTAGTAGCATCAGATGAGAGGGCATGGGCATGTTGAAGAGCTATGAGACGTTCCCATAATCCCTGATGCTCCACTTTCTTAGAAGGGAAAAGTTTGAGTTTCTCCACTAGTCGAGAAAATGGCTGAGAAGATGTTGGCTGAGATTTGGGTTCTTGAGAAGATGTTGATGATTGTGGGACTGAAGGTGTGGTAGTTTTGGCCCCAAGACATGATGAAGTCATGACAGGTTCGTCCTTGGTTGGAGATGAGGGAGAGGCAGGTTCTTCCCTGGGTGGAGAAGAAACCAGAGAATGAAGCTCCTCAAGCGGGTAAAGGGCAGGGATGATTTTGCCCTCCACTTGTGATCGAGGAGTAGGAAGGGTCAGGTCCTCCATGGGTAGCAAGAAGGAAGATGGTGAAATTGTCGGTGCTGGTAAGGTCGAGGCATCCTCCAAGATGAGAGAGGTTGATGGAGAACTAACGAGAGAAAGAGGTTCGTCCATATGTGATGGACTGATGGATGGACTCACCTTTTGAGGTTGGTCGGAAATGAAGGGTGAGACCGTACTGACTGTTCAAATGTTGTGTTCATGAGTGTTGTCAATCAAGGTCTGGACATTGTTTTGGGTCGGTGGATGATTGGGGAATGGTTACTTGAAGATGTCGATCCCCTGACTAGGAGGGGCATTGGAATTGTCTAGGATGATGTCCCCCTTTTCAAGCATGTTTTGGATTATATTTTTAAGGGTTTTACAGTTGCTCGTGTCATGTCCTTTAACACGGTGGTAGTTACAGAAGTCATTTTCCCTATACCACATAGGGATGGTGCATGAGGGATCAAATTGTGGAGGTGGTCAGATCTGGGGAAGATTGAGGGCCCCTTGTTTGACGAGTTTTTCTAGCACAGACGCGTATGATTCTCCAAGTGGAGTAAACTATCGCTGTATATATCTCTGCTAAAATTGGCAGGTGGCACTCTGAGATGTGGATGGCTCAGGTTGATTAGTTGAAGGCAAAGAGGAAGAAGATCTAATGACCATAGCATTTGCTGAAGCTTTAGATTTAGGATTGGATGAGGAAGGCTTAGAAGAGGGGTCATTGGTCTTGGAGTTGGGATTCTTGCTCTGCAACTTGACTTTATTCTCCTCGACGGCACGTAACTCAAGTTTACGAGCCATCGTGAAGGCTTCATCAAAAGTGCAGAAGGTCTGAACCCTCAAGGTGGAAGAAATATGTTTGGCATAGGCTTGGGAGAAAAGTTCAATAAGTTTGGGCTGGGGTAAGGAAAATGAGAGTTGATTGATAAGGCCCCTCCATCGAGCGATGAAATCAGCAATGGATTCATCCTTGAATTGGTGGATAGAATAGAGGTCTATGATTGAGACCTTCTTGGTGATGTTGATAGAGAAATGATCGAGGAAGAGCTGGGCCAGTTGAGTGAATGAGAAGAGGGAATGGCTGGCAAGGGAGCTATACCAGTCAAGCGCAGCACCCGAGAGAGACATAGGAAACGTGCGTAAAAGCAATGCATTGTCATGGGTGATAAGGTAACAGGCATGTCTGAATGCCCGTAAGTGCTGTTGTGGGTCTTCTTTGCTTTGAAAATTAGAAAACTTAGGAAGTTCCCACTAGTTGGGATATGGCTTGATCGGGAAAGAAGGATGAATGGGCTCATTGCAAATTTGTTCGTATGAGAGAGTATTGTGTGAGCCAAAAATGGAGGTCTCTAGGTTGGACATCTTGTCTATCAGCATTTTGATGATATCTACTGACGGATTGGTGGGTGGAGTGCCCCCTAGATTGTAAGGCACTTGAAAGAGGCTAGAAGAGGTATACGACGTAGTTGGTTGTACCAGTAAGGGCACAACCTACAGATGACTAGTCGTAGGGATAGAAGAGGAGACTAAGGATGATTGGGTAGAAGGCATGGCTAGGTTAGATGTTGTCACGAGAGGTTGGTTAGAGGTAACATGGGCCAATGGATAGGTAGCCACCCTAGTGTTGATAGGAGCAAGGGTAGGTGGAATAGAGATGATCAGATTTTGAAAGGGGGTAGAAAGTGGTTGAGTGGGCTAAGATTGATAGGGGGCCGAAACCCCGGTGGAAGTGGGCCCAATGATGGAGGGAGATGCCACACTTGGATGGTTGGTCAAAGGCTGGTCATTGGTTGAAGCAATAGCCTGGGTGTCTAAGGTTTGAACTACGGATGCTATTGATACGGCCGTAGTTTCGAGAAAAGAGGTCAGCATCCGTAAATTAGATTGCCTAAGGAGTCTCGTGTTCAACTATTCGCGAGATAGTGCTATAAGGCTTTGACGTTGAGGTCCAAGAATCATGTGAAATCTTGGTCCCCTTCTGGGATAATAGGCGTTTGGGTAGGGGATGGTCTAGTAGGAGTTCTTTCAGTCTCCGAGTTGAACTCCATTTTAGGGCTAGTTATGGATGGGGTAGATGGAAGCGGATGATGCCTCGCGTGATCGACTAGAGCCTTGGCTTGGCTATGAGTCAGAACCATTCAAGGCAAGAAAGAATGTCCTCACAAGCTCAAACAAGCAGATAAGAACAAAAAATATGAAGAACACAAGTAGATCCTAAAACCCTAGGAGTAAATTATTAGGATTATAGTGGCTTATGCCTTAGAATGTGTGTAGAGGAAGATTGTCTTTTGAGTCGGGTCCTAGAAGAAGTAGTCTATGGATGGTTTCAAGTTAGTTATGGTGCTCAAGAAGTCTGTGTTAGGTTTCATACAAGGCCTGGTGCTAAGGAGCAAGCTCCCCTCACTTCATGAGTCTAGTGATAAACTGGGCCCGCTTAGCCAAAATATACTTCCCCTAGAGATTAGACTCTGCCAGAGAATGGAGTGGGCTTTCCCCTTGGTGATGAAATCCAAGTAAGATCGCTGGGATAGGTAAGGTATCTGCTGGGGGATGAAATCCCAGTCGGGCCTTGTCTCAGGTAAGTTATGATGTTTGTTTTGTGCAAGTGGTTTGGTCGTGTAACATCAAGTGGACTAGATTAATTCAATATGCGTTTATTAATTACTAAGTGTGGTCTAAGAAATGCAAGCAAATAGAAATGAATGCAAATTGTTTTAAGTCCAAGTCAAAATGTTTGTTCGTATGAAGACGAATGGAGAAAGAGTCGAAGAATATGAGTTTTGACTAGTCTAGAAGTGCAAGAAAGAAAAGAAAAGTTCTTTTTATTCATGCTTATGATGTTGTTTAGAAGAGACGAAAGAGGCAAAAAAGGAAGGAACCTAATGCACCTATATGAACGAAAAAAAAGAAAGAACCCAAGGAAGGCCCTAAGGTCCCACCGGGCGTGCCAGAATGTTTCTACGCTAGATTTTTGCTTTCACATTCAAAGAGAGAAAATGAGAAACTAAAAGAAATGGTCAAGGTTAGAAGATACCTGGATATGGTCGTGCACACCAAAATTAGATGTTGGAAGGTAATCCTCTTTGGCTATGGAGGAATGACACCTGTAAAGAAAAATAGACTAAACATGAAAAAAAATGTTAGACGGAGAGACGGTGGGCTGTCAAGCAAACGCTTGATCCCTGAAGTACAAAGACTTCCTTAAGGGATATCAACCCACTGATTAAAAATAGAATATTTGACTGGTAGAAATGAGAGACAGAATGAAAGCAAATAAAAGACAAAAAATAAAATGCGTACCTAATATGCAACAAAATGCTCTGCACAGTCACCAGTGTCGGTCTCTATGCCGGCATCGGTAAGGGAAGGGTGCCGACGTCGGTTAAAGTGCCGGTGTCAGTCGGGGCAACAGTTCTTGGACAGGTCTGGTCGAGTCTGGTCGGGTCCGGTCGGGTTTGGTCAGGGTCTGGACAGATTTTAGGGTCACAGAATGGTGTCTGAGGGTTAAGGAGTCAGTTTAGGAGTCAGAAGGATTATTTGGGGGTTTTTACAGGGATTTGGGTAGAGTGACTGTATATTTTGGAATGATAGACAGAGTTGATATGGGAAGAAATAAGGTCTCGGGGCTGTAGTCTAAGTTTAAATAGGAGTTGATGACAGTAAATAAAAAAACAATAACCAGAGAATAAAACAAAAACACAGAGCAAGATACTTACCTATTACACACTGAAGACATGATTGAAGTTGTCATTGTGTTGCCAGATGATCGAAGCAGAGTTCCTATACTTGAGAGAGAGAGACATGAGAGATTGATCGCAGATTGATTGGATGCAAGAAAAAATGGTGATCGTTCGATTGGATGCAAGAAAACTAGTTGATCGTTCCTGCGGGGTTCAGATCAAAGAAACATTTTGATGCCACAGGTCTGATAACCGATTGCCAAACCGATTGGCAACCGAATAATAGATAACGGATTGAGAAATGAATTAACGGACGCAGTTTAAGGCTGACCGACGCCGGCAGGAATGCCGAAGTCAGCCTAAAAGATGACCGACATCGGTGACGTCGATCGAGTAGTGACCGGTGTCGATAGATGCAGAATGGGGACAAAGTCTAATTTTAGTCTTCTACTCACTCTTACATACTGCCAGGGGTAAGGCTTGTGGAAAAATGGTCAACATGGGTTAAAGGGAGGACGACAAGGGTTAGACACAATTTTGGTGTCTACAAGAGGAAGGGGTTTACCTTTGAGAGGGATGATAATAACTCCAACACCCCCTCCTTGTTGGCATTTTGAACCATAAAAGAACATGTTCATTTGGTAGGTTATGTCATCTTCTTGAAAAAGAGTCACAATAGACTCATATAGAAAGCAAGAAGAGGTGGTTGGTTGTTTGGTAAGAGAACTTCAGCCAATTGGTTGGCAATAACCTATCCTTTAATTGACTTTTTTTTAGAGGAATTCAAGGTCAAATGAAGCTAGGAGCATGAGCCACTTAGCCATACATTAATTTTAGCATGGTTTAGAGTGTATGTACTTGAGTAGGTCAGTATTAATGATGAAATAAGTTTTATGGTTAAGAAAGTAGTGGTGGAGTTTGGTGGCCATGAAAGTCAATGCTAAGTATATTTTCTCAGTATATGTATGATGAGTCTCATATTCTATAAGCATGTAGCTAATGTAGTATATGACTTTATCTTTGTGTTGTTCATCTTGGTGAGCCAACATTACCCATAGGGAATGGTCAGTGGTAGATATATATAGGTAAAAGAGGTGGTTATCTTTAGGAAGGGTGAGGATAGGTGGTGATAAAAGGTATTATTTGAGTGAATCAAAGGTATTTTGATAATCATTATTCTATTTGAAAGAGACATCCTTATCTATAAGGTGATGAAAAGGTTAGCATCAGTCTAAAAATTAGGAAATGAAATGATGAATGGATTGAAGTTTTCCCTATAGGCTATAGAGCTACTTAAGGTTGGTTGGAGGAGGCATGTCCAAAATTACTCTAACTTTAACAGGGTCTACTTTGATTCCATGAAGAGAGATGATAAAGATAAAAATATTTCCTAAAAGGACCCCAAACATGCATTTCTTGAGATTAAGGTGAAAATGATAATGGATGAGGCATTCAAATATGACTATAAGAATAGTCGCGTGATCTTTTCAGAGTTTGGATTTCCTGAGAAGGTCATCCACATAGTCTTCTATAATCTAATGGATGATATCATGGAAGATATAATTTATGGAATGTTGGTAGGTTTCACTAATGTTATTTAACCCAAAGGCATGACTCTATATCAAAAATTTCCCCAAGGGGTGGTAGAGTTAGTTTTATGTTGATCTTCAGGAGTAATCAAGATTTGATTATAACTTGAAACCCATCTATGACAGATAACATCTTGTGGATAGTTATAAGATCAACAAACTGGTCAATGCTCGGTAGAGGAAAGTCATCCTTGGGGTAGGAAAGGTTAAAGTCATGAAATTCCACATAAATGTGTAGACCCCCAATAACTTTTGTGATTGGTATAATATTTGAGACCCATTAGGGGTAGTCAATGGGTTGAATGAAGTTTATAGATAAGAGATGATGAAGTTCTTATTTGATGAGAAGGGATATGTAAAGATGCATATGTTAAAGTTTGTATTTAATAGTTTTGGCATCACTATGAGTGACTATGTTATGGGTAGAAATAGTGGGGTTAATTTTAGGCATATCACTATAAGACCAAGTGAATGTTATGTTGCATTCTTGGAGGAAAGAGGAAAAGTCTTGAAGTTCTTCAGCATTTAGTGATTACCCCAATTTGATAATGCAAGGTTTTTATAGAGTGCCCAAATTGATATCTATGGTATATTTATTTGACATGGTCAAGGCATCAGGAGGAAGGGATTTATGGATAGAAGAATCCCCTACACTGAGGTAGGTAATAATGTAATCATCATCTTGATGTTGGATGGTGTTGATGGTAGGAGAATCACTATCTACCATTTTAGGGTGTATGATTAGAAGGAATTTTGTTTGGATAACCTTTTGGTATATGAGAGGGACCAAACTAATGGTATTGACTAGAAAAAAAAAGTTAGGCGGAATGATGTCAAGATATTTAGGTGGGGAAAGTGGTTGGGTTGGTGAGGATTGGATATCTTCCTCCATGGTGGTAATGGGTTTGGGTGAATTGGTAGGTTATTCATGTGGTTCATACCCAAGGCTAAATGACTCATGAAGTTGTAAATTTTTGAAATGGGGTAACTCATGAGGTCCTTATTCATAGAGACCAAGGGAAAATCCTTTCCAAGAACATCTATGAAGATACAACTTAACAAACTCTAGTTTGATAAGATAGTAAATGTTAGAGGTAAATGGTTAGATGGATGAAGTAGTGGTAACAGCTAGAAGTGATCAATCAAGTCCCCCATAAATGAAATTTTTTTAATGGTTAGGGAGCCCAAAGGGGATGATGGTTCTAATGTTAGAGTTATAGGAAATGTCATGTCTGAGATTTCCATATTCTTGGGGAGTAGAGAAGGAATTAAGGGCTAAGAGTCTATATTCCTAAGGTGAAATATGTTAGAATGTGGTTGTCATGGGGTTCTCTATAGAAATCTGAGAAGAATGGATAAATGAGCTAGTAAAAGCTTCATAAACATTTGGTGTAGAAGTATCACAAGTTTTGGTTAGTGGGGTTGTGTCATTAGCATATGGTTATAATCTGGATGAAGGAGGAAGAAAGATGTCATTAGGCTGATATGTCATATTTCAAGATGTGAAATTACTAGGGTCAACCTAGATAGTCACAACTTGCCCTTCATGCTCAAAGTTGACACATCGATGTAAGGTGGAAGTGACACAACTCATGAAATGAATCCAAGGGTGCTTGAGTAAAACATTGTATTGAACTTCTCCTTATACAACATAAAAAAGTTTAGGAATGGTATGGGGCCCTACATAGATATGGAGGACAATAGTGCCCAAGGTAGTAGCCATGGTATCATTGAAAGAATGGAGAACCATTTTAATTTCAAACATGATGTTCATGAGTAAGTGTAGCTAGTTATAGGCATGGGAAGAGATGATATTTATGTTGGCTCCTCCATCAATCATCACCCTTTTGATGTGGGTTTGATTAATGTATGCCATAATGAAGAGGGCAAATTAATATCATCTAGAATAGAAGGTATTTCTGAATTTTTGAAGGTGATAAGGTTGGAAGTTTGAAGGGCACCAACAAAGGTAGTTAGAGGTTAAGGTTCATTGGGTTGGACCTCAATGGATTGGAAGGATTCTATGAGTGCTTGTTGATGATGGGGAGAGGTAGAGACTAACTCATATAAGCTTATTTTTTATGGAATTTGGTGAAGCTGCTTGAGGATAGCTTTCTAAATGGATATTGCATATGAGATAGGATATGGAGGTTAGATGGGGAGGCACCTATGATAGACACCTTTGGTTTTTTTTAAGATAGATATGGTTAGGTATTGTTTGCCTAGGATTTCAGGAGGGGTAAGTTTAAGGAATGGATGCCTTAGCCTTCCCCTTATCCTTTTGTTGGGCCTGAGATTAGGTAACCATGTGAATAGTGTGGATAAGGGTGTTTTCTAGATTAGGTGGTTGCTTTGGTTCCTCCTTTTTAATTTTGGGTGAGAATAAACATTGGATGGATTGAAATGGTGGTTGTATTGGTAATGGGTATGAAGGAGGTTTGTTTGATAATAGATCATCATCTTCATACATGTTATAAATAAGTGCTTGGAAAGCTTTATAGTTTTTTATGTCATGTCTTAGTGCTCTATGGTATGCACATATCAAGTTATCATTAAACCAAGAGGTTTTGGTATGTGAAGGGTCAAAGGGTTTAATGGGTGGTAAGATTAAGCAATAAGTTTACAATAACCACTAGAGAATGGTTACGTAAGATACCACTAAATGTGGTAAAGGTTTAGTGGTTTTTTCTTTGCGTTTGGAGGTAGAAGGTTGTTTGGACATGGGTTTAGTGATAGGTTTCTTAGGTAAGGTTGTATGATTTAATGGTTTTGATTTAGGTAAGATGGTTGATTATATAGATGAAGAGGATGACAAGATAGGTAACTTAGGAATTGTTGATGTAGTGAGGAGAGGTGTCTTAGAAATCAAGTATGAAGGTGTGACCAGCAAAGGTGGTGGGGTTTTGGTAAAACTAATGGGCTTTGTGATCAAGGTAGAGGGATGAGGACCCAAAATGGAGAGAAATTTTAAGGGAGGTAAAATTTGGACTTTTGGGCCTTTTGGTGGTTTGACCTCTTTTGTTGTTTTAGTTGTTAGTTTTGGAGGGGATTTGGTCACTTTAGTTGTCTTGGTGGGTTTAGGTGTTTGAGAGTCAATTAATTTGGAGGAGGTTTTGATTGGTTGGGTGGAGGTTTTAGTTGGTTTAGAAGGGATAGGTTGGTATGCCAAAGAAGGGGTTAGAAGTTCTAGTTTGGTTCCCTTACCTTTGTCTTGACCTCTGACAGAAGGTTCCAAAATTAGAGGTTGGGTGGATGATGTCATATTTTCTTTCAAGATAGCTTCCAAAGAGGGGTTGGATGGTTATACAATAGGGGAGGTAGGTGTGGTATCCTATAATGGAGGTGTGGATATGGTGGCTTCCTTTGTTTGGGTGTTCAAAGGAATAGAAGGTAGTTTTTTTCTTCCATTATGGGAATGGTGAATGAGGTGATTAAGGTAATGTTTTATTCAACAATGGGTTCATCAGTAACCACATTAATAATATGTGCTTCATGATATGGTTTTGGTTTATTGTGATGGTAAGGTGTAGAAAGAGCATAATTAGGAAAAGGATTTCAAAATATCTCAAGGGCCTAGTTTAGTGGTGCATTGAGATTGTCCAACATAAGTTCCCCCTTGTCAAAGAGGGATTGGACAAGGTTTTTGAAGGTGTTACACCTATTGATGTCATGTCATATGACTTGATGAAAGGCACAATGTTCATTCTCATTATACCAACTTGGTATGGGGAGAGAAGCATCAAACTATTGGGGTGGTTTAATTGGTGGAAGATGGATGATATTGGATTTTAGAAACTTTTTCAAAATAGAAGGATATGGATCCCCAAGTGGAGTTAATTACTTATGATTATTCCAAGTTTGGTTCCTTTGGTTTTGGTTTGAATAATTAGAGGATTCAGAGGTTTGGTTCCTTGGGTTTTATTGGTTGGTAGATGGTGGTGGTGTAGCTTTGAGGATAATGGCATTAGTGGTTGATTTTTTTTAAGTGTTGGGATTGGTTTAGTTATTTGATTTGGAAGAAAAGGGCTCATTGGATTTTTAATTTGAGTTCTTTCTATTAAACTTTAACCTTCCTTCATCAATGGATATTTTCTATAGTTTGTGGGCCATGGTAAAAGCTTCATCAAAGGTCTAAAAGCTTTAGACACACAATGTGGATGAAATATGTTTTATACATGCCCATGCAAAGAGCTATATAAGCCCAAGTTGAGGCAATGAAAAGTAAATTTGGTTGATTAGGATCCTTTAATGAGCCATAAAATTGATAATAGATTCATCTTTGAATTAATGAATGGAGTAAATGTTGGTAATAGAAACTTTCTTGGATATATTAATCAAAAAGTGATCCAATAAGTTTTGGGCTAATTGGGTGAAAGAGAGGATGGAATGTTTGGGTATGGCACTATGCCAATCCAATGCTAGTCTATATAATGACATAGGAAGGGTATAGAGGAGAAGAGCATCATCATGAGTAATAAAGTAGCATGAATGCCTAAATGATCTTAAATGTTATTGAGGGTATTCTTTACTATTAAACTTGGTAAATTTTGGAAGTTCCCACTGGGTTGGACAAGGTATGATGGGGACCGAAGGGTGAATAATCTCATTGAAAATTTAATAATAGGATAAGATATTATGGGCTCTAAAGATGGATGACTCAATGGTAGTCATCTTGTCTATGATTAACTTCATGAAGTTTGCTTAAGGTTATTGGGATGCATAGTTATTGGTATGTTTTGTTGAGATTAGAAAATGTGTGAATAGCTAGTAGATGGTTGAGATGACTCCATGTATTGGTATGTGGTATTTAGAGGTTGGGTGGAAGATATATATATGTATGTGGATGTTAATATTTGCATAGAGGTGGGTGGTTGGATAGCAGGCATATTCCCTTATGGGTTATTAAGATAGCTAAAGGTTGCATGTTAGGTCATAGTGGTGGTTTAGTTAGTGGCCAATAGAAGGGTGGTGACTCTTGTGTTGATTGGTGGTAACATGGATGGTATGGACACCATAAGAATTGGAAGTTGATTAGTGTTTGATGGACTAGAGATAACTAGAGGAAGATGGTTAGTGCTAGAGTCAGGTGCTCATATTATAGGGGGTGATTTGTTAGAGGTCTAAGGGTAGTGGTAGTTTTGGTTAGTTAGTTTCAAGGGAGCTATTAGTTGATGATAAAATTTGGGTAAATAAAGGTTGAGTATTTCCCATGGTAGTGGAGTATTCCCCTTAAAGTGGAGAGGCATGACATAAGGTAGATCTACAGGTGGGGTTGAAACTGGGATTTGGTATGATATGGTTCTTAGGTAGTGTTATAAGGATGCATGATTATTGTTTAGGAAAGTGGTAAAATACACATATCCTAGGATTACCCAAGTAGGACTTCTCAGAGATTGAGGGGAGTATATGGATTTATAAATGTGTTCCATGGATGAAGAGGTGGAAGTTGGTGATGGTTGATTTGGTAGTGGGTTTTATTCTTTGAGGTCTTTTTTCTGTTGGTGAGTGAGAAACATATGAGAATATAAAAAAAGGATGATACATTCTCACACCTCAAACAAAGAGAAATAAAAAGACTCAAGGAAAATAATGCATTCACTAAGAGTGTATTAAATCCTAGGATTCTTTTTAATCTTTCTTTTGGTTTATGCCTTAGAAAAGTGTGAAGAGGAAATTGGCTTGAATAGGTATTTAGAAAGGTAGTATATGTTTGCTTTTGGGTTATGTTTAGGCACTCAATAGAATTCTATATTGTTTTGCATACCTAGACTAGTACTTGGGGATTGCTCCCCTCATATCTCAATCATGTAGCTAAGTACAAGTGCTTAGCCAATATGTACCAATTTCTAGAGTTTTTAATCAGCTAGAGAACTGAGTTAGATATCCCTTTGGTGATTATATCCAAGTAAGACAACTAGGAAAGGATAAGGTGATATGTTAGGTGATGAAATCATATTAAAGCCTTGTCTCAAGTGTGTTTTTATGTTTTTTTTACAAGTGGTTTGGTTTGTGTAATATTTATGAACTACGATTAATTCATAATGATTTTAATTAAACTAGGTGTGCTAAAATCAAGAAAGCAATCAATGGATGCACTCAATTTTAACCAAAATAATTTTTTTAATTTATTTGAATGAAGATAAGAATAACTAAAATTCACCTAAATACAACATGAAAATGCAATCTTAATCCTAGGATGAATGCTCTTTTCTTTCTTTTTAGAAATGTAATAAAATTTTATTTTATTAAAAAACCAACTAAAACCTTTTTTTCTTTTTTTTCCTTTTTTGTAAATAAATAAGCTTAATTTTCAAATAATTTGACAAAATTAATTTCACTAATGCAATTCTAAATGTATTAAAACATATAATAAACCAAGAAAACTCAAGGGTCCCACCAGGTGTACCAAAATATTTATGTCTAATATTTTCTTTTTCTTAAGTGTGAATAAAAGAAACTAGTTAAGAAGGGTGTGTAGAAGAATACTTGTTGAATGTGCATGTGTTGAATCTAGACTTTGTGAGAACTCCTCTTTGGCTAGGGAAGAATTACCTATAATAAGAAAGCACTACCATAAAACTTATTGGTTACTATTTTCACTTGAAATTGCACCCAAGGAGATGACAAGTCTCTCCTCATTCAAGTGGCATAATGGAACCACCTTAGGGTTTTGGGTCATTAAATGTGAGGTGGATCTCTAGATTAGGGGATAGTTCCCTTTGATGCATCACTATAGCTCAATCCTACTACTATCACTTAGGGGGATGAAAAGAGGTAAGAATAGCTAAAATTAAATATAATCTATGGGATGTGATACAAAAAATATATTATCTAATCATACCCTTTAACATGCACTTGGAACCAATCAGAAGTTTGAGCATACACTTTATTTAATGACAATCTTCTCTTTCACATCAATGTTTCAAGCATCGGGACTTAGAGATAGCTTAGGATATGAGGACTTAGACAATAAGAATTATAATAAACATTATTAAATAGTAAACTCACTATACCTACAATTTAATTAGACACTTCTTGCTGACCTGCAAAAGAGAGATTCCAAAACACATAAGGTACTACAAAGAGTAACATGTGAAGGTAAGCCAAAATACACTTGCACAAGACCAATAACCATTATTTACACTTATTGAAACATTTAATTAGATAAAAACAATAATATTTATTATTTCAAGGCAAAAATTTGGTATGGATTCACTATATCAAGTTGGAGAGAACTCTACAATAGCCAAAAAGCTAGAATTTATAGAAATTATGAGAGGAGAGAGAGAAAGATAAACTCAAGAGTCATAGTGACACTTTTTAAAATATAAATATAAATTATTTGTGCATTTAATAGATATATAGGGTGAGCCATGCAATATTAGGATCTACAACTATCATCTCAAATCATTAAACTCTTACAAAGTGGCCTAAAACTCTTTTCATTGCATAGAAAACTACCTTTATGATTTGCCTTCACAAAATTGCTTCACCACTACATAGGGTTAGGTATGATGATTTATTTGAGTAGGAGGGGTTATAAAAAAACCCTCACATTCATTATATTATTCTTTGATCATTCCTATTCTTTTGGCCATACACAATCATCCATGACAATCTCAAAATGACTCCTTTTCATGCACCTATCACACTTATCACCCAAAACCTTTCTAATAATATAACTTTCTCCATTAACAAGGAGGAATGGAAGTTTTAAATAGTTTCCAAGTCATTAGGTTTAATAAAAAATCCCTAAAAGGCTTCCTAAATAGAGTTTCACCACTTTTCCTAAGTGTTCACTGCCCATTCACTGTGACTGGCTGAAATGAAAGAGATGATGGGCACACTTATTAGTTTATATAATTAATAAAATGAAAATATATACTTATAAAAATTCTCAATCTACCTCCAAAATTTTATTTGATCATTTGAAACTTTCTCACACCTATAAAGCACATTAAAATGTCAAAAAAAACCCTATTTTACATTATTCATACAAGTATAGTATAATAAACTAGAATTGGAGAGAGCCTGAGAGAGTCTTATACAAGTTTAAAAAAATTCATGGCCTTTTTACTTCATCTATATGATTCAATTTGCTTCTTTCCTCAATCAGGTCCTTAGCAGGGTTTGTAAGGGTTTTGGAGTGTCTTATGGTCTTAATGTTTGTTCATAAAGACTAGACATTGAAGATCTCTCCCAATGCCACTGAGGGATTCTTAAGGACCCTCCCTAAAATCTCAAAATAACTCAGCTTCCCATGAACAACCTCATGTGAGTTACAAGTATTAAAAGTTAACATTCGAGCTCTTTCCCTACATTCTATGAGGGTATAAATGTTCTCAAGCCAAGAAATGGATTTTTGGTGATCCTTTATACAAAATAAAAGTTCAAAAATATTTTTTTACCTCCATTAGCATGATCCAATCATTATAATAGCTCATCAAGAGATATAAATAATAATGACCACCCTTTAAAAACTAGGCCTAGACCCTATCCAAAGGGTCTTCTTGCACCTTGGTGGTTGAAACCTCTTTTTGGCCTTTAAAACCTCTAATATATCTCCAACACATCATATCAACCTTCATTAATATTATCCAAAACATTATAATGCTTGACAAAGTTTTAAATTGTAAATGATCCTTCATTTGGTGTTAGGATTACACCTTGCTTAACTATGTATGTCTACAACTCTTGTAACATAGATCACTCTAACTTGTTTCATACCATCCTCAAAGGTTATTCATGTTTATTCATATGTATTTCAACTCCTAAAATCACCTTTCATGGTTATCCTAACTTTTGGTTCACTATTTTGATTTCCTTTTCAAACTTGAATGGTCTGTGGAAGGGGAAAAGTACCTCCTATTTGAGAATAAAAAGGGGGAAATTCCCCTATTATTATTAAAAAACAATTTTATTGGTATATTTAGTTTATAATTATGATACATATAAGTTTTCATCATTTTATTCCAAGTTTTGGGCCTTCAAAGCTTCATAAAACCAAAACTAGACCTTTCTAGGTAGACTATCTATAAGGTTTGAAGCATTGACTGAGTTTTAATTATTTTAATCCTCTATTTTGATAATTTATATATCATGTAAATTTAAATATTTTTTATTATTTTCATTTAGATTTTTCAACCTCCACTTATTCCTCAAGCTCTTACAATCCCCTTACACATCATGGGACATTCAACCTTGAGTATACCCTATTTAGGGTGAGTGAAAGGGTTTGAGGGTTTTGTAGGAATGTTTTTATTTTTAATGGGTTTATAACATATAAAACATGCTCATTTCAGTGGCCTTTCAATTTTCCTTTCAAACTTTAACTTCTCATCTGCCCTACGTGTACCTTAGATTTCCAAACTGAGCCTTTCTTAGGTGTTGATTAGGACAAATTTTATTATAGGTGTATGATGTTTGAAATGAAACCTTAAAACATGTTTGGGAACTATAAATATTCTCTTGAATTCACCTTCCATTTTTTATAATCCAAACTCCAAAACACAGTCACTTTTAGTACCAACAAAACTTTACTCTTAACTCACTACCTTCATTTTCATATATAGGGTTGTAAATGGTATTAAGGCCTTTAGGGAGTTAATTTAGCTAGGAATACATTGATAAAGGTGTATATAAATTTTTAGCATCCATTTTTTTTTTTTTAAACTTCTATCTCATCCTTAGGCTTACTTAACCAAGCTCTATATGCCCATTGTCTATCTTGGTCAATGCTTGGCTGGATTAAGACACCTGTAGGTGTATTTGGCCTTTTTTTTAATCCTAAAATAATGTATAAGTATCATTCATGACTTATATATCATTTAATACATGAAAAAGAGTGATTTCAATTTTAAATACCACTATAACCTCACTTAATACCCTTCTCATCTCACCTTCTGACTAAGATACTTATTTACCCCTGCTTGTAGGTTATCATTAGTTCTTTCCACACTTGATCATGGTTTCATTCACCTTTTGAAAACCCTTTGAGGTCATATGATATGTACTTAATTTATATATTTCCTATTTTTTCCATTATATCTCCAAACTATGGTTCATCTTTGACTAAGACCCTGATTATTTTTAGACCCTGCTACAAGTGGATGTTTCAAACCCCTATATGGTTTGTAAATGTTTGTGAGGGTCAAAAGGAATGGTAAATGGGCCCCTTTAGTGTCCAATGGGTCACTCATACTAATTTAGATCATCTAAGGTCATTAAACATGTGATATTTTTGTATTTTGACTTAATAAGTAAAAACACCTCTTAGAGCTTCTAACCTATAGATATTACTGCATGTTCTTAGTGGTTTTAGGAGCAACTTTGAGGCTCTCAAATGTATCCTCTACTAATCCTATTTGTTCCAAACTTGGCATAGTGTATCTTTATGTTATGTAAAACAAGGTAGAGTCATTTTAATGGATGTCAATTTTGGAGAGACATGCCATAATATTTTATAAAAATCTCTTGGTCCTTTGTTTTCAACTTTTAGGGACAAGAGGTTTGAGCTTATACACTCATCATCAGAAGTGTTTTATGCTCTACCTTATCAAATAACAAGCCAAAAATATTAGTCATACTTAATAAAACATGTTATGACCCATAAAAAGGATCAAATGCTTCTCCAAATACCATGAATTACCTTTTGACCCTCTGTTAAGGTCACCTGTAGGTAGTGATTAGTTGCAATAGGTAGTGAAGGGAAAAAAATAACAAGATGTATGATTTAGTCCTCATGGTTCCTTATTTTATCATAAAATTCACTTTTATAGCTTAAAACATCTAAAACACATTTAATTTATTCACCTTGATGTATAAAAAATCCTTAAAGGCACCTATATGTGCATATTTAGAGTGTAGAGCAGTGAAGTTAAAAATAGACCAAGATAAGCCTAGGAGAGGCTTCTTGTACTTTTGATACTTCCAAAACCAAGATAACCATGTAAAAAATATGTAGGTACATTTAAAAATATATGTAACAATCAAATCCATCAGACCAAAGCAAAATATTTCAAAACTAGTTCAAATAGTGACCCCTCTTGGATGTGAATACATAAAAAGCTACCTAAAGTGTAAGTGATGATTCATAAAGGATAAGAAATGGAATATAAATTTTTTTCCATGTATTTTAAGTATACTTAGATCAATTTTAACCCCCAATATCATTCCTCTCAACTTTAACTATACAACCCACACCAAGCATTTGAAATTGACCTTTTTTGGCTTGCAAGGACAAGAAGGAATAAATAGAAGTTGAAATATAATTTATAATGAAATATTTTCACACCAGGTGTTTGAAATAGTCTAATGAGTTGAAGAGACACTTTTCCCATGTTTTAAGCTAAAAATGGACTTCCCAAGTCCGTATAAGTGCCAATAAAGGCCTAAAATCAAGGGAAAACTACCTTCTTCTACATATAACTACCTCTTGGACTGAGATTAATTTCCCCTGATATATTCTAACCTCTTCCACGTTTAAATATCTCTTGGTGAAAAAATTATTCCTTGAAATTCCATACAAGTCATTAAATAAGCCAAAATATGGCCAAAAAGGCATTTTTACATATGAGGCATGGTAAAGGATCAATTTTATGACTTAGGAACAATTAAATGACCACCCTAGGAAATTTTCAACACAATTTTATCCTTTTAATATGTTTTAATAGGGTTTACCAACTTTGACTTTACTTAACTAGATAATTACAAGGGAGATAAGCTTAAACCTAGGCTGGAGCAAGGATAAGTAAGATGATAGACCAAGATGACACACGCATAGGACATATGGAAACCTATAAAAAGTTTAAAAATGTATGGGTTGGCCCAATTTTACTAAAATTAAAATTTGGTCAACACTTTTGGCAATTCTTGGGGGTAACATGTTTGCCTATGTTAAGGACTAGTAGCCTTATCTTATCCATTGGGCAAAGTGAGTCAAAATACACTTGTAAATAGTAGGACCAGACCTTGACTTGGATAAAAATATATTTGACTTACCTCAAAACACACAAAGGAAAGAACAACACATAAAAATACCAAGAAAACACATAAAATAAAAACAACACTTATGCTACTAAGAACTTAAGGAACACAAGACACAACTGAAAGCAAACTAATCATGTACATTCAACTTAAACATACCACCCTTCCTGGATCAAAAAGGAAGTAACTTTAAACTCTTTCCTCATTATATTAATGTGGATGCCAAGCATGCTTCCTTTTAGATGTGGTGTTAGATGACTCATGTTTCCTTTTTGATCCTTGGCTTGACATGTCATTTAATGAAGTCATCTCCCAAAAGTCTCCAAGGTAGATGAAGTCTTCTTGAAAACATTCCCCATACTATTGTCCTTTTGTCTCATTATGATATATTTGCATGTCTATGAAGGGGACAACCTCTTTAAAGTCTATGCCTTCTTGAAATAATTCATTATTCTTCTCATTTGTTACAACATCTTCACAACCTTCAAGAAGTGTTGTGTCATAGTTTTGTAGTAGTGTTTCTTGCTTAAACTCTTCCTTGATGTTGGTGGGAGTAACTTTATAGGTGGTTCTAAGATTAACTTTTGAACCATCCTCAAAAGGTCCAAGATCATCATAGATTGTTCCATCATCAACTAGACTCTCTTAATGATGATGTTCCTCAGCATATGCTTACTTTTCAACATTTTGGGCTTGTTTCATTAGGATTTTTATCTTCTCACATTATTCATACTCTTTGAACATTTTCATATAGGTCTACCACATGTCTTCCTTTTGAGACACAACATCTTACTTACCATGCCTTGTAGTCAGTTCTAAAGGACTTGTAGGCCCCTTAAGGAATTCAACTTCATTTCACATGTCCTCAAATATCTACCATATGTCATCATCATTCTCTTGATCAGAATTATGAAGTGGAACAAAAATAGAAACCTCTTCCTCTTATTCCTTGGAATCTAAAAAAACTCCTTTCAAAACATCTTTTTCAACATAAGGAACGTCATCTTCATAAACAATCAACTCTTTCTCATCATTAATACAATCTAAAATATTTATCTCTTCCCTCTTAGTGACGTCAATGTTAGGCATCTCAGAAATAGGAAATTTATCCAAAGAAGATTCCCAAGGAGTAATGCAATCCTCAACATTAGAAGGGCAACATGGATTAGTTACAGGAGGTGAAAATATGGGTTCAATGGCTTCTTGAGGAGGGGTGGAAGGGAGTTGAGTATTTTCAAATTTCTCTTCACTTCCAACTTCTCCACTTAAACATTTATTATTTTTCTCTTCACAAGTTTCCACTACCTCTTTCCATCTTGGGAAACTATGCTTAGAGGATTCTTCATGAGGTTGAGATACAAATGAAGGGGTGAATGATAGGTTTGGGAAAATTGGGGTTTCCTTGGGCTTATAATATTTATTCCAACTTGTAAAATTAAGCTTGGAGAGTTCATTTTCTATTGCCATGATGAATTACCTTAAAATCTGATTGGTCAATTCAATCTCCTTGTTAAGATGAGTCTCAAAACTCAATCTTCCTTTCTCAAAATGTTCTCCAAATATGTCAACCTACTCAATAGTGATATCATTCTTCCTTTGGTTTCTCTCTTGGATGGACTTCAAAGAAGGGAAACTTTAGGGAATGCAAGAAAGAATTGGGGTATTTTGTAACATGGTTGGATTAGTATCTTGGAAAGGCATAGTTGACACACTTGAAGGTTAATGTGGGATATATTGGGGCTGCCAAGACTAAGCTAGTTCATGAGCTCTCAACCTCTCTTCTAGGTGTAAAATTAGGACACAAAAATCAATAATCTCTTTATAAATACCTTTCCAATTATCTCTATCTATAGGAATCCATTCTTCCTTCACTTTCACCAAAGCATTTCTCATACTTTTGATACAATCACTAGGGATGACTTAACCACAACCATTTCTAGTATTAAGGTCTAACATGAGGTCTTTGTATCCAATGAGATTATTCTTGAAAATTTTAATGGAATGGATTGGAGAGGAACTAGGTGGGCTAGGTGAATCACAAGCTTGACAGGTCTAGTTATAGGAAACATAAGATTGATAGGGATCATGACAAGCTTGGACAAGGACTTGTTCATATTGAGAGGGAAAAGGTAAAGATGGATATGTCTCCCCAACTTATTTTAAGATAAATTCAACATCAAGAATAAAAATGAATCACTCATGAGAAGACCATAGAATAATAAAACAACTTCAATTATACAACCTAGATTTCTTAACTAGTAGATTTATGATTGGAGTCACCATTGGTGCTAAGTTACATTGCCTCCAAAGGCTGATATCTTGAGGAAAAAACCAAAACACCTTAATATCTTGGAACAAGAGTCCCATCAGGCATGCCAAAAACTATTGTCACTTGAACTTTCACCCAATGAGGATATGACAAGTCTTTCCTCATTCAAGTGGCATAATGAAACCACCTTAGGGTTGTGGGTCACCAAATGTGAGGTGGATCTCTAGATTAGGGGCTAGTTCCCCTTGATGCATCACTATAGCTCAATCCTACTACTAAAAATTGGGGGGATGAAAAGGGGTAATAATTTATGAAATTAAATATAATGTATGGTATTTGATACACCAAATATATTCTCTACTCACACCCTTTAACATGCACTTGGAACAAAGGATAAGTTTTCACATACACTTACTTTAATGACAATCTTTTCTCTCACATCAATGATTCAAGCATGGGGTCTTAGAGATAGATTAGGATAAGAGGAATTAGACAATAGGCATTCTAAGAAACAATATTTCATAGACTACTCACTATACCTACAATTCAATTAGACACTTCTTGTTGACCTGCAAAAGAGAGATTCCAAAACACATTAGGTATTAGGAAGAGTAACATGTGAAGGCAAGCCAAAATACACTTTCACAATACCAACAACCATTGTGTACACTTAATGAAATATTTAATGAGGTAAGAAAAATATATTTGTTATCTCAAGGCAAAAATTTGGTAGGTATTCACCATACCAAGGTTTAGAGATATCTACAATAGCCAAAAGGCTAGAATTTATAGAAATTATGAGAGGAGAGAGAGAAAGAGAAGCTCAAGAGTCATAGAGACACTTGTAAAACTAAAAATATTAGTTATTTGTGAATTTAAAATAGATATGGGGTGATTCATGTAATATCAGGAGCTACAAGTGTCATCTCAAATCATCAAACTCTTGTAAAGTGGCTTAAAACTCTTTTCCTTACACAAAAAATTGCCTTTATGATTTGCCTTCACAAAACTACTTCACCAATACATAGGGTAAAGTTTTATGATGGATATGAGTAAGAGGGGTTTAAAAAAATCCCTCCCATGTATTAGATTAGTCTTTTATCATTTGTATTCTTTTATGCATACACAATCATCCATGACAGTCTTAAAATGACTCCTTTCCATGCACCTCTCACACTTAGCACCCTAAACATTTCCAATTCTATAATTTTCTCCATGAGCAAAGATGAATGACACTTTTCAAGAATTTCCAAGTCCTTATGTTGAATAAATAATCCTTAAAAGGCTTCTCAAATAGAGTTTTACCACTTTTCCTAAGTGATCACTACCCATTCACTGTGACTAGTTGAAATGAAAGAGATGGTGGGCACACTTAGGAGTTTATAAAATTCATAAAATTACCATGGAGATTTATAAAAAGTCTCAATATCCTCCCAAAGGTGATTTTACCTTTTAAAACCTTCTCACACCTATAAAACACACAAAAATGTCAAGGAAATTCCTATTTTGCATTATCCATATAAGTGTAGTACAATAAATTAGAATTATAGGAATCCTAAGAGAGTATTCTACAAGTCCCAAAAGTTTTATGGCATTTCCACTACATTTGGATGCTTAAATTTTCTTCTTTCCCCAATTGGGTCCTTAGGAGGGTTTTTAAGGGTTTTGGAGTGGCTTTTGGTCTTAACTTTTGTTCATAAAGACTAGACATTGAATATCTCTCCCAATTCCAGTGAGGGATTCCTAAGGACCTTCCTTAACATCCCCAAATAACTCAGCCTCCCATGTACAACCTCATGTGAGTTCCAAGTATTACAAGTTGACATTCAAGCTCTTTCCTTGCATTCTATGAGGGTCCAAATGTTTTCAAGCCAAGAAATTGTTTTTTTTAAATCCTTTCTAAAAAATAAAGCTCATAAACCTATATTTTACCTCCATTTACATGCTTCAATCATTATAATATCTCATCCAGAGCTATAAATAATAATGACCACCCTTTAGAAACTAGGCCTAGACCTTATCCAAAGGGTCTACTTATAACTTGGTGGTTAAAAACTCTTTTTGGCCTTTAAAACCTTTGAAATATATCTAAAAAATAATATCAACCTTCATTAATATTATCTAAAACTTTAGAATTCTTTCCAAAGTTTGAAATTGGAAATGATCCTTCATTTAGTGTTAGGCTTACACCTTACTTAACTAGGTTTGTCTGCAACTATTGTAGCCTAGATCACTCTACATTGTTTTATACCCTCCTGTAAGTTTACTAATGATTTTTCATATGTTTTTAAACTCATAATATCACGTTTCATGGCTATCCTGACTTATACTTCACTATTTTGATTTCCTTTTCAAACTTGCAAGGTTTATGCAAGGGGAAAAGTGCCCCTTGTCTGAAACAAAATAGGGGTAAATTCCCATATTATACCTAAAAAACCCATTTTATGGGTTTTTTTAGGTCATAATGAGTATCCATATCAATTTTTATCATTTTATTCCATGTTTTGACCTTTTAAAGCTTGAAAAAACTAAGATTAGACCTTTTTAGGCAAACTACCTAGAAGGTTTGAAACATTGATTGAGTTTTACTTGTTTTAAGCCTCTATTTTGATCATTTATATATCATGTAAATTTAAAAAAAAATTATTATTTTAATTTATATGTTTCAACCTCCACTTATTCTTCAATCTCTTACAAGCCCCTCACACATCATGCGACATTCAACCCTAAGTATACCCTGTTTAGGCTAAGTGTAAGTGTTTGAGGGTTATGTAGTATTATTTTACCTTGGAATGGGTTTATAAAATAAAAACCATGTTCATTTAGGTGGAATTTTAATTTTCCTTTTAAAATTTAACTTCTCATCTACCTTACCCATACCTTAGCTTTCCAAATTGAGCCTTTCCTAGGTGCTGACTGGAACAAATTTTATTATACATGTATGATGTTTGAAATGAAATATTAAAACATGTTTGGGAATTTTAAATATTCCACTAAAGTCACCTTCAATTTTATCTAAGACAAAATCCACAATAAAATTTCTTTTAGTACCAAGAAACTTCACTCTTAACTCATTACCTATATTTTCATATACAGGGATGTAGATGGTATTAGGGCCTTTAGGGAGTTAATTTATCTAGGAATGCATTCATAAGGGTATATATAATTATTTTTCATCAGTTTTTATTTGTTTTAAACCCCTATCTCATCCTTAGGATTACTTAACCAAGCTCTTTATGTCCACTATCTATCTTGGTCAAGGCTTGGTTAAACTGAGACACCTGTAGGTGTATTTGGCCTTGTTTTGATCCTAAAGAAATTTATAAGAATCATTCATGACTTATATATCATTTAATACATGATATAGAGTCTTTATCTCAATTTTAAATACCACTATAACCTCACTTAAGACCCTTCTCATCTCACCTTCTGATTGAGACAATCATTTAACCCTGCCTATAGGTTACCATTAATTTTTTCCATGCTTGATCATGGTTTCATCCACTTTTTAAAAACCATTTTAGGTCATATGATATGTACTTAAATTATATATTACCTATTTTTTCTATTATATATTAAAAATTTTCTTCATCTTTGACTAAGACATTACTTCTCTTTAGACCCTACTGCAAGTGGATGTTTCGAACCCTTGTAAAGACTGTAGATGTTTGTGAGGGTCAAAAGGAATGGTAAATGGGCCCCTTTAGTTCCCAATGTGTCACTTATACTAATTTAGGACATATAAGGTCATTAAACATGTGATATGTTTGTATTATTACTTAAGAAGTAAAAACACCTCTTGGAGCTTCTAACCTATAGATATTACTACATGCTCTTAGTGGTTTTAGAATCAACTTTTAGGCTTTCAAATGTTATCCTCTACTAATCCTATTTACTCCAAACTTAGACTATTCCTCTTTATTTTAGGGATAAAAATGTATATTCATGTTAATGGATGGAAATTTATGGGATACATGCCATAAGAGTTTTGTAACAACCTCCTGGTCCTTTATTTGTAACTTCTAGGGACAAGAGGTTTGATTTTATACGCTCATCATTAGAAGTGTTGTATACTCTACCTTGTCAACTAATAAGACCAAAATATCAGTCATACTTCATAAAAAAAATTATGACCCCTAACAAGGGTTAATTAATTCTCCAAATACCATGAATGACCTTTTAACCCTCTGTTAAGGTTGTCTATAGGTAGTGAAAGGAAAAAATGAACAAGATATATGATTTAGGCCTCATGGTTCCTTTAAAATTCACTTTTATAATGTCAAACATCTAAAACATATTCAATGTCATTACCTTGATGTATAAAACTTCCTCCAAGGCACTTGTATGTGCATATTTTGAGTATAGAGCAATGAAGTTGAAAATAGACCAAGACAAGACTAGAAGAGGATTCTTGGAATCTTGAGACTTCCAAAACCAAGATAACCATGGAAAACCTATGGAGAGACCATAAAAACATATATAATAGTTAAATCCATTAGACCAAATCCAATTATTCAGAAACTAGTTCAAATAGTGACCCCTCTTGGATGTGAATGCATAAAAAGTTGCTTGAAGTCTAAGTGATGGTTCATAAAGGAGAAGACATGAAATACAAACTTTTTGTAATGGATTTTAATTAGACTCAAATTAATTTCAACCCACAAGATCATTCCTCTCAACTCCAACTATATGACCCATACCAAGCATTTAAAATTTACCTTTATTGGCTTACAAGGACAAGTGATCTAGGCAACAATTTAGGTGATGGTTCTACCCCAATTGATGACGGAACTTCTAAGAGCCATAAAATTTACACCATAACTCTGATTGATTCCCCATTGAACCATTATAAATCTAAGAATGAGGATAACATAGTGATATGTCACTAATCTCTGCTAATCCAAAACTCAAAAGTTTTGATTGACAGATATTTCAAGAACATGGAAATAACTAGTAACAATGAATTCTCTGAGAAGAGATTTTTTATTACTCAAAATTCCAATACAAACATGTGCTCATCTATGGGAGGAGATGTTTGATTTCCATTTTGGGTTCATCTTCATTTATACACATTTTTTAAATCATGAGTAGGATGTGGAATGTCGCCAATATTGAGGGATATTAAGTGGTTTGACTTCCACAATTTAAAACAATACAAAATTCAAGGAATTACCATTTTTAGATTGCACTACTAAAATTAAAATTTGGGGGACTTACATTGGGTTTTAAAGGGTCAAAAACCATTGATTAGGGATAAATTCAATCTCACCATGTTCTCTTTATTCTTATCTTTCCAATGGTTCAAATTGGGAGTTAATCGGAGCTACAGTACAAAAGTTATGGCTCCTGGAAGTTCTATCATTAATTAGAGTAGAACCGTCACCTGAATTGTCACCTAAATTATTGCCCATATTATAGTACCATGTTTCATACTCTTCCAAGCCTTGACTAAACAAGATATTTGTTTCTCAAAATCCTCATGATTATATTACATAAGAGTTCTTGAAATGATGTCCATGATAGCATATGTATACAAAATGAAATCTAGATTTATAAGTGTAGGAACACTAGTTATGGTTTTTTTAATATATTCAAAACTCTTTACTCCTTCTTTATACCAATTGAATATCTAATTATTATTTAGGATGGTTGTAATTGTCTTAGCTAAAATGTAAAAAATTTAAATATATCTCCTTATGAAGTTAAATTTCCCAAAGAAGCTTTGCATAGCCTTTTTGTGTTTAAGCAAGGAAAGTGCAAGAATGGAGTCTATCTTTTCATAATCTATGCTTAAACCATACTTTGAAACCACATGGCCAAGGATATTAGCTTCATGAATTGAGAATACACAATTATTAGGATTTAGAGATACCCCAAATTGCCTACACCTTTTGAACACTTGCTAGAGATGAACCACGTGATCACTTACAATCTTTGAAAACACTATTATATCATCCAAAAACACAAGTACAAACTTATTAATAAGGCCTTAGAATTCCATATCCATGGCTCTCTAAAATGTTGATATAGCATTATATAAATTTGATGGCATATTTCTATATGTAAATGTCCCCCACTTGGTTGTGAAGGTTGTCTTAAATTGGTCTTCTTGACCAAAATCTGATTGTAGCCACTATATCCATCTAATAAACAAAACCTCTTTGAACTTGCAACCAATTTTAAAATTTATTCCATTGATGGCAATAGATAGTGATCTTTAAGTGAAGCCATATTAAAATCATGGAATTCAACACATAATCTAATCTCACCATTCTTCTTCAGTACCATAACAAGAGTTTCCATCCAAGTTTAGTGCTTAATTGGGAATATAATATCTGATTCTATGATCTTGTGAAGCTCAACTCTCATCAAAGGATTAAGCTTATGATTGATGGGCCTTTGTCTTTATCTCACTAGTTTAGTTTCAACCTCTAATTCAATGGTGTGTTGAGCTAAACTTGGGTCAAATCCCTTGAGATCACTATATTTCCATGCAAATACATTAGAAAAACTTGTTCATAACTCAATGAAAGCTTCCTTTTGTGGAGGATTGCATACCTTACCCAACTTCAAACTGTTACTAGTTGTAATCTCTACATTGGCATAGTGCTCTTATTTTGTTGACAAAGATGAATTCTCCTTACTTAACTCATCCTCACCACTAAAAATGTTCTCAAGTGTGACCAATACCTTGGGAAACTTATTTGTTTTTATTTACACAACCTAATCACCATACTATTGCAAATACTTTGATTGGTTTCTTGAGGAAAACTTAGCCTCCTCTTGCAAGAATCTCATAATTTGATTGTCATATTTGAACACTTGATAATTCTCAAGATTATTTGGAATAGAAAGCCTTACAACCACCTTTATATGTGACTAAATTTTTTCACTTTTTAAATTATCTAGGATATTAAATTGTGACCCAATGGCAGCTAACCTATCTGCATGTTTATTCTCACCTCTTGGTATTGCTCGAATGTTAAAATATTTAAAATATTAAATTAAGTCCCATATTATATGATTTTAATATTTAAGCAAAAAAAATTTACATACATATGAACCTCTTACTTGGTGAACTATAAGTACACTATCACCAAAAACTTACAAGAAATTGACTTTCATCTTCCTAGCCCACTACAAACTGTGAACTAGAGCTTCATACGCTATAAAATTATTTGAAAAACTAAATTGAAACTTAATAGAAGATAAATATCTATAATTTTTTTAGAAACCAACATCATTATATCTTTGGTACCATGTTTATTCTTTTATCCATCAAAGTATAATTTCCACAAACCTTCACTAGATTCATCATCCTTAACCATGGCTAGAATCGGTACATCATTCTCATAAAGGAAATACACACTAAGACCTTATTCTTTAATTAACTTATAAATATCATTCTCATGAAAATTATAATCCCACTCATCAAGAAAAAAATCTACAACTCCATCCAAATGTGATCCATTTTCTACTCCACTAGTTTCTAGTACATCATCCAAGATGATATAGTTAGTGTTTACAATACTTGGCATATATGGATCCATATGAAAACATGAAATAAGTTTGAAATAAATAATCACCTTGGTACCATACCTGATTCTAAACATCAAATAATTCCAATCAACTGATAAATATGCCCTAATCTCTAAGGTGAAGCCCCTTAAAAGGCACATAACAAAGTAAGGAGGTAAGTCTACCACAACAACATCCTACTAAATAGTGACATTGGGACAAGAATATAATTTAAATTTTAGATATTTGATGATTCTTATAATATTTTTTGGTGATTCATCCAATTCAAATACCCCTTAGTGTTTAGCTCATAAACAAGGACAAGCCCAAGCTTGTCTGCAATCTGTTTAGGCATAATTGTGCTACTAGCACGACTATCCACCATACAGTTATGAACCAAAGTATCACCCACTATAAAAGAAAGGTATACATGAGTTTTATTTGATTTTAAATAATTTTTCTCCACATTTACCATCTTATTCACTTATTATTTAGTTGGTTGATCCAAATTAGTTAAGACAACACCTTCTTTCTCAACCAGCTTTAGAGATAATTTGAGAGCTAAAAGATCTTAGACAAGCATATATTTTTATCCTAGGATAGAAAGAGAATCCCAAATGATAATTCTGATATTATAATTCTTCATTTGATCTACTATATTGAAAAGAGACCCACTAAACTTTGGTTGTACTTTCTAAAGCACTAGTTCCTCATGAACTAGAGATATCTGATGAACTTTACTAGCCTCTATATTCTAATTTTTCTAAGTTGTATGGGAAGAAAGTTTCTCTCTTTTAATATTGGAAACAACATTAAGAGTACTTGAATAATTTATCACATCTTGAGCTTCATCAATGGTTTTTATTTTATCTCTAGTTATAGTTGCAACTTGACCACTTTCATTATTAGTTTCAACACCCTGAGTAGAAATAACATGAGCATCCACTTGTTAATTTACATTAATGGAATAAATATTCCCTTGAACTCATTTATTCTCTCCTTTTGATGTAAAACTTTTATCTTGGTACTAACCTCCTTGAAAATAAAACTCTTCATATGGCATTTGTGTCATAATGATGGTTTGTGATACCAAGGCTTGCTTTTGAGCATCATTGAGATTTGTAAACTACAAACCTAAATCTTGTATCAAGTTATTTTGAGTTGGGGTGGGAAAAATGGCTTTTTAAGTGGAAGGAGAATTAGGATTAAGGGCAGCATATGGCTTAGCTGGAGTTATAGCTCCTTGTGTTTGGTAAGGTGGTCTATTCTCTTTGAAACCCTGATAAGGAGGCCTTTTATCTTTGAAAGGCTGATAGGTGGTCTAATTTTGTTGTTGATAGAGCCTATTATCTTGATATTATTGTCTCTTGAGTTATACTATTTCATTCCCAAAGTATTGTAGCAAGTTATTCAACTCTTTTATCTCACTATCTTGACTAGTAGGGGCTACAATTTGAGCTTGAGGGGATGGAATAGGATATAAGGATGGAATTTGAGGAACTTGAGGGGTTGGTATAGAATTCAATTCTAATAATATAAACACTATAGGTCTTAGAGAAAGCTTACCAGCTTGTATCAAACTAGTCTCTACCCTTATTACAACCTCATAATGATCTAGCAAGGTTTTACCACCCATTAACTGTATTATCACACTAATGTCAGAGTTAAGGGCTTTTAAATAATATAGGAATGCATATTCAAGGGATGGCGTAATTAGAATAGGTATCCTAGTCCATGTATTTTGGAATTTGAGATTAAAATTAGACATGAACTCATGAGGAGCTCTCATTATGGTCGTTAACTATTCAACTAAAGATAGGTGATCAGATTTATCTTCAAATTACTTGACTAAGGATGCACCCAATTCATTCCAAGTATAAATGGAGTTTAGTGGTAGGTTTATATACCATTGTAATGCTTTTTCCTTTCAAAGAAGTAGTAATCAATCTAATAACAATATTATACTCAACAACATTATAGACTGTATAGAGATTAGCTACATCTTGGATATGCTCAATGGGGGTTGTTTGATTTTCTCTTGAGAAGAATGGGATGATATTTAGGTAGACACTAGAATGTCATCAAACTAGGATAAATTTAGTGGGCTACCTCTATTAAATGGAACAAACACCTAGTTTATGATAACCATTTAGATAGTGGGGGTTGTAGTGATTAGAATGATAGGATAACTAGGAGACAAATATTATTTTTTAGGAAATGGGTTTGTCCTACTAAACCTTGATCTTTTATATGATTTAAAAGACAACTCAATGAATTCAAAAGGAATACCTTTTCTAGTTAACCTTGTAGTAACCTTTGGCATGAAAGAATTGCCTAAACAATGATATAAACTCTACAACCTAAAGAATCTTTAGCTTGTGATGGAGATAGATATTCTCCTCTACTACAAATGCTTCTCCTCAACTCCAAAATTTAGCTATGCTAAGGAGTAAGTGTCCCACTAGGCATACTAAAACTATTGTCAATCAGACTCACACCCTTATGAAGGTAGTTTTAGGCTTTCACAGTCTACTAAAACATGGAAATAATCCTAGGCTTTGGGTGGCCTAATCAGCATATTGAATCTCTAGATTCTAAGGGCTAGCTTCCTTTGGTGTATCAATTAGAATCTCTACTCTATGATACAAACTATTTTTAAAAAAGAAGAAGAAAAAAAGTAAGAAAGAAAATTGAAATGAAATCCTCTCTAATGATGGTGATATACCTATATTTTGGTTTATCCACTCAATTTGAGTTTCTAAAACCATAATTGGACAAGAAAAGACTCAATTTTCAATAATAATTAACTCCTATGCATCATTATTTCATGAAAAGGTTTTATCTAGTGATCAAAGCTTGAGAGAAATGATGAAATAACCCTGATTTAAGGCACTAACCATCCACTTACATCCACTGTAACTTTAGCTAAAAGATATCAAACACAGAACATGACCTACATAATCTGATCAACTAGTAACTAGGTAAGAATCAAGACTTGACAAGGAATAAAATTCTATCACATATGAAAATCATTGATGTAAATACACTATACTATCCCCCTAGAATATGAAAATAGTCCTTATATTTATTTGAAAAGGTTACAAACCTCAATCTTGACAGAGTCTAGTCTTATCAAGAGAGGGATCATTCAAAATGGCTAAAAATCCAACTTATATAGTAAAATCATACTAAATCCAAGAAATTGGTGTTGAAAATAAGAAAGGAGATCAAATCCCACATCACACAAGTCCTACTTGAGCTATTAAAAGATAACCAAGCCATTAAATAATATCATTTTATCTTATGTCTTGCATGAAAAAAATCTTTGGTATTTGAAAAGGATGGTGGGCCCATCTTGGACTAATCTTCACCATGCATGAAAGCTATACCAAATCATCAAAGATAAACTCCATCTGATATGTTTGGAAGTTGAGTTCAAATAAAGGAAAGTCCTTCCTTGCATAAAATCAAGGAAAATGCATGATAAGCCTTGTCTAGACAACTCCAAGTAACTTCATCCTGCATGAGATGATGCTACACCAATCTTTAGATGAACTCTAGTTTAAACAAGTTGGAAGTGTTGAAAACCTTCAATTAACAAGATAAATTATAATAGATGTGACACTTCAACAAAATTCAACTCAAACTCAAGACCAATCAACTCCAAACGGCCTCTATTTGACTGAAAATGTGCTTCAAAAACTGAAATATGCATGAAATTCCATGTTAAGACCAAATATGCCATGTTGAAACTCCATGTTATCTCTTTGTAGTTATTTAGACTTTTTCTCTTAGGCTCTTCATTCTGACAAGTATTCCTTCAGGCTATTTTCCACAACTTATTTGTTTAGGATTTTCTCTCATGGACAGTTCATTTAAACTTTTTGTCTGTGGCTTATTCCTTCAGCATTTTGATTATGGACTTTTCCTTCAAACAATTTCTCCATAGGATTTCATGTCTTTGAACTTTATGAAAATACCCCTTAGCTTTATGAAAATTCTCTTTAATTTTTTTGAAATGGTCCTTGGAACTTTTGAAATGGTCCTCAAAACTTTTGAAATGGTCCTTGGAACTTTTGAAATGGTCCTCAAAACTTTTGAAATGGTCCTCAGAACTTTTGAAATGGTCTTTGAAACTTTGAAATGGTCTTCAAAAAATTTCAATTGGTCCTCAAAACTTTTGAAATGGTCTTTGAAACTTTTGAAATGACCTTTAAAAAAAAAATTAGTCTTCCATACTTTTGAAATGGTCTTCAGAACTTTTGAAATGACCTTTTAGAAAAATGTTTGGTCCACTTAATCTTTTTGAAAATGCCTTTTTCGAAGGGAAGGAACCCTTCAAATTTTTTTGAAATGGACCTTTTCATCAAGAAAAGTACCCTTAAAAAAAGTTGTTTCAGATAAAATGTTCAAAACAAACCCTTCAAAAAGATATCCTTCAAATTTTTTATTTTCTTCAATTTCCATAGACAATTTTCCCATGGACTTGATACTTTCAGCTTGTTTAAGAAGTCCCTTCAGCTTTGAAAAATGGACCATTGGCTTTTGAAAATTTTGGACCATTGGCTTTTGAAAATATTGGACTGTTGGCTTTTGAAAAGTGCCCATTTCCTCAAAATTTAATCCTAAAGGAATTCTTTCATAAAATTTTCCCAAAAGACCAATTCCTTCAAGATTTCTTGAAATGGACTGTTTAAAAAAAAAATTGGGGAACTTTATTCTCCAAAAGACCTTTTAGAAACTTTATTTTTGGACTTTTTGTCTGAATAAAATCCTTAACAGATATGAACACTTAGTCCCCATAAAGTTTGAAATAATGAACAAGTAAAGACTTAGATGAATAAAATATTTTGCACTTAACTTTTGGTCTGTAAGCTTATCCTTGAACACTACTACTAGATCCTCTCCATTTGTAAATTTTATCCTTCTTTAAAACCACCTAATCCATTCATCAACTGTGGGGACCTTACTCAACTATTTAAACCAAGTAGAAACTAGTATGTGGGCTAAAATGGCCAATAATACCTTTGACATCAGTGGTAGAGGATCTATGAGATCATCTAGGTTAAAAGGAGGAAATATATTCTCTTAGTAAATCTTCTTATCCCATCTAAGATTTTGTAGGTCACCAGCAAATGTAGCCAACTTCATGAAATGATTCTCCAATTCACATAACATAGAGATGGGAATGAGTCCTTATTTATTTTTCATAGAAATAAATAAATGAGATGTATGATACATCACAAAACCTTCCAAATATCATACCATATCATGTTAAAAATTAGGGTGCATAAATTTGACCACCAACAAGTTTGTATCCTCCTTGTCACTGAGAATCCAAAGCAAATTTCTTATGAAAATAAAAACCACCCTTGAATTTACCTTGCATAGATTTAGAGACTTAAGTTTATACCTAAAATTTCCTTGATGGTATTGAGAACCAAAATATAAGGTATCCAAACAATGACCTTCAACCTACACTCAGTCACTTCACCCCAAAAGTCCATTTCCCTAGTGGATAATTTAATGAAAATGAGAGGCTCCATAAAATCTAGTTAAAAATATTAATAAAAAAATTATCCATTCTAATCCAAGATATGATTTTACAATAAGAAAATAAATATCTAATTATATGAGAAGTAAGATACTGACAAACATCTAGGAATAAATAGTAGATCACACTGCACAATCATCTATTGCATTGGTATAATGTCAAATCTATCCACATTTAAAAACCCATCATTAAATGAAATTACACACCCACCTTGAGTGATGATCCAAGTAGAATATTTATTCATAATATTTAATCAATATTTTTATAAAATATGCTCCTAGTAAAAATGTATATGATCATGAACCCGATGATGATAGCTTAGCAGTGAGTGAGTTAAGTGCTAGAAGTGGGAAATCTCAAGGTTAATTCTCTAGGATTACCACTCTCCAGTGTCATTCCCATACTAAGTAACAGTGGATTATTCATGAAAAGTATTGATAATTTAATGGGCTACCATCTCAATGTTTAATTTTATGGGGGTCATCATGTGGCTTGAAACCTATGTTTAATGTGACAAGGCAAGTCCATAGTCCATGGCTATGGATATTATTCATTGATGGTTTGGTCATTCTAGTTATAAAATTTTTTATACCCAACATTTCACCATTGATATGTGGGTGAGTTGGTAAAGTCACTTGGTTTCTACAAGCAACACCCATGTTTAAATCTTAGTATGGTATCGGAGGCCATTTTTGGCTGATCATTGGTGTTTTTGGATTAGTTATGGCCGTTCATGGTTTTATCTGGTAGGTTATGGATATTCTTTGGTATTCTTGGGCTAATCATGGCCATTATTGGTAATTCCGGTACTTGTGATAGATGATCGCTTAGGGATCTGATCCTCCATTTATGTCCTAGACTGGTTGGATATTTGGTCAAAAACATATAGGGTAAGGATCCCACCAAAAACTAGTAACTATCAAAAAAAATTATATGATCATTTATTGATATTTAATACAATTTATTTACATGAATTAAATTCCAAATTTAAATATATACTATCTACAAGTTTTATATATTTTATGGATTGAAAAAATTATGAATGATTTTTTTCAAAATACAAGGACAATGAAGAATAAAATTGAAAAACACACTTCTCTATGATGATATAGACTAATTAATACATGTAAACAATTTAATCATTTAAATAACTGAATGTTTCTATCAGCAATTTAATTAGATGGTTGATTTTATTTTAGGTATTTTAGACCTAACTTCATGAATAATCATTACTCAAATAAAATTTGTGTTATTTATTATTTGCTTCCCAAAAATATTTTAATTATTTTAAATATAATAACTAAAGTATGATTATGAAGAGTGAAAGTGAAGATAATTTTTTATTTATAGAATTGTTGATATTTAATGGAAAATTTGGTGATTGTTAATCATATCCTTAAAAGTCTATTTTTTAAAATTTAAACTATTAATTTATAAATTTTCAAGGCATGTGAATTCATGCAGGGTTATTATGTAGAGGAAGTACTTTGTGAATTGGTATTTATCTTTAAAAAGTTTATGAATAAAAAATGATGTGACATTAGATTTTTTTTGAAATTGTTAAATATTGGAATATAACTTTAAATTTATTAAATAATTAGGTTTTTTAGTTATTATATTGATATAAACAGAATATTCTATGAGAACATGTAGAGATCTATTCTTTAATTTTTGGGTGTTAAACATTAGAATTGTTAAAGTGACATGTCTTGTCAAAGGCTCTCATTGGCTAGAGTATAAAAATTATTTTCTTGATTGAAACATATAGTACCATGTTTTTACATGTATTAATAATAAATTATTTAATTTATAAATTTGACCATGTTCCCATGACTTTAGTGGTAAATATTGATTAGTGGAGAATGTTGGCAGGGAATTTTTTTAAGGTTTGATTTATTTAAATTTTTAATGCATGTCAAAAATACTACATTACCAATAAAAATTTGATCCTACCATGAATAAGCATTCATAAAATTATATAATAACACCCTCAATAATATTCTAACAATTTTTCACTCTAAACTTTATAATTGTTAAAATAATAAGTGAAATAAAGCACTTTGATTGACTAATAATATAAAATATTATATTTTATGTGGATAATAAGTGAAATAAAACACTATATTAAATGTATATTACTATAACTTACAAATATATTTTCATCTCACATTGATGTTTATTTTTAATTGCTTTATGATCTAAGATGGTTTTATATATTTACTTTTATCTCACATTATTTATTTTTTATATTGTAGAATCAATGTATCTTACATTTGGAGAAGATGACCAGGTGGATTTATTTTTCAAAAGGCAACAATATTTCATAGCACAAAGTGTATCCAAAAAATAGGACACACATTACAAACACATGGGAATAAAATTTGTTGTTGTCCATGTTAACATGGTATTGCATGGAAAGGTGTAATTACCATTTTTAGTTGATGAATTTGAAACATTGGAAGATGTCAAGAATAAAGGATATTAAATTGTCTGGGAAGAGGGAATTTTCAAATCACATGGATTCATTAATTTTACCAATTCATAGTGATCAAATATATAATGACTCATAAGATGATATTGTTATCATGGAACTAAAGGGAGATTACAATGATGACACTAAAAGCACCATCAATACAAGGCCTAAAGATAGAACTAATTTTATTTCAAAAAATGTGGTTTACAAACATAGATGTTCTTATATAAATGATAACATAGCCTGATGGTTTATAAATCATGTGCTAGAAGATTGGGACTCATGAATTTTAGGGTAATAGTAAAAAATATGGTATATTATTGTTTTGAATGTTCAAAATTGATACAACCTAATAAATTAATAACTTGGATAGTTAAAAAATTGTATTTACATGAAATAAGAAGTGCCCTAGTGGTTAAAGGGAGTGATAAATTAGATGGTTCATCCTTTGTACATGGTGTTAAACATAATTTTAAGTATAGAGGTGTTGGTGTCAAATTGATCCATTTATGATCATATACAATCAAATGTGTTTTAGAGGAAACTATTAGATAAAACATAGAGAGTGAGAAAGAACCAGATTGTATTCAGATCATATATTCCATATCTGAACAATACAAGAAGGCCTATTAAATAGGTAAATAAATGAGCCACTCAAAAAACATGTGAAAAGGGTGGGTAAAATAACCAACATTGGATAGCATGAAATAGCTAATCCCATTAAAAAAACTAACCTCTTATCCCAAGTGGTTAAGGAAACTAACCAAAGATAAATTACCTTTGTCAATAACCTAAGGTAAATACATAATTACGCTAACACCCTCCCTTAGTGACAAAACTAGAAACAAGACCAAGTTTGTCCCTAAATTTTATGAACTTGTCTGAACCAAGTGGTTCGGTCATTATATTAGTTAGTTACTCTACAGTGGGGTATTATATGAGACTTGTGTCTTTATTTGTAACCAAATTTTAGATATAATGATGGTGAACCTCAATGTATTTGGTATTGTCATGGAATATTGGATTCTTCACCATCTTTATAACACTCTGGTTGTCACAAAAAATCAAATTAGTCTTTAATGACTCAAACTAAAGATCCTCCAAGATTTTATTTATCCACATAGTTTCAAAACCTATACTGACCATAGCTTTATACTCTACTTCTATTGAAGATAATTCCACTGTAGTTTGTCATTTTATCTACCATGAGAAAACTCTTGAACCAAGAGTGAAAACATAGAATATTATATATTTTATTGAATCTACTAATCTTGCCCAATCAAAGTCAAAATATCTTGAAAGATAAAAATCTATAAACTTATTATATAGTATGCCAAAGTCAAGAGTAATTTTGACATATCTTAATACCCATTTTTTATCTAACCAATGTGCTTCATGTGGTTTTGAACATGAAGCAAGATATAAAAATCACTACAAAATAAATATCTAGTCTAGTGGTAGTGAGGTAAATGAGACTACCCACTAGCTACTAATACACTACTTCATTGACCGGAGGTGAATCAATGTTATCTAAAATTTTAGCTCCAACTTCCATAGGTGTGTGATTTGAATTACAATCCATCATTTTAAACCTTCCAACAATGATTTGGCATACTTATTCTGTGAAATGAATACAACATAATCACCTTGCCAAAACTCAACACCTAAATAATATTTTAGTAGTCCTAAGTCTGTCATGTCAAAAGTACAATAAATATCAACCTTCATCTATTGAATGAGACTAGCACTACTCCCAGTGATGGCAATATCATCAAAATTTATAATGAGAATCAATTTATCATCACCAGACACCTTTACATAGAGAGTTGGCTCAGAGTTAAACCTTTTGAAACTAGACTCCCTAATGTATGTATTTATCTTCATATACCAAGCTTGAGGAGCCTATTCAAGCCCATAAAAGGAATTAATCTACCTAAAAACAATATGTTACTGACCAAGAACTTAAAAATCCTATGACTAAACCATGTAGACTTTCTCTTCTATATCTCCATTCAATAAATCACTCTTAACATCCATTTGGTGCACCCACCATCCAAACTGAGTAGCAATAACAAAAATCAAATTAAAATTTACCATCTTTTTAGTTGGATAAAAAGTCTCCTCATAATTAACCCCTTCCTCTTATACATAACATTTTTCAACAAGTCTAGCTTTGTGTTTGTCTAAGGAACCATTTGCTTTGCATTTTACCTTGTAAATCCATTTACAACCAATGGATTTCTTTCTTGGTGGTAGCTCCATGAGCTCCCAAGTCTTATTTTTCATCAAGGAATCATATTCCAATTACATCATTGATTCCCACTCATGCTTCCCTTTGGCCTCTAAAAAATAATTAGGCTCAAAAACATTCAAAATAGTAGTTGTTAGAGAAAAATTTTCATGCTCACCTCTATTACCAAACTACTTTCCTAATCTCAATCTTCTTCCTTTCACACCTTGTGATAAGTCTCCCTCTACTACTTCCATAGTGGTGGAATACCACATTAGATTCTTTGATTATTATATTGGAACGTCATAATGCCTGCATCAATTCCCTCCCTAAAATGTGATTCCACTGATGAACTAGAATCTTGCTCAACTTTCACACCAAAACTTATAATAGAATCATTATAAGAAAATAATGACTCAATATCTAAAACTATACTATTTGTTTTGAAGTATGACATTTTTTCACTTACTATGACATCTCTATTTACCACAACTTTATTAGTTAAAATATCAAGTAATCTATAGGCCTTTCACTATTCACTGTACCCAACAAACATGTATGTTTTATTTTTTGCATCCAAGTTACTTCTCTTTTGATTAGGAATAACTACAAAAGCTACACAACCAAAAATTTAGAAAGCATTTATATCTGGATTTTGACCTAACCAAGCCTCCTCTAGAGTTATATTCTCTAATGATTTTGTAGGATTTCTATTGAGGATGTACACTATTGTATTCACTACTTCTATCCAATATCTATAAGGGACATTTTTTATTTAGACCATACAATGAGCCATGTCCATCACCATCTTATTTCACCTTTCCACAACTCCATCTTTTGTAGAGTGTAAGCGGTAGTATACTATATGTGTATGCCTTTAGTGGCATAAAACTCCTTAAACTATTTTGAGATGAACTCATCCCCATTATCTTTTCTAATAGATTTCACTGACCTTCCTACCTATTTTTCAACCATAGCTTTCTAAGTAAGTAAGTTATAAAAACAATCAAATTTATTCACTAAAAAGTATACCCACTTTTTCCTATAGAAATCATCAACTAGTAATAGAAAATAACATGCTCTAAAAGGGGTAGGTGTATGTATTAGACCATGCATATCTATATGTACCAGATCCATACTCCCTTAGCTCTTGAAGCTTTACCAACATCAAATGAATGTCTAACTTACTTCCCCAATTGACATCCAATACATACATGATGACTATCTCGACTAGAAGGAATCCCTTTAACCATCTTAGTCTTGCTCAATGTAGTCAAATACTAGAAATTCAAATGCCCATACCTTTCATGCCAGAGTAAACTTATTCTATCAAATATTAAAAGTGCACTTTCCTTTGCTCTCTATGGATCTACAAGCTTATACAAGACTTTTTTACCAATACTAATAGCAATAATCTTGTTATCTTTGGTAGTGACTAAACATTGTTGTCCTTGAAACTTTACAACAAAATAAGAGTTTCTAGTGATCTAACTAATAGAAAGCAATTTTTTGTTCATGTCTCATACATACCTAAAATTATTAAATGTATACTGTATATTACCATTAAATATAATCTAAACATTACCATATCTTTTAACAGAATGAGTCTTATAATCTCCCAAAGATACAGATTCATTATTACTATCATTTTCAATAAAATCCACATACCAGTCCTTATGGCATGTATAATGGTGAGATGCCCTAAATCAAAGTACCAAGATTGATCCAATATATAATTACCATTAGATTCCATGAAATAAAAATCAAGAGATAATTCATTGCCTACAATAAAAACATTTCCACTTAGATCTCTTATTAGAACCACTTACTTGTGAAGTTAATGTTAGAGAACTAATAGTTTTACCAAACTGCTTACCCTTTCCCTTGATGAAGAATGCACTCTCAATATATGTATACAACACTATATACTCTTTCCATCTCTCCTTCTACAATATCAATGTAAACAACTTTTCTAAGTCTAAAGTTTACGTCTCAACAATCATGTACAAGGACTCCATAAATGGCTCAAATGAAGGTAGAAGATTTGGTATAACTGGAGCAATCAAATATTACTCCTCAATAAGATTTTACACATCCTTAAACTAATCACTGATGTCCTTGATTTGTAACAAAAACTCATAAATGGATCTACCTTCCTACATCTTAATGGAAAACAAAAAATTCTTCAAATTTAATATCCTATCAGCTTCAAAATCCTAGTATTTAGAAGTAAGACTAGTCCATAAAACTAATGCAATGGTTAAATTTTTGACCTCTAAGATTAGATTATATCCTACTAATATTTTTAATAACATAAGATATTTTTGATGATGTTTATCATAGTCATCATAACTAGTGGTAGGCATTTTCTCTTTCTCAAGCATTATTTGATCAAGGTTTTGATATTCACATATCATCAAAACCTTGTGACTCCATAAACTAAAGCTTTTGCCTATCAATTTTTGTGAATATAGTAATAAGAGGTGTTGTAAAATAGACATTTTGACTTAGTTTTTCCAAAAAAATGCATATATTCAAAAAACTATAATGACTTTACATAAAAAATTTCCTACCCATTGATTTAAATCAAAAACTAGTCAATACCTCTAGTTTTTAGCAAAAAATATCACATCATTTGGGAAATTTAAAATTTTTCATCTTTAAAATCACTCAAAAATAGACAAAAATAATTACATTGGGAGATATAAAACTCTGATTTCAAAAATTCCTTCTTTGTCAACATCCAAATCAAAAACCCAAAAAAATGGTGAAATTTTCACCTTCCAAAACTTTTACAAGATAATTAATCAGTAGTAGGTTCCAAATAACCCTAATAAGCTAAAGTTTTAAATTATTTCAATTAAAAAATTAAAATTATTTTAAATAATAAAATTTTAGATTAAAATTTTCATAAAAAAAATCAGCCAATTAAAAAATTGGCCTACCTATAAAACTTCATATGTAGATTCTAGGAGAAATACTTAGTCAAATTGAATTTCATTGATTCCTATCATCTCTCAGAAAATAGAATTTTTTAGATCCCTCACTCATCAAAAATATTTCCTAAATTAAAATATGATCCCTTCCCCAAACTTTATGGAAATGGCCAACTAGAAAACTTCAAATGTAGTTTTTGGACAAAATACTCAGAGGAATTTAATTATGTCTGATCCAGTAGATGAATTTTGAGCCAAATAATTTTATAGAAATAAGAATAATAAAAATAGTTCCCAAATTATTTTTTGTGATTTTCCTCCAAGTTAAATGGTTATTCATAGGAAAAATAAATAAATTTCTTCTTCTCACGGCTCTCCACCGGGCACTTCATGCTCCTCCTTGACAAGACCATCCTCTCTTGCTTTACAGGCTTCCTCCCAAGCTTCCTAAACTGTAAGTTCTGATACCATATTAGATAAAACATATAGAGTTATAAATAAATAGATTGTATTCAAAGCATACATTCCATATTTGAACAATATAAAAAGGCCTATTAAATAGGCAAAGAAATGAGCCACTCAAGAAATATGTGAAAAGGGTGGGTAAAACAACCAACGTCAGCTACCATGAAATAGTTAAGCATGTTAAATAAATTAACCTCTTAACCCAAGTGGTTAAGGAAACTAACCAAAGATAAATTACCTTGGTCAATAACCCAAGGTAAATACATAATTATGCTAATATAAATATTAAATATGTATTTTAAGGAGATATGGTACTTATACTAGGACTTATTTGAATATGATATCCATTTGAGAAAAATTTATGTTGTCCAATTTCTAAGAAGGCCATTGTATGAGAGATCCTTTATATGGGAAGCATCTTTTGAAGGAGGTTTTAATACAATTTAAAGGATTGTATGTCAATACCTTAGATGTACACACACACACACACACACACACACACACACACACACACACACACACACACATATATATATGCACATCTAAGGTATTGACATACAATCCTTTAAACTGTATTAAAACCTCCTTCAAAATATGCTTCCCATCTAAAGGATCTCTCATACAATGGCCTTCTTAGAAATTGGACAACATAAATTTTTTTCACATGGATATCATATTCAAATAAGTCCTAGTATAAGTTGAGTTAAACATGTGATATTAATTGGAAGAGTGACAAACCCATTTGGTATATCAAGTTTCTTTTGATTTCCCTAATTGAAATCATTCTAAAAAAGTTATCAAAAGACCCTACAATGCTCAAAAATATCAAAAATTGAATGCCACTCTACCCAATTCATCATATAAAAATGTTGATGAGGATACAAGATGATCAATGCTTTTAGATGAAATGGAAATTGTGTAATATCATTTTTGTAAATAATACTATCTCAAAAAAATCATATTCATTTAGTCAAATTTATATGGCACAAAATTAGATCTCTAAATTAATAGACAAGAAATAAATTTGTGTTAGATGCTTTAATATAGAATTTCATCTTTAATATGGGTGAATAATCTATGGAGGTACATAAAATGAATTTTTTTGCGATGGATGTCTATCGTAATCATGGCACAAAGTTTATGGGTACCTAAGGATTACCTTATATAGTCATAAATATAACTAGATAAATGGTGACAAGATTGTAATAATGGTAACACTAGGAAGAATAAATGAGGATTAAATATCATCGTATAATTTCTTATATACCAAGAATCATTGAGATAAATTCAGATATGTATCCAAATTTAACTCATTCTTTAGGATAGGATGGAATAAAATTTCCTCAAACACTACTTCTTGTATTCTATACCCATAATTTAATGCAAAATAAGTGTAATGAGGAGATCAATTTTTTGAACCTTTCTCTTGTGTTACAACCAAACGTTAGCAAGATAATGACCAAAAAAATTTACCATGTTTTGATTGAAAACAATAGTTTCTTTTCCAAGTGTGATGAGTGTAAAAATATTTACAAAAAATGTAGATCCACCACATGCCCATAAGCACTCTCAAAACTTGAATAGGAATAGAAATGGCATAATGAATACATTTAAAGCTAGCATACACATTATTATTCCCACATATTGCAATTAGATGAACAACCTTGAGGAGTATTAATAAGTGTGCATGATAAAATGGGTAAAATTAAAACTTTCATAGATAGAATGGGAAATATGGTTAAGTCAATAAGTAATGTTATGAAATTCCTAATTACTTTGACTAGTATGAGCACACATGGACACAATATTGGGGGTTTTATCCACATTGGATTATCATTTTTTGAATGTGCATCAGATTAAATAGTCTCATAATTGGATTTGAGTCTCAATAATATCTAAGAATCAGTCAGTGATAAATATGGGGATTTATTGTACAATAGTAGTGGATCATTAAAACATCCATTACCTAGTGCAGTATTAAAAAATGTAGTGCATGAAAAATACAAAGAGTACACAAAAATAAATCTAAGCAAGTGTTTCTAGTATAAATACTTCACTCAAAAAATATCCACAAATATTAGACTTTCAACTAGATAATCTTTTGAGTGAGAACAATAATTGTATCCTATTTTAATTTATATTCATGCTAATAGTAATAAGGGTATTAAACATTATGTATGTAAGCTTCCTTCTAGTGGGATACATTATCAAGGATATAGATGGGACTTTTGGTAGATCAGTAACATCATTATGAAAATTTGGCACATTTTCTTTACTGCATATCATGTACAACTATAAAACATGCCAAGATTGATCAAGTACATTCATTCCTTGATTCACTGAGGAAGTGTATAACTTCAAGGCCTTTGTGGAGCCATACGTTTTGGATGGAAACAAAAATATAGTGGTTATTATCAAACCTAATATGTTTAGGTTCCATGTCATGGATGTCATACCAATAATATAATATTAATATAAAATAACAATATAGGATTTATAATGGTCTCATCCAATCCTATCTAGCATATAATAGATAATAATGGCGAACAACAATTTTTAGAAGGACAACCTCCTCTAGTACCTTTTAAATAACTCAATGAGATGGAACATGTAAAAAATGCAAAAAAACCATATATTAAAAAATTATGGAAAAAGTGCATCGGATGAAGGTGGATAATATTCATTTCCAAAGATAACATATTGGGAAAATATTTAATGTGACTTGGATATACCATTTGTAAATTGTATTAGGATGTCAAATGCTTATTTTTTACCACAAAAAATACAAGACAAAGATGCATATTACCAAATATTAAATAAAGACATGAATTTTCATATGGAATACTACATTAATCAAAATATCCTAGGTGATAATAATATTTATGTTGGGCCTATTTATGAAAGACCTAAAGAAGCATTCAATCCATTGATGGATGTGTATGTGGGATAGAAGATTTCAGCATAAACATCACATGAATATAAAAATATATGGATGGGAAGGGAATATGGGGATATTTACCATAAATTGGAAGGTGAGAATATGGTTAAAATTTAAGGATTCATTGTTGGAAACCTAAAAGAAGAGCACAATATGTACCATTGTATCAAGATATTTGAAGGTTAAATAAAAAATTATGAAAATTAGATGAAATTAAATAAGAGATTTATGTGGATATTACCATCTATACATGGGCACTAAATAAAACACGTAAAATAGGGTCAATTGAGATACTTGATAAAGGACACAAGGCCATTAAATTATACCTTGAACTACCTAAACAAGGTAATGAATGTTAAACTACTTGGTAAAACTATTAAAGATCATAAATTAATGTGTTATAATATTGGCCTAAGATAAGGTTTTATTTCAAATCATGCTCTAATAAGACCTTATAATCAATACACTTGCTACACCCTTAACCTATAGTTCATCTAAGGATATGTGTGGTTGACATGTGGCTTACATACCTTTCATATTATGTTATTACATTTATCTATGTTATTATTATGGTCAGCCTATGGAATAACCAATGTTAAGTAGAGTATATATATAAGAGATAGTGGTTTGTATTTTATCATCATATTGAAAAATTTTAAGTTACTACATCATTGTGGAGGTTACCCCTTAAAGTATATTAGTCATAATTATAAAGTATTCTACTCTTTGTCAATTACTATTAAGGATCTATTTATTTTTCTCTAAAATATATGATTTATTAATCCATTATTAAGAAACATCTAATTAATTTAATTACAAGTGGTATCAGAGCATCAATTTTGGAAAATTTATATGTCATTTTTTAGATCTCATGTTGTAACAATTAAGATTATTGAAGGATAAAAAAATAACTCGTGATCTCGGAAGAATAAAAAATTTCACCACAGAAATATTGTATGAAGTATTTTTTTGAAAAAAAAAGCCTTGAATTTTTTTCACCCTTGTGAAAATTATGAGTCATTGTATTTGTCTTACTGAGATGATTTCAGCAGTATAATCTACTAGTACAATTTTGTGGGCCTGAAATCATCAATCTTAGTGTTTGTACTTGTTTATTCTTAATACTCATCAATGTGGAAATGGTCAAGACACTCCAAAAACTCCTCACATGGATTATATGGAGTCTTTGAATTTATATCTATATATTTAAAATATGGTTCAAAAAATTTAGTTAGATATATAAAGCATGGTGAGGAAGTATGGTTTTAATGCATTAAAAGGGGGCATGGACTATATGAATAATAATTTATCAACTTTGACTACTTATTTGACCACTATTATAGCTCATCTTCCATAAAATAATCCTATATCACTCTAATAAAGGTCTCCCAATATGAATAATTGTAACCCTAATAATGCTTTGAATAACATGTTGTCAAAAGTGGATACACATTTTATGGTAAGGATCCACTCACTTGGATCAATCAAGTAGAAAATTTATTTGATCTATATCAAATCCCATATTCACAAAAGGTGATCAAGAACCCAAGTAGTTCATTTAGTATAGGTGGTTGTTTGATTAAGATAAAAATAAGGGCACTCTTGTTGAGCATTGTCATTGATTAAGGGAGAGATTGTTGAGCATTTTTATTGAGTGTTGATCATTGATATTTAATGTTGTCATTGATATCAAAATTTCTAATTAAGATACATGGTTATTTCATTGATTTAAATCTAATATAATTGATGTCAAAGGATCCTATGAATATGTTAATTTGTGAAGATTCTAAGCCTTGATGTAAATAATGAGTTTTAATTATCAACATAGTAAGTGTTATTGTTGTGATATTGTCTGAAGAATGTTCTAATGATAACTTGAGTGAAATCATTAAGAAGTAGCATGGGTGATTAAAGGTAAGTATATAGAATTTAAATCATCTTGTAATGTTTTGTCTATATCTCATGATATGATATTTTTAAGTGGCAAGATGAAATGAGTGAGCTCCAAAGAAGAAGAAATGTGCTCTAAGGATTTATGTAAACAATTCTAAAGATATTACAAATGAGATTTGAAAATGAGAATTCTTTGAAGAGAATGATCTAAGGAATACCTGATAGTATTTGAGCATGAGAGACATTATATAAGGTTGTATCTAAGGTATTTATTACCTTGAAATTGATTATAAGGTCTTCTTTGAATATCAATGTTTATAGATTTGAAGATGCTACGAAGATCCTAATCGAGATCCAAACATCTATAAGTGGCTTCAAATAACTTTTATTGAATTTCTAAAGTAGAGTGAGTGTATGAAATTACTTGAGAATACACAAGAGACATTGAAACATAGGAGAGTTTCAAGGTAAATATTACAAAGTGGTTATAAGGTCAGATTTTATGCCTAATAAGACTTGCAGGTCAAGGCTTAAAAATCAAGAGAGATGATGACTAGATGAGGTAACAAGATTAGTTTTCATGACATGGGTGAGTAAGTGAACATTAATTGATGTGATTAAAGTTGTTTTAAGTATTTACATGAAGTTTTAGGACTTGGTTTGCAATAAAAAGGCTTGAAAAGTATTTCAAGTTTTCTTGAGTGTAAAGAATGAAGTGTTGTCTACCTAAGAAAGTTTTCTCAGTGCTCATTAGCATGTAAAACATATACATGAGATCCTACAATGTTCATGGTAGATAAGGAAGTATTCTAGTTCAAAGTTATTTTTGGTCAATTTTGGCCTACATACAAATATTATACCTGAATGGATGAGTTGAACAAAGTTCTAGATGAAATTAATAGTCCAAAGATCACATGTAGCTTGCAAAGCATTTGAAACACTTAAAGTAAACTTAAATTTTAGTTTGTTTAATTTTGAGGAAGAAGGTTCTCATGGTGATCAATGCATTCAAGATCATATAATGAGCTTACACAAGCCTCAAAGACTCATTACATATTTGAAAGATCAAGAAATAGTTCAAGTACAAGCCTAGAAGAGCTAGACCATCATCACACATTTTGTAAGAATGAAAAGATCAGTCTAGTTGCACACATCATATATGCACTTGGGAGGTTGACTAGAGCCAAAGGAATGCATGGACATGATGATTTTCATCCCATAATCATGCTTTAATTTTTTTTTATCTTGATGAGCTTTTTATCTCAAGATATAGGTCTTTAAATTTGAACTTGTAGAGTGGGATGTGTATGGGGATGTTAAGTTAAATTTGTGGAAAATATCCATTTAAGTTCAAATGTTTCAAGGATGAATATAGAGCTAAAAATTGTTAATATCATTTGAGATTAAGTCAAGATCCAAATGAGAGTGATGATTTAATGAGTCAGTGGGTCTTGAAGATCCAATAGTGCACGTTTGATCATGCATCCAAAGATCAATGATAAACTCATAGTCAAAAAGTTAGAGGATATTGAGATCAAGTGAAGGACTAACAATTTTTATGATCTTGGCAAACATGTAGGTCAATTATGTGCATTTCATCAAGGATAAGGATATCAATGGCATGCATTCAATCACTCCAAGGAGATCGATGGTGTGCATGAGGTCAAGAATTCAAAGGACTAGATCAAATGTAAGGATACCATGTGGCGTAAGCACATTAAATCATGGATATAATAGAATTATCCTAAATATTAATGAGGAGTTGACAATTGGTATAATATGAGAAGCCTATATCAAGATCAATGATCAATATTAAAATTCAAAAGTTAGGGACTTCATAAAGAAAAATTATGACCTAGGTCAAAAGAAAATCAATTCTTGCAAGGATCATCCCATTTCTACTAGAGATTGATCAAAAACCATCAAGAAAACATAACCATATATTCAATGTTGTTAATGGTGAAGCTCTATTGCTATTAAAGATCAAAAAAATGATAGGTTTTTTAAAACCTATTATAGTCCATAACAAGCTATGCAACTTATAGATATGCCTTGATATAATGACTATATGAAAACCAATAAATTAGATTGGTTTTCAATCTATAATATAGAACTATGATTAGATATTGAAGTAAGGGTAGATATGTGATATAAGAGGTTCCTCATCCTCAAAAATAGGCATAACCTCAATAAGTAATCACTTGTAGTCACTTAAAATAGATATAGTCATGGCTTTGTCAAGCTCAAAGATATAAGTATTTTATCCTTATAATGAATCCAAATGGAAGGTGTTGTAAAATTTTGAGTAGTTTTGGGGATTGAAGAAAAGTAGTTAGAGCATTCATTTATGTTTTAGATCCTTTAAATATTTTCTCCAATAGCAAGCCCATGATTCATCATTTAAAATAGATGCTTATCTTCTAGTGGATCTTTCAGCCTATGATAAATCTTGAAGATTATTGGAGCCAAATGTAGGTTAACTTATTGATGAGGATCAGTCTTGATTGGATTAAAATATGGAAAATATTTCAATAAAGGTGGTGATAGCTCATTGATTGATTTCTATATGCATGTTACCCTTATTCTCTCTTCTTCCTTTCTTTATATTACCCATTCTTTCTCATTTGTAAAAGGATCCTCATTTCTTAGGAGTATCAAGGGACTCTTTGAGATATTTTAATATATTTTCCTCTTGATTATGCTAAACCATATCAATCATGTATATTAACTACCTCTTGATGTATTAGAGACTTTATTTACCTATCTTTTGCCTTAGATCTATGTTTGGTGAGTTGTGCATGATGGTCTAGTGAAGGAGATTTTTCGATATCCATTATCCTCATTTTGACCTCTTTTAGGGTGTTTTCAAGCTATCTATAGGTATAGATTAGTGTTCTTTATTCCATTGACATAAATGTCAGGATATTATAGCACAATTGATTACTTTTATGTAAGCAACTAAACATGGAATTAAACTAGAATAATAAGTAACTAGAAATTAGAATCAGCAAAGAATAAGAGATAGAAGAAATAATGAAAACTTGTATTAAACTCTTCCAGAAGGAAATACAATTGAAGAAATCTCTCTTTCTTCCACACCTCTCAGATGTATAGATCTCTTTCCCTCAAGAGTTCTCTCTCATAATTACAAACACAATTTAGCTACTTGAATTGATTCACCCTTTTTTCTCATACATAAGCTATGAATATCTATCCCTATTATATAGAATTAGGGATCATGAGCTATGCATTCTCCACCATTAGATACACCTCTTAATCAAAGGTTCAAATCAGTCCTGCCAAAAATAAAAACATGGACTCAATACTAACAATTAATCTGATCATGCAAACAATCTATTCATCCCATGAAAATAGACTTCTAGAATGCACAGGTGACCGACGTCAGTCCTTATCTACCTGCATATGACCGATGTCAGCCAATCCATAACCGACATCGATAGCCTCTAGTCGATCCCTGACCGATGTTGGTGACTGTGTAATTATAGCAACCTTACATTTGCTCATTTGGTGTAGCTTTTAGCTTCACACCTCAACAATCTCCCACTTGGAGATAAATAGCTGCACCTGTATCTGTACAACAACATCCTCTAGCTTGTTTCTCCATCTTCAAGCTTAATCTTGAAGACCAACAAAAGTTGAATGAAGATTCAACTTCTCCTTTGTTACCAGCTTTGTTAACATATCAGCAGAGTTTTTATCTATATGGATATTTTCTAGCTTCAACTCACCATCCTCCAATACATGACTAATGAAGTGGTAACTAGGCTATATATGTTTGGTTCTTGAATGAAAGGCTGAATTCTTTGCCAAATGAATTGCACTTTGACTATCACTATACAATCTACAACTCTCTTGCTCCTTTCCTAACTCTTCCATGAACCGTGTCATCCATATCATTTCCTTGCTAGCCTTTGTGGCTGTAATATATTCTGCCTCTATAGTAGACAAGGCAACAACCTTCTGCAACTTTGAAATCTAGCTAACTGTCATTCCACCAATAGTGAAAACATAACCTGTGGTGTTTCTCTTGCCATCCAAGTCACCTGCCATATTCGCATCTACATACCCATGTAGACAAGTGTTTGACACTCCATAGCATAAATGCCTACTGTTGGTCCCTCTCAGATATCTGAGAATCCACTAAACTACTTTCCAGTGTTCCTTTCCTAGATTGGCCATAAACCTACTAACAACTCCCACTACTTGGGCAATATTAGGTCTAGTACATACCATTACATACATTAAGCTCCCAACTGCTGAAGCATATGGAACTCTACTCATGTACTCTACCTCTTCATGTGATTTAGGATATTGTTCTTTGCTCAACTTGAAGTGTCCAGCCATAGGTGTGCTTACCATTTTTGCATCCTACATATTGAACCTTTTCAACACCTTGTTCACATAATCCTCTTGAGACAAAATCAAACTGTGATTTTTCTTGTCTCTCTTAATACTCATGCCAAGGATTTTCTTTACTGCTTCTAAATCCTTCATGGCAAATGTGTGAGATAATTTTAACTTAAGCTCAGAAATATCCTACATGTGTGAACCTATAACAAGCATATCATCTACATACAATAATAGGACAATATATCTACCATTATCCAATCTCTTAAAATACACACAATGGTCAGATTGACATCTACAGAAGCCATGCTCTATCATAAACCTATCAAACCTCAAATACCATTGTCTAGGAGCTTGCTTAAGACCATATAATCTTTTCTTCAACTTGCACACAAGCTTCTCTTTACCTTTGACCTCAAAACCTTATGGCTACTCCATATATATTTCTTCATCCCAATCTCCATGAAGAAATGTTGTCTTAACATCAAGCTACTCAAAATGCAAATCCTTAATAGCAACTAAAGACAATAATGTCTAAATAGAAGTCATTTTTACTATAGGAGAAAAAATTTCACCAAAATCAATACCTGGTTTCTATGCAAATCCCTTTACTACCAACCTGGCCTTATGTCTCATCTGTCCATTCTCACCTTCCTTTAACTTGTAAACCCATTTATTTTTTAGTGCTCTCTTTCTGGCTAGAAACTCAACCAAATCCCACATTTGGTTCTCTTTCAAAGAATCAATTTCCTCAATCATGCCATGATCCTACTATTTTTGGGATTCTACCTGCATTGCCTCATCAAAACTCTCTGGTTCTCCACTATCAGTGAGCAATAAGTCAAATAATGAAAGAGAATATCAAATTAGAGGTTTACTTACCCTTTCTGACCTCCTTATGGGCGTATGAGACTCATTCACTACTTTTTATTAGCCCAAATTCTCTGTCAGTGACCGATCTCGGTCATCTCCAAGTCTGTGCCTGACCGATGTCAGTTCCACATGACCGACATCAGTTCATGTATGACCAACATCAGTTGCTATCTGGCCAATGTCAATTTCTGTATGACTGATGTTGGTTCCTGTTTGACCGACGTCGGTGTTTATGTTTTCTTGTCTATGATTATTTTTCCCTACAAGCTCATTTTGGATCATCACCTCATCCAAATCTCCATTGCCCTGCTCAGAATTATTTAGCTTCTTGAGCTGATCACTATACATCACCTTCTCATTGAAAAAAACATCATGGCTTCTAATTATTTTGTTAGTTCCTAGATTCCACAACTAAAATCTGAAATCTCCAGAGCCATAACCAATAAAAGTGCACCTCATAGATTTAGCATCCAGCTTCTTTCTATTTTCTTTATCAACATGCACAAAAGATTCAAAACCAAAAACTCTGAGAAATGAAAGATCTACCTTTTTACCTATCCAAGCCTCTTCTATAATTCCACCATCTAGAGTAGTAGAGGCTCCTTTTTAATAAGGTAAACCTTAGTGTCTACAGCTTCTGCCCAAAACTATAAGGGCAAACCAGCATTCAACCTCATACTCTGTGCATGCTCCATTATTATTATGTTCATCCTTTTAGCAACTCCATTTTGTTGAGGTGTCCTTGGAACTATCCTTTCCCTGTGTATTCCATTCATAGAATAATAACTATTGAACTTATAGCTGCAGTACTCACCACCATTGTCAGATCTAAGGCACTTCAATCTCAAACCTATTTCATTCTCAACCAAAGCTTTTCATTTCTTAAACATGTCAAAAACATCAGATTTCTTCTTTATGCAATAAACCCATACCTTTCTTGTAGCATCATCAATGAAAGAAACATAATACTATGATCTTCCAATAGAAGCTACCTGAGCTGGTCCCCACACGTTTGTGTGAACAAGATCCAACTTGTGCTTCTTCTTTATTGACCTAGTCTTGAGAAACCTCACTCTCTTCTATTTCCCAAAAATATAATGCTCACATAAATCTAGATCTATGCTTTTCAAATCTGAAAGCTTACCTTTTGACTTAAGAACACTCATTCCCTTCTCACTCATGTGGCCAAGCCTACAGTGCCACAACTTTGCATCTAAATTTGAAGTAGATAATATAGAAAGAGAATGATCAGTAATACAATTACATAAATAGAGAGTACCTACTCTCTTACCTCTGGCTAATACAAGTGTACCCTTGGAAACCTTCCAAGATTCACTATTTGGGGTTGCATGGAAAGAGGCACCAAAATCTACAACCCAAGATTCTATTCTAGTATCCAAAGAAAGTGTAAAAGCATCTTTTGCAACAATACCTATAACTTTTTCTTCTTATTTACTTTCATGCTGATTTTCTTCTTTAACCGGCAACCAGCAATCTTTCTTTGCATGCCCTATCTTTCCACAATTCCAGCAGGTTATTTTTCTTCCATTTCTGGATTTGGATCTACCTCTCATCTTTGACTTAGACCTTGATCTCCCTTACTTGCGCTTCTCTTTTTGCCTTCCCCTGCTTTCAATACTTAAAGCATTACCTAATGTTTCCTCTGTGTTTTTCCTATGAATTTCTTTATTCAAGATTACACTAACAACATCATCTATTTTCAAGATATTTGTAGCAGATGCAGTATTACTAACTGCCATTACCAAACTATACCAAATTTTAGGTGAAGAGCCTAAAATAAATAGAGCCTTAATTTTATCATCAAAAACTATTTTGACTAAATTTAACTGATTTACTATTGAATGGAAATCATTAAGATGACTAGATACAGTTCCACCTTCCTGCATTTGCGAATTAAATAATTGCTTCATAAGATATACCTTATTTGAAGCTAAGGGCTTTTCATATAAATTTGCCAAAGTATCCATTAACTCTACCATTGTCTTTGCCTGTGATAAGTTAGAAATCATAGAAGATGCCAGGCTCAACCTTATGGATCCCAGAGCCTTTCTATCAAGAACATTCCATTCTTCATCTTGCATATCTATGGGCTTGCTTGAAACCCCACCCAATGGTAAGTATAGATCTTTCTGATATAGATAATCTTCTATCTGCATCCTCCATAATTGATAATTCTTGTTGTTAAACTTCTCCATTCTCAGTTTATTTTCTTCTACCATTGCTATACTCCCACTCAAACAGAAACCCATGTGAGTGACCTATAATCAAAAAACACTAACACGATCTGAAACCACCTGTTAGTGAACCCAAGTTTTGATACCACTTGTCAAGATCTTACAGCACAATTGATTACTTTTGTGTAAGCAACTAAACATGGAATTAAACTAGAATAATAAGTAACTAGAAACTAGAATCAGCAAAGAATAAGAGATACAAAAAACAATGAAAACTTGTATTAAACTCTTCCATAAGGAAATATAATTGAAGAAATCTCTCTTTCTTCCACACCTCTCAGATGTACAGATCTCTTTCTCTCAAGAGTTCTCTCTCACAATTACAAACACAATTCAGCTACTTGAATTGATTAACCCTTTTTTTCTCATACATAAGCTATGAAGATCTATCCCTATTATATATAATTAGGGATCATGAGGTATGCATTCTCCACCATTAGATACACCTCTTAATCAAAGGTTCAAATTAGTCCTGCCAAAAATAAAAACGTGGACTCAATACTAACAATTAATCTGATCATGCAAACAATCTGTTCATCCCATGAAAATAGACTTCTAGAATGCACAAGTGACTGATGTCAGTCCCTGTCTACCTACATATGACTGACGTTAGCTGATCCATAACCGATGTCAGTAACCTCTGGTCAATCCCTGACCGACGTTGGTGACTATGTAATTACAACAACCTTGCATTTGCTCATTTGGTGTAGCTTTTAGCTCCACACCTCAATAGTAATTTCTAAGTGAGTCTTAGAACTCCTCTTTATTTGCATTCATTGCTTTATGAACCTAGTTTATGAAACACTTATGCACCTAGCTTGATTTTGAGGTTGTGTGAACTAGTATTTTATTGTGTTGATCTATGGGTTTAATATAATTGAAGTCTTCCCTTTTTTTGGTGCATCACCTAGTTAACTTTCGTAGGATCCCTTTCCCCTTTCTAACCCTTTTCTTAGTCTAAACATTAGTATAGGTGATCCATCAAGAGGAAGTTGACCTTCTCTGGATGTCCAAACCCATGAGAGGTGAACCATAGCCTAGGGTTATTCCCATAGTGTAGCTTAATTGGATAGAGCCTTAATAACCCTCTCAAAAAGTAAAAACTTATGCTACAATAGTTAAAAGTGTTGGTTTCTAGAAAGAGGAGCTAAGTTTTATGAATGATTGTTAAGAATGGAAGTTAGTCTCAACCCTTATAAAACCCTAACTATGACCTAATGTTGAAGATATTCTTCTAAATATTTCATAATATTTTTATATGGATATATAAGTGATTGGATAATTATTTCAAATATCCCAATCATCTTTAGGTGTGATTGATTTCTCAAGTAAGCAGACCATATAAAAAAGTGCTAGTCTTTCAAAAATTTGTTGTAAAATACAAAGTTGACGAAGTAAATGATGATAAATGGATGAAGATAAAAGTGATAGAATTTTTGTTGAATTTCATGAAGATTTATGTATAGGTTCTAGATCTCATATGTGCAAATCTTTTGATCAAATTTGGTCAGTCACTGAACATACCTAATGGTGCAAATAATGTGAAAATCAGGCATAAGTGAGATGTTTCATGATATGTTTTCATGTAATAATGATGTATTTAAATACATGATGATTTTATTTTGGTCTTTAATTATCTATCTATGATTTATATAATATTTAAATTTTATGTAAGAACTTGAAACATTGATGCCAAAATGGCTTATATGGTTGAGTAGATTATGTGAGAGAGAAGGTTAGAAGATTAGTTTGTAAGACCAATAGTTCTCATTAAAGCTCATGATCTAATTGGTTGATATTATTTTGAGGATGTTTTAATATATTTTACATTCATTTAAATCCCTTGAATATAATCAACCATGTATCATATGTTCATGTTTCCTTGACTATGTTTTGGAGTCAGTTGGCAGTTCTAAGTGAACATCTTGCAAAGGAGTGGTTGATCATGTTTACCCTGAGCTGAAGAACCAAATAATGTTGGTGATGACCATAACATAATTATAATTTTTAATATATAATTTTTTCCATGTTTTTTAAAAAAAAAATTATGTATATGCCTCATTTGTTCAAGATAAAGTTTATGTATATGCACCGTCCTTTTATAAGTAGTGATTTGAGTAAGGGTTAAAGTGGTAGTTGGACATAAAAGGTGTTGTATACCTAAAAATGTTGTAAAATGGATACTAGAGCGTATTATGATGTATTTATACCATTTGAGATGTTTTTATAATCTTAAATAAATATCAAAGGGTAACATGTTGTTGAGAAGGCCTATTAGGTCTTCATAAGCCTAAAAGAGAAGAAAGGGTTAATTGACGTATGGCCAAACTATTGTAGTTATTAATACATGATTAATTTATGTTATTTTAATATTTAAATACATATTCATGTCTAACCTAAGGGATTATAATATGTATCTGACTTAGAAATATATGAACAAATGAATTATATAAAAGCAAGGTAATAAGGCCTATTTTGGTGTGCTTAGAGTGAATGTGAAGAGAATACTTAGAGAGTGAGAGAATAATAGGATAATTGAATGATATATATAATTTTTAGTAAAATGAGGTCATGCATACCATTATAGATATCATTATTATCTAATAGAGGTTATGTAAAAGAGGATCAAGGTCAGAAGACCTAATCAAGCCATGAAGAGGGCTAGATGAGTGAAGAGAGATGAAGATTAGTTTGAGAGGTTTGAAGAAATAAATTATCTAAAATATTATATCATCATCTATTTTATAATTAATAAGGGTTTTTGAAGGTGATCAAACAATCAAGTGGTTGATTTGGTGTTGAGTCATCTAGGGGGTTAGAGCCTCCTTGCAAGTTGGAGTTTTTTAAAGCCAAGTGGGTATTCGGGAAATTAATGGTTGGTGCTCCTTGTTGGGTTGGTTCTTATATAAATACTATAAATTTGGTTCTTGATATATTATGGGTTTGAGTTCCTTAATTATTTGGTGCTTAGCTAAGGACTATTAAGTTGGTGTTTGACAAATTGGGGTTGGTACTCCAAGTTGAGTGGGTGCTCAACTGAATGTTGATGTTTGTCTTATAAGATAGTAATTCATCTACTTCATCGGTGGGTTCTATACCCCAATAGGGTTTCCCACATATATGTTATGTTCATGTGTTTCTTTCTATTATGATTTGCTACTTATACTTGCTTATATGTACATGTTTGTTAAGATGGTTCATGAATGATTAAATGGAATTGAAGTAAAATTTTTTGAATACTAATTCACCCTCCTCTCAGTCATCTTATTTCCAATGATATTATTACCTAGATAGTGAGGAGTTACATATGCATGATTGCAATGTCTCAAAAAATAATTTAATTACTTATCAAAATTATGATAAATAATTAATTTTGAGTATTATATCTATCAATTCCATAATATATCCTTACATTTGGATGACATCAATGAGAACAACATGACTAACATATTATTGTGGGGATCAGGGATAACATCCAACTTGAGATTCACATGTTTAGTCTAGCATCCACTTATGAATTTATACCATTCACACACTGGGTAGAGAAAACATAATTGGTCAGAAGAAGGGATTCCACTCATGGCCTCAACATAATTTGACATCACCATCATTTTATCAACCTAAAATATTGACCCCTCAAAAAATTGAAGAGAATCATGCCAAAGGGTTATGGTTTGGCTATGACAACAAGTGGAACAAAGGACATAAAAGTGATAAAAAGATTTTTTTATACATTTAAGGATTCATTGAAGATGAATAATATGATGAGGCCTTAGGTGATAATATGGAAGATCTAGAGGAGGAATATAAATATTCTCACCCTATTAGCTCTTGTCATGCCCTTTTAGGTATTAATATTATATGAAAGTGAAATAAAATAGTTATATAACTTATCCTACTTAATATTCAAGCTCAGATAAGGTAATCAACTAACAAATATGCTTTGAAATATGTTTAAGTCGAGGTCATGACCAATAATAGATCCACTAAACCTACACTAAGGTATCTCTTATCACATTATGGCAAAGGAGAGTTTTCCAAATCCTTTAGTCAAATTCCATCTTATGATAAGCCTAACTAGATCTTATGATTGTAAATAATATTAAGTAAGCTAATTTACTAAACAAGTATGCAAGCTAATCTAGTAAATGAATATGTAATCTAATCTAGTTCTCACCAAAGCTTGTGGTATAAATGGGGAAGTTAATAAACATGCAATGATAAATCTATCTATGATATAGAAATGATCTAAGTAAGGAGAGATATAATCCAATATATCTTTAACTCTAAAACATTTATTTATCAAAATGTGAAGGACTAAGAATATACTTACCTTTGTTTAATTTAACCTATTGTGCCTCAATCTCTCCCTTAGCCAATGGTGCTTTGCAAGAGGTTGTTGTGGGTTTGTAAGTATCATGAGGATAAACCATATTTAGCCTATAAGACCTCTCCTATGAATCCAATAATTTCAAAAGACAAGTGTTACTTCTCCAAGGAAAAAACCTAAGTAATGAAACCTTTTATTAATTATATAATAACATTTTTAAATAGTAATGATGTGAAATTGATTGATCCTGTATTAAAAATTAAATGAAATGGGCATGTATAGCCATGGATTGACCCTAAACCCTCTTAGGATTTTATTCAATGTAGTTGGCCCAGTCAACCTTGTTAGGTGGAAAATAGAGTCCTTAAGTATCAAACTATGTTAACTTAAGATGACATAGTTTTATAATGTGTGGTATCCCAAAATAGGGTAGACCTAGTTGACCTAGTAGGATAAAATAAAAAGGGGATTTTATTTAATTGAGGGTTAGTTTAGGTGGTGAATTTCTTAGGTAAATGTATAAGTAGGGTTTATATTCCTAGGTAAATGAATAGGAGTAGCTTGTATTGGTTTTAAGTGGTGGTAGAGGGACCAGCAATACTATGAAGCACCAAAATATTGTCAACCCCTTTCCAAATCCATGCTTTAAGGTGTTCACTAAAATATATTGAGATTTGATGGGTTTTTTAAAGATAGAAAGCATCAACAATTGATAAAGTTTAAGAATAGTGTGTGTATACATATTCCCCACTTGAATCTCATCACATGTCATGCAGTTGTAACTCGAAATGGTGCTTTAGGAAAAGAACGTATCTACCCACAATGATAAGCTAATAAAAATTGCATTATAAATTAAAATATTAATAGGAAGGAAATAACTAAAAAATACATACATTTACTTATCTTGATACTATATAAGAGAAACCATATGAGATAAATGAAAAGGTATCCCATGTAGAGAACATTAGGTAGACCTATAAAATAAGAGAAAAATTGAAATTATTTAAAAATTATGTATTATATACAGAAAACTTCTCTACACTATTAGGTTTCTAAAATATCTTTTAGTTTAGAAAAAGTACTAGTAGAAACATCTTTAAGAGAAAAAATTGGAATTATCAAGAAATATTTGATAATTAAATAATTTAAAAATTAAAATAAAAATAAGATTTTTAAACTATTCATTTTTAATTTCTCTATTGTGAGAAAAACATATCTCTAAGAGAGCTAGGAGGGTGAATAGAGATACTATGATCTGGAGATGATGAGTACAAGCTAGGGGATGCATAGCATTAGTAAGTAGTGCATTTTAGGTAAGTGATGCTTTAATGTTTGAATTTTTTCAATATTTTTAGGAAAATATAGTAAATTTGAAAAATTATATGATGGGGTAATATGTATAATGGAATTTAGCCTAATAATTTTTAGGGTAGAGTATAAAATAGGATGGTCAATGAGTAGGTCCTAGTAGTCATAAATTCCTAAGGTATTAATGATAAATAGGTAAAAAGCCATCACAGTAATTAAATAGAGTTGGCCAAGCTAACAAAGTTTTAAAAATGAAGGGGAAAAAGGGTGGTTGAATCCATAGAAAATGGTTGATGTAGTTTAAGCATAAGTGGTTGACTACATATAAGGAGGCCAATCTAGTTTCAAAATTACAAGTGGCTGACTTCATTCATATTGTTTGATGTAGTTGTATGAAAATGGCCAACATAGTATAATAACATGGCCAAATGCATATTAGTGGGATGAATTAGTTTTATAGCTTGCCTAACTACATATTAGTGGCTCGACTTAGAGTTAATGGTGACACAATGGCCAACATATTTTGTTACATGGCCAATTTAGTATAAAATTTGTTATTTTTAACCAACATAGTGAAGTATGTGGCTGACATAGTAGAAAGTGGTAGAAAAATTACCAAAATAGGTTGATGAAGTAGTTAATTTTTAAATTAAGCATTGTTTTAATTAATTTTTGTAATGTATTTTCTTGATTTTATTAGAGTGAGGATAGATACATCCTTTGTTATTTGTCATTTTGTAGAGATGATGAAGACTCTAGTGCTTGATAGATATAGGATGGTTACTTGATTTATTAGATGGAATGATAGTAGATGACTATGTATGTTTGATGTCATTGGGTTTTGGTGGCATCATGTAGATGTGTAGGATCCCTCTTAGTATTGATTTAGTCATGATATTCTTGGGAACATAGGAGTGAATAACACTTTCTTATGGGAGGTAGATGGGGACAGATAGATGTGGGCATCACTTTAGTGGATGTTCATGATTTAATTGGATTTTCCATTGTTATAACCCCTATTATATATGATGCCCCTAAGGCATATTTGGAGAGATGATTTATAGCCCTATGGGTGACCATCTTTAAGAGGTTAATTTAAGGATTTTAGGTGAGGTTATTTTATGTATAAATATCTATCATTATGTATATCTATAATAAGTGATAGACCTTATCACATCATGGGTTTTATGTCACAATTTAGATGGGAAGGTGTTTTTATATGTGGTTTCCTTATGCCATTAAGTTTTAGAAAAGGGTATCTTGTATAACCTAGGGTCAATGATTTGGGTGTAGTTCGTCTATGGTATGTATGGTATTTTATCCCATGGGTAGAATAAGATGGGCCCCATCTTTTATTGTGTAGTTATATCTATGATATATTTCCTATGTATCAACTAGTTAGGTTAACCTATCCTATCGATGATAGTGTCTCTCATGTTCTTAGATGGTGACAGGACCATGTTATATGTTTAAAACTGCATACTCCATCCTTGTAGATGGTTACCCATGGATACATTATATGACATACCTATACAAATATTAATAGTAGTTATCCAACTTGGCCTATAGTTGCTTTCATATTGGCTCATGTTCATATTACCAATCATTATAATTATGGGTAAATCCACATAATTTTACTTGCTTACCTTTACAATTTGGATTAACACATCATGTGCCTCATATAGTCATGATTAAGTATTAGACACATCATTTGAGAGAGATGATATCTAGTGAACGTATGAGAGTGCCTATAGATGTACCCATGATCTAGCCATAACAATTGAGACCTTGGATAGGTCAGAGATGATAGTTAAGATCATCAAAAATTAATACCTAGGAGGTAGTAGCTACAAATGTGGAAATGGTAACAATTAATACTAAGGATGCAAATGTGGCTACTCTTGAGCCACAACAAGTTTAATAGTTCTCGTAACATGCACCATGATGATGGAGACATTGATGGGTGGTAGCGGATACACATGGGGAGGAAACTAAATAGAGAGATCTTATAACCTAAGTAGTGCAAATTTGGATGATAGAGAATCAAATATAGAGGGGTTCATGATGTGCTTGAGTTTTTTCTCCTAGTTTTGCATCATCTTAGAGACATGATTATGTAAAGGGACTTGAAGTTCATGCAGATGGAGATACTATTATTGGCAAGTGTTCTTTATTATTTTACATTTAAAAATAGTTGATTAGATATATGTTTGTAGATTTTGTATATATGATATATATAATGTATATTTTGTTTTTGTTTTATATATACTACCAAGTGTGATCTAGTAATTTAACTCAAGAGAGGATGGTTAGTATGGTGTTAGTTCCAAAATTAAAACAAAGTGAAATAAACACACTAACAACATAAAATCTCTAGGCCTAGACACTAGGGAGAGCTTAGTTAATAAAATAAAATGACAAACACAACCAAAAACCAAGAAATTAAAAACAAGAATTTCTTCACCTTACTTGGATTCTCCAAATACCAATGTAGTAGTGGCTTGCTCAATTTTATGCTCATGAAGTCCTTGGCAATGGAAGCTTGGCTAGCTCCATATCTCCTTGGAAACTTTGGATTATGGCTTGGCTTGTCTTAGAATCAATTTTGCATGGTAACACTAGTTTCTTGATGCTTTTGGAACTAATTTGGCATTATAACTTTTCATCGATAAAGCTTAGAAATGATGTTGTGAGGCCTCTTATTTATAGATTTTTAGATTTAACCAGAATCAACCTCAACCATCTATCTCAAGATTGAGATGTGTGGTTGAGGATTAATTCAATTTTTGGAATTAAGTTTATAATTATCCTCATCATGAAATTATAAGAAGGGGAAATCAAGAGGCATAGAGGGAATCATGGAAGGCATTGATGAGGCATGAAGGGCATAAATTTTGATATTTGTGACATTTATGGATTAGGGATGTCTTCCCAAGAATTGAGGTCACTTGATGATTTAGATATTCAATATTAATTTCCAAAAATAAGTATTGAACAAGTTTCTATGGAATTTTTAATTGGGCCTTGATTTGGGTTAATTAGCTCTTGAGCATCATTAAGCACTTCATACACAAATTACTCAAATTGATCAGAATGTCTTGTTATTGGTCTAATATTTGACTAGATTAGAATTGGAAGGTGTTATAAAATGAATTAGAACCATATTACCATTTGTAATGTTACCAATAATAAATAACAAAGGCATGCATCTTATACAAAAGATTTGATAGGAAAGAGTAATCCAGAGCACGTGGGTGCAAAATTGGCATTTTGACTCAAAATGATCTGATCAAAGTTAGTTGGCTCATAAATTGAATTACCTAATTTAGGGATGCCCTAGCCAATATTGGAACTTGAATATGTCAGTTTCACATCATTTAGTGTGTTTTAGTGTTTTTAGGCCAAATTGTGCATTTTAGATGGAAATTGGCCAAAATCCTGATTAGAGGTTATTAGTGGCTAGTTTTAGGTGTCTATAGTTTGCCTCTATTTGGGAAGATGTTGTAAACCATAGGCAAAGTAATGTCTTCTAAAATAATGAGAGATGGTCTATATGCTAAGAAAAATATGATGACTAAAGAACAAAGCCCCAAATGATTTTGGGAAGCCTATGATGATGCCTCCTTAAGGGAGTAGCTGTCACATTTATTGATGGACAATACCTTGAAAAGAACCAAGAAGAAAGGTGGAATTAATCCATAGTTGAGATTATTCCAAATAATAAAATTCTTACATGTATTAATGTAAAAAGGATGTTGATTTGCCCAAAGGTGGTTATAATCAGGAATAAAAGTCAAAATAATGATTTTCCCATAGGTGGTTATAATCATTAAGAGGACCTAGATTGGCTAAATATGATTGTGCCCTAGTTAGGGCTGAATAGCAAGCATAACTCAAGGATATAACCTAGAATATAGATTAAAGATGAGCGGGTGAAAAGCGATGAAAGAGATGAATAGAAGAATAAAATTGATCAATGTGAATGATTCAATTATACCTACCAATGAGAAGATGCTCATCCTAATTAACAATGACACAACTAGAATGGCCAATGGGTTAGTTTGATCAAGGGTGGGATGGGAAGATCTACCAAGGTGCCAAGGAGAAACTTATGTGGCTCCATTGATTATAGACCTTCATGAATCTAATTTTTTTTATAGCATGTGATGGTAGGCTTATTGATAGAACACCATGAAGACTTGGCCAAATATGCATAAGGACTAACTCTCGATCTAATAAACACTTGAAAAGAATGCACCAATAATAAAAACAATGATGCCAATGTTGGCATATGAATATGGATAGACTCAAGAATAATGTGTGCAAATAATCACCCAATGCATACATATAGACCAAGTCGAGGCAAAAGTGTTGAAAGTAGATAAAAAATCAAGTGATCAAATAAATAAACAAATAACTTAAAATAAACAAATAAATAGAAAGCTAAAAAAATAAAAGCAAAAGAAATCACCCTAACAATGATAATGCTCCAATAAGGAAAATTGAGGATAACTGACTAGGCTTAGATAGGACAAATGTTTTTAGAATTTTGAGGGTATCTTAACTCGTTAGAGAATGACAAGATACCTACTTATAAAATGGTGAGAGTGTTTGGCTTAGGTTGCTCACAAAATGGTGAGAGCATATAGAAAGGGGACTGAGGTGACCTCAACATGAATTGAGCATGACCCATATAGTCCCAAAATTACCTTAAGTCATAGTAATTCCATCCACACAAAAGGTGGATAAAACTAAACTAGGTCTCAACAAGTTCTCAAATCTGGCAAATGGCTAGTCAAATGAAAATAGTAATGACAAGGTGATGTGGTAATGCATGATAAATAAGTGTTTCCCCTAGTTTTCCCATAGGCAATTATAACTAGGATAAAATGGCATAGGTTAATGATACTAATTTTCCCATAGGAGTTATAATTAGTATCAAGATTAGTGAGACACTAATTTTCCCATAGGCAGTTATAAGCAAGTTCACATAAAAAAACTTGATAAGATGAAAGGTATCTTGCTAGATAAATTGTCACACTAATTTCATAGACTATCATTGTAAACATGTATCGGATTGATTTTTGAAAATTGATCAGAATCCTCTCATAAAAAGTCTAGGAAGAACCAAAGGAACTAAGATCAAAATAGGATTGGGTAAGATGACTAAAAATAGCTTTGGTCTAGATAGGAATGGAATGATAGGATGGTATGGTCTTGCTTAGGATAATGATGGTCTAAATAGATTGGATAAAATGGTAAGAGGGTTTCCCCCAAGTGGTGGGGTGAATGGTTGGGCTCTACAATAATGGAAAATAGATATGCAATAATGGCAATGGCAATGTGAGATTATATGTTACATGTTTTTGGCCTGGGTGTGGTTTTTTATTCTATTACTTCTATTGATGGGGAGATGCACATCCTAGTCAAAAAATAATAAAAATAGAATAATTGATCATGTTAATTGCTAGCCCACACCTCATTAGAATAATTGCGATGTCAAGAATGGCTTGCAAATTTGGTTGTTGAGAATGCTTTTGTGATCTTCATTGGTTATTGATTATGATTCCTACAAATGTTGAGATAAGGTATCCTTATATCCTTTTCAAAGTAAAGTGTGTATGTGGATGGTAAATAATGAAAAATAATGGATGGTAGGTTTGATTTTGAAATGGAACGGTAGATGATAATATAATGTATAATGGTGGTGAAACAAATGAAGTTCAAGACTTTTAGTCACATGTAATGTTGTTGATGTTGGATTTGACATAATTTTGGTTATGGTGGGGTCGAAGACCTCTAAATATTCTCTCATTAAGGCCATCATATTGTTCTATTACTTTATCTTGAGAGTATATACCATATAATTATGTTATAGATTGGAAACTATTTTGATTTGATCTTTGATATTATCTTCAATAAATAATGAAGAAATTTTGTGCTTAGCTATTGGTGCCTTAATGAGGCTTTCACAAATTAAGTTTTCTTGATTTTCTCATAGCACCTTTGAGAAGGTTTAACTAAGTAATGTTGAATTTTGACTTTGATTGTCTTCTAGTGCTTTTTAAAAAGTTTCACTAAAATATATTGAGTTCTGACTTGGATTGTCCCCTAGCACCTTTGAAAAGGTTTCACTAGGAGAGTGTTCTTATACTACATGAATGTTTTCTCAGCCTCCTTTCTCTTCTTCAACTGCTATGTTTCTAGGGTTGTAGTTAAACAAAGTGTGATTCTATTGGTCCCAATCGACACTTGTGGGAGATGGAATGTCAATAATATGACTATTTTGGTTGATGGTAATGACATGTGGAATGGTAATGGAATGGGGAGAGGATTCAGAATCTTCATAGAAGATACTAGGATAACTTGTGTTGAAGCTAAAGTAATCATCCCCAAAAACTATATAAGGATCACAAATTTATTCAAATTGATCTGAAAGGCATGCATAACCAATATTGTAATAGCCATAAACATATTATTCTTATGAATCTGATTCTAACTCAAGGGACTTTGAATCTGATGTTGAGATTGATGTTGATTCTAACTTTGATGCTAAATCTAATGTTGGTTTAAAAATAGAACCTGACTCTAATTCTTATTCTTCATTTTATGGGTACTCTGTTATAATGATGTCTTGTTTAATGCTTGGTATTGGATAAGTAACAACTTGTAATGGCATGATGGGCTCTATAAAGAATTAATTTTCAAAGTGAGAGTCTTTTAATATGGTAAAAAGGTTAAGAGACAACTCCTTAGAGACTGGCTTGCCAATAGGAGGCTCTTGAAAAATAGGCACATGGTCAAGATAATGATTAGCCCAAATGTGGTTATAATCATTAAAAAGTGACTCAGCAAATATTGGCTCATCAGAGTGAGACTCCTCAATAACTAGTATAGGATTAATAGGTAATTTATCGTAGGTTAACTTATCACAAATGGTTGGTTCAATAAAAACATCTTGGATTGGTTGGTTATTTTGGCCTTGGTTTCTAATGAGTTAGAAGATACCATTTTTTAACACAACTTATTCTTTAAATGATTAGATGGGTTGAGTTTTAGATGGGATGACTTGTGGTTCGATAATGGTAGGGCCTTGGGGAGCATGATTTCTCACATGTTCCAAAGGATAAAGTCTTGAGATGGTAATGATAGGGAATTATGGAGCATGATTGCTTGCACAAACCAAAGGATGAGGTCCTGGTATTATAATGGTATTCATTAGATATTATAAACCTTGATAACTCATATAATCTAAAGGAGGGTTAGGGGTAGCCAATGATCAGATAAAAAAAGGACATCATGAAACTTAATTGCTTGCACAAGCAAAAGCATCCAAGTCTTCCTCATAAACTAGATCATCCCAATCTTGAGTTGGATCATAAGCTAGTTTTTGAATATGTTCCATGTACTGATTATTACAAAGAGGGTATGGATCTATATCCCAAAAAAAATTATCTATAGTTGGGTCTTCAAAGTCCTTTTCACAAGCCTCTTCATACCAATCAAGGTCTTGATTTGAATCATAAGTTGTTTTTTGACTTTGTTCCCATGAATGATTAATATGAGGTGGATATAAATCTATCTCAAAAACCATATTAGCATCATTGAGGTCTTAAATAAAGCCATAAAATTCATTTTGTGTGTCCATTCTATCATAATTTTGATTGTAAGTGACTCTATTATAAGTGTAGTGAGACATATCTATGTAAATGATGAAATATTTGAAAATAAAAAGGCTTAGAGTTTTACAAACTCTAAAAAATGATCTAAAGGACAAATATTTCAAACTTGGTCTAACTTAGTCAAAGGGGTGGAGTTGTATCTATAATGTGGTCTAAAAGTGGAGTTGTATCTCTAAAACGGTTTGTGCTAAGACTTGACATAAAATATTCTAATGTCAAATGTCTAATATCAAATTTCATATGCACAAAATTTCAAGCATCTAAATAAAAACCATTATGTCAAAGGTCCAGGTCAAAGTGTTCCAAATAAGGTTTAAACTAGGAAAGGGAAAAGTTGAGTTGTGAAGTCTTTTGTCCAAATGTAGAGTCAAAATTTAGGCTCAAACAAATAGGCATGATGTGATTTGATTTAATATAACAAGTTTGGAAACAACTTTAACATAGACTCGACACATGGAATCAAACATGAACTTGATCAATTGGCATAAGTCATAAGATAAAAGGCTCTTTCAGAAAGGTTGTGTTCTCCTAAATAAAGGCACAAACAATGATGAGGATATGAATTAAATAAACAAACCATCAATAGTTTTCAAATTTGGGTAATCAATTAATCAAAGTATGTAACCCAAAAGATAAATATCTATGTATCAGCTCCACGAATTAAAGCCTAAACAAAAATTAATCAATGTTTGGATCCAAACTTAATAAGGCTAATTAAAAACTCAATGTTGAAAATTAAGATTTGACTAAACAAACTAGACAAGATCGAACAGCATAATGGCACAATATAAAGGTATAAATGGTATACATGACATGGTTTGAAAAAAATGGTTTTTGATACAAGGTAAAACAAGTCTTGAAACAAATTTATCAGCCTAATGGTGTAAGCATACTTGAATAATGTGGTCAATGTTATGTTTTAAAAACTTAAAAGGCTCAAAATGTTTTGACATGATTTGGGTAGCATAACACTACCCTTAACAACTCAAATGCATTATTTTGACATGGCTTATAAACAAACAAACAAGTTTTAGTCTCAAAACATACCAAGAAAAAATGACCAAAATACACTAAATATAATCATCCAAATCCTAAAAAGGGTATGGAATTATGGCGTTTACTAAACTAGCAAGGTTTTAATCATTCTAGGGGAATCAATTACATAATGACTTTTACATAAAATGATGAAAAATATAAGCATGGAAATTAGGTTACCACGACGCTGGCTAGTTGTAAAAAGGTCTAGTCCTTTTTACAACCATTGCATCATGTTATTCGCTCAGTGTAGTGCGATGTCCAAATGTAGATATGTCTCATGTCCAACTCCAATGGAGTAAGTGAAGTCAATGTTGGGAGATAAAACCCTAGGTCAAAGCTTCCCTAAAGGACTTGTGAGAGGTAATGACATCCCCCTCACAAGCCAAGTTACATAAAAATAAATAAAACATGAAAGTAGAAAGACTTTAGGGTCATTTTCAAGATCACCCAAACTTTGAAGAGTTTTTGGGGAGTGCTTTAGATGACATTCTTTCTAATCCTTGGATTAGGCTATTTGAAATAGGAATGGTGATTTTGATTCCAAGGGTTCCCTATAAGGGATAAATGGAAGAGCATACACACAACATTCCTCTTTTTTCCAAACAAAACTTGATTAAACAACTATTGCAAATAAGAATTCACAAGTGTGTTTAATTTTATACCCAAATGAAAAGTTTCATGGTTTTCATTTGACCCCTTGGTCTTGATTGAAAACTTTGAAAACATTCACCAAATCATCTAAGTTATTTGTTAAACACTAAAAAAAAAGGTTCTTAATTTATTTTTAAGCATGCAAACGTGATTTAAACATGTTTTTAGCAAATTTTAAGCTTGGTCCTATAGAAAAATTATTAGCATGTCCTTTAGCTTTAAATCCCTTTTGAATTTTAAATAATAAACTTTGGAAAAGTAGCTCTCGAGTCTATGTTTTTAGAAAAACATAGTGACCAAAGTTGGTTACTCTGGCTAACCAAAATCTAATCAATGTCAATTTTGTTGACCAACGTCAGTTAAACATGTAATAGATGTTGGTATTTCTACTGACATCAGTTATTGTGTAAAAATTGTGACAACCAAAAATGGAAAAAAAAAATAGAAAATCAATTTTCAAGAGTTTTAAGAGCTCAAATAAATATTTTGGAGCTACAAAAGGATCTCCTTCAAGTGTGAGATATGTCTAATCCCACCGGGCATGCCATTATGTGATCTAGGAATTTGACTCAAGAGAGGATGGTTAATATGGTGTTAGTTCCAAAATGAAAAAAAAGTGAAATAAACACACTAATAGCATAACACCGCTAGGCCTAAACACTAGAGAGAGCTAATTTAACAAAATCAAATGACAAATATAACTAAAAAGCAAGGAATCAAATACAAAAATTCCTTCACCTTCCTTGGATGCTCCAAATGCCTTTGTAGTAGTGGCTTGCTCAGTTTTGTGCTCATGAAGTCCCTAGCAATGGAAGCTTGGCTACCTCCATCTCTCCTTGGTACCTTTGGTTTATGGCTTGGCTTGTCTTGGAATCAATTTGGCATGGTAACACTAGTTCCTTGAAGATTTTTGAACCAATTTAGCATTATAAATTTGCATCAAGAAATCTTAGAAATGATGTTGTGAGGCTTCCTATTTATATATTTTTGGATTTGATCAAAATCAAGCTAAACCATCCATCTCAAGATTGAGATGTGTGGTTGAGGATTAATTCAATTTTTGGAATTAAGTTTGTAATTATCCTCATCATGAAATTGGAAGAATTGGAAATTAAGATGCATGGAGGGCATCATGGAAGGCATTGATGATGCATGGAGGGCATGAAGCTTGATATTTATGGCATTTATGGCTTCAGGATGTCTTCCCAAGAAATGAGATCACTGGATGATGTATATATTCAATATTCATTTCCAAAAATAATTATTCAACAAGTTTCCATGGAATTTTTTATTAGGCCTTGATTTGAGTTAATTAGCTCTTAAGCATGATTAAGAACTTTATGCACAAATTACTCAAATTGATCAAAATGCCTTGTTATTGGTCCAAAATTCAATTGGATTAGAATTGGAAGGCATTTTCAAATGTGTTAGAACCGTATTCCCATTTAAAATGTTACCAACAACAAATAAAAAAGGCATGCATCTTGTGCAAAAGATTTGATAAGAAAGAGTAATCCAGAGCATGTGGGTGCAAAATTGGCATTTTGACTTGAAATGATCTGATCAAAGTTAGTTGGCTCATAAATTGCATTACCCCATTTAGGGATACCTTGGCCAAAATTGGCACTTGAATATGTCAGTTTCACATCATTTAGTGTGTTTTAGTGTTTTTAGGCCAAATTATGCATTTTGAATAGAAATTGACCAAAAGCCTAATTAGAGGTTATCAGTGGCTAGTTTTAGGTGTCTACACCAAGGAGGAGTTTATATGGGCTAATATAGTATGATATGTGCATCATGATATTTTGGATGGTGTATTATCATATCATGATATTATAGTTATGATTGATCTTATTGTATCATTAATTTTAGAGTATCCTAGTTTGTTTCAATTGGTTGGTGAGGTATCATGTGAGTTGTATACATGAGGATATGACATACAATTACCCCTTGGAGTAGGATATAGAGATATACAATCATGGTAGATAGTGGTTGAGGAGTGAAATATTCATATAGAAACATCAAGGTAGTTAACATAAATATAGGCCTAGGTGGATAATTTATAGGGATAGATTGATGGACTTAAATCCTATATGGATTCATTATAGTATACCATTCATATAGTACTATCAAATTCATCTATGGTTAGTGTGGCTCATCCACCAGATATAAATGATGGAGCATAGCCTTAAAGCTATTGATATTATTATATTTTTATCATGTTTTTATTGTATCAGACATTTTATCTATGGATATATATGGTTATACATTTTATTATTTTATAGTGATAATGGATTTGTATGGATGTATATTTTCTTTCTAGCAGATATATTTGAGTTTTCATTATATGTTATGAGAAAATATGTGATATGTTTTTCAATTATTTTCTATCAATGTGTGAACAAATGCATGGTCAAAAAAATGATAAAAGATGAAAATATAATGTAAAACATGTAACAAAAATGTATACAAGAGTAATAATAATGTAATACACACTAAATCATGATGGGAAATGTGTAAAATATAAATAAAGGAAATAATTTGTAAAATAAACTTTAAAAATCAAGTAGTTCAAAAAATTTATAGTACAAATGTAATTGGTATAAAACACATTAATTCAAGTTGAGGAATGTGTAAAAGGTAAATGTTTGAAAAATAAAGCACATAAAAAATACTAAATCAAGATGGAAAGTATGTTAGATAAATCACAATGTAAAACATATTTAATTAATAATTATAGAAAAAATTATGTAAAATGAAGATAGATAAGAAAACATGAAACATACTAAGTCATGATAGGAAGTATGCACATGATCTAAAATATCAAAATATAAGACACACCAAGATCAAATAGTTAAGCTTGTAACATAAAATAACCAGATTGATAGTTATTATTGTGACTAATCATGGTATGAGGTATTATAAATTTATTGTGAAGAAGGCCTAGTCCTATCCAAGGTCTTATACTACAACTCACAAAATATAAACCAATGACGTAAATGATAATTTTGTTAATATTCATAGGAAATGAATAAATTTTTATGAGGGAGACCTAGTTCTATCAAAGATGCTACATTTCAAATCATAAAAGGAAAATGGTGTACCCAACATTATCCTTTTCTAATTCAAAAATGGGGACCCACCTTCTTTTGTGGTTTGGCCTTGTTTGTTAAGATACTCTCGGTGTATCTATGCAAGTTCTATCAAATTGCTCCTTAATATTTAAAATTGGAAGTATAAAGAATGATGTTATACATTTTCTAAATAACTTATTAATGCCTCATATGAGTTTTTGTACTATGTAGGTTTTGGGACTTAGTTTTATTCATAAAAATTACTCAAGACTTGGTCTTTAAACATTTTTATCGTGACTTATTAATGGGAACTTTTATATTATAAACTTATGTTTAGGATTTATTCATTGGAGTTAGTGTTCAAAAGTTTCCTATCAGACATTTTGTTTGGACTTTTAGTTTGGAATATTTGTTTGGTATTTTCTCATTAGGTTTTTTGTTTGTGACTTATGTTTGGGTTTTCTTTTATTCATAACTTATGTTTAGAACTATCCTTCATCAAATTTTTTATATTCAACTTTTTGTTTAGAGTTTCTACATCAGAGGTTTTGTTTAGAAGTTTTATTCAGACATTTTATTCAAACCATTTTTCCATAGGACTTGGTTTTTATTTTAAACTCTTATTTAGAATTTCTATAACAAAGCTTTTCTTTAGAATATTTCATCAAACAATTTGTCTAAAATACTCATCATTGATTTTTTGTGATTTAGAGCTTTTGTTCTAACATTATTCCAAGGGATTTTGGTTTTTGGGCATTTTATTTGGGCTTTGTATTCAAATACTTTTAATTTACAAGAATTTTTGGCTTGGTCCCAACATAAAACCTAACTCCCAATTACTAAGAGCCCACTAGACTTATGCAACAAAGCAGAACTACATCTTGACACTTCCCAAAATAATGCAATCTACCAACTAAGCTAACGATATTTGAATTATGTAGGCAAAGCAAATTATATGAACATTGGACATTAAAAGTGCACAAACTAGAATTAAATTTAAAAGGCTCTATACATGATGTGAAACTATCAATGTATTAATTGCTGAAAAGTGAATTCAAACTCAATTTATACTCTGTGAATAAAGCCCTAGCTAGATGGGAATCTATTGTAAACAAGTAACCAATAAAAAAGAGTTTTCATGGTACATGTAGATATATTTTGAGAATATTAGATAATTGTAATGGTATCATCATCCAAGAGCTTTAGAGGAAAATTTACACCATCCCCATCCTCCATCAAGGACTCCATAAAGTTTATAGACATTGTGTTTGATGTAATAATATTTTATAATAGGTATGATAACTACTTAGAATTGTGGAAGGTTATTGATTTTATTGATGCATTTTCACATGAAGTAAACATATCACCCATGCAACTAAAATTGGTTACAGACTTGTTCTCTCTTAAGAGATAAAGACTTCACTTCACAACATCTAAGCCTGAGGTTATACCCTACATCGACCTATTATGGGACTTGTTATTTACTAGGAAGATTACACAAGATGCCTTCTTACACCATATGGATCACCAGATAGTCATGGCTTGCATCACTGGGGATGAATTCCAAAGGTACTTATCTATGTTAGTTCTAAATGCAATATTCGATAAACATAGGCTAGTAACATGGAACAAACATAGTTCAATGTATAAAGGTCTCATCTCATGGCTTATCCCTGGGGAGACTATGGTCCTAAAAGGAAATTCTCCCACTCCCATTATCAAATTTAGATTGGGGGATTGTATTGGGATGGCCTTATTAAAAATAATATGGCATGCCAATTATCCATTTTCTCAAACTATATTAGGTGTCATTACTAGATACTATAATGACTAGTAATGTAACTTTTTCCCTAGGAGAGATAATTAGCTTCAAGCTGAGGGAACAAGTTTTGCATTTTAGCAGGACACTTTTACATGATGTCATATCTTCTTGATGTAGTAATGGGTACAATGTATAGGGACCTGAGGGAGACTTGGATACCAACCATAAACTATATAAATAAGTACATTTGTGATTACTACCAATTCATGCATATATATGCATATACAAAGAATATGGATTAAATTATTGAGGGAATTTATCCTCAAGTATGGAAGGTAATTCATGAGGCCCCACTACCTAGAAATTTCAAGAGCATAATAGATACACTATCCCCTTAGGGTGACTACTGGTTATATACATAATATATGGTTATCATGGTTATCAATGATAAAATCCATCCCTATGCCTCCCTAGGTATGTGCCAAAAAATCTAGTAGAGAAAAAAATTACATATCAACTTTGGTGGAGTGTGGAGGAGGATTTAATAAAATAGAAGAGAAGTACATTTTATGATCTCACATGATCATAGGTACAAATGTGTTATACAATAAGGAAGCACTTTAGGGACATGGGAAATAAGAAGAAACATTATCATTTTCCTACCTTGCCACATAGAGATTGGGATCCTCATGGTCATATACAAAATCATATCAAGGGATTTGGTATTCCATACCAACATGTTCCCTACATGCACATTTTTTAATTCTTAAATTCAAAGGATGGCTCATAAATTTTAGAAAAGATAAAACTTGCAAGCCTTAAAGAGGACCATTTGAGGATAATTTAGTAAGAGCCTTCAATTTTATATCAATAAATTCATACTAGGCTACCACTTCCTAGAGGATGGACTACTTAAGATTCTTCGTATAGCCAACCCCCACAATACATAGAGATACAAAGGGAGCCTTCCCAAGATCTTCCCTTTCTATTAAATTTTGTTAATAAAGATCCTATTTTAAGCAAAATTCATCCTAGGGGAGATAAAGGGGATCTAATTGATTTGGACTCCTTTTATGTAGAGTACCAAGATCAACTAGCTACATTACTATTACAAAAACCATAATTTTAGGAGTTTATAGTACAAGGGATAGCTATATAGGTAGTTACTTACTCAATTCAATAAGGCTTCTCCTAAGACATGAAGGATACTATTTGTTATAAGAAGAAGCCAATGGATCCTCCCCTCATATATAATCCAATAGTTGATCAACTAAAGAGCCTACCTTTAGTTCCCCAAAAATAATTAGAGGTATAGTAAGAAATAGATGAAGAGGAATAACTAAAAATAGCAAAGGCATTAATCTTTATAGTCGATAAAGGGAAGATATCAAGTGAAGATTACAAATTAGGTAAGAAGGCTTAGCCTTCATACCCTTCTTCCCATGTTTCATCATTTTATCCCATTTTTATTTTAGTTTATATTAATGTTGTTTTTAAGACCCCCTTTCTTACTCCTAAAGTGGAGGATGTTACCTCCACCCCTGATGTTTCAATTTCAACTACTATTGTCTTGTAAATACCTTTTCTCTCTCCCAAGGTAAAAGATGTTTCTTCAATCACTATTGTTTCATTTTCCCCCATAGTTCCATATACATCTATTGTTACCACCACTATTGATATTCCCTTTAGAAATACCATAGTAAAGACCATGAAAAATAAAAGGGCCACTAAGAAAATTGAAATAACATTGGCCAGTTCCCAACTTCATGTCTCTTCCACATAGATTAATTTTCCAATACCTTCCAATATTTCATCCTTAGATATTACTACCATGTCATCAAGGAAGACTAAAAATGGTAAACCATATATAAAATCCATCCACTCCCCCAATATGGAGGAGTGGATTGGTCCAAAATAATATGGCCATCCCTTCCTAATCTAGTTTTAAAAGGATCCATAGAGCAATTGACACAAGATTTTGAGATGGAGGTTATAGCTAAGGATTAGTAATCAATATACCCTACCAAAATAGTGATTCTACCATGGGTAGTGGATATTAGATTGAAGGCTTCCCAAAATCCTAATTTCAAAATTACAAAACTATCTTCAATAACCTCCTTGTTTGATAAGCCCTCAAGAAGTATCTAGAGAGTTAAGAAGACAAAATTAGAGGATGAAGTGGGAGTGAGATCATTCTTGAAGAAAGGTAGGAGGTCTATAACTTGTCTAAGAGGAAGAATAGATAGGTGGGGTAGTCCTCATACATAGAATATTTTAGTTCCTTGACAGAAACCCACAAGGATGTTATGATAGCATTACATGAGGGGATTGAGATGGTAAGGTAAGAACTAGGGCAAGAACAATAGAAAATCAAGGATTAGTAGCAAATAGTTCACATTCTAATAGGAATTGAGCCTAAAGTTCAAGAAGATTTACTAAAATGTTATACTTCTCTAGAGGCTATTCAAGTAATGAGGAAATAATTGCCCCCCCATATTAAAACAACTCACTAATTTTTTAATTCTTTAAATCAAGATGAGAATAAATTGAAATTATTGATTTTATACACTACTAATAAGGCATACAACCATTTGGATCTAATGACACCATTGCAAGCATCAAATTCCCTCAATTTGGTGGTCATTAGAATGTAGGAAGCCAAAGAGTGGGTTACAATAGTTGGGGTAGTCATGCCCAAATATCAAGAGCTTGAAACTCTCAGATTGTAGATTTTAGATGATTAAGATTTATCAAAGGAAAGAGATGCTACATGCAAGCTAAAAAGAAAAATTAATTTTGACCAACTTATTCAAGAAGCATCTAACAATTTTAAGTAGATCCTACAGGGGTTAACTCTTTAGGATATTGAATTTGAGATGAGTTTTTCAAGAAATAAGGTAAATGAAGTTAAAATTTTCAAGATCAAATTCTAAAATATGAAAGTTGAGCATGTAAAACTCTTATATCAAGTTAAGAGGGTGCATAGACCCTTGTTACTTAACCTAAATATCATAAGGAAGCATCATTATGTGGATCAAAAATGTTATCTTGAGATAGAGGAAAAGAATAATACTAAGGTTGTAACATCTAGTTCATCACCAACACAAATAGTGATGAATCCCACAAAATTTAACTCATCCATGGAGATGTCCATTCAACCTTAATTGAAAGGGCCAGTTTTGTGCATGTCTATTCAATGTAATGGCATTAATTTTTTGTACTCATAATTTTTTTATGTTAGAATTCAATGTAAAAGTTGCCTAATTTTTTTTTAAACATGCACACTATGCATAATATTCTAAAGGCTCACTTTAATTATTGATAAATGTAATTTAACTCTATGTATATAATACATATAGTTTTAAACCTACATTTAGAATTGAGGTTCTAAGTATGCCATGTAATCACATTTTTTCATGTACTTGGAGGATGAGACAACCCCTCCCCATGTTTATTTAAACATATGTAACCCACATTTGTAAAGTGTCAAAAAAATTCAATACATAAGTAGAATCAATTTTTGATTGTCAGTGAATGTGATTATGTATTTTCTCTCCAAGCTCTGTGTAATTATGTTCTATATTTTTTGGTTGTATGATTCAATAATTTTTAGTGGGCAATAGATATGATAAATTATTTCTTTTTATGATTAATATGCTAGTTTTAGATGTGCAAATTCTATTAAATAATTAGTAATTATATTGATCATTTTTTAGTAAGTTGATTATTTCATATTTTTGAGTGTGTATAAGTTATTTCAATTATATAGTTTTCTATGTATGTGTAACAACTATCTTAGATACCTCCCTAGTCTGATTCATAACCTCCTAAGTAAGGGCGTGTAAAAATTACTCTAAAAGGAGAAACATTTGACTAAGACCCTTTAGTTTCCTATATCAAACTAATATACACTATTGTGTGTGTGCAACAATTACTAGCAATAGACATTAGTTCTGAAAGCACTTGTCCACTTATAATCTATCATTAGAGGTGATTCCTAAAATAATAGAATCCTTCTTTCCTTCTCTACCCTTCCCTCCATTTTTGAGTTTATTTATAATATCTACCCACTTTAGATTAGTAACCATCCAATTACCAACTCACCTAGATTTTAAATTTATTTTAAATACCATGCATACATTCATAATATTGGTTAACAAACCACATGCTCTACCTAATATTATATCACCTAGTTTTTAAAACCATGTACCTACAACTTGTGCCCTAGAGTGGAGTTTACCTCCATTGAGATCCTGAAATGTTAGAGGCTACCTCATTATGAATTGGTGTGCATAAAAACCACATCAAGATTCTTTTTGGAACTATAAGAAGGGCCTTGAGCCTCTCTAATAAAAGAGGTTAATTTCTATGTTGAGCTCCACTAGATTCAATTAAGAGAGTGACCAGATCTAGTGCTTAGGCTAGTCTTCTAGTCTCACCCTTGTCAAATCATAGATAGCCTAGATTTTTACCAACCACCCTCATTAATAATAGAGCCACAACACTTTAATCAATAAGTAACACTCCCCCTATTAGTCATCCCATAGCTCAACCACCTTGGTCTATTAGATCTACCATTTCCATCCCAAGGGATGAGCATGACATACCCAAGAATATTGAAAAGTATTTACCATATTTCTCTCCTTTAGGAGGAAGAATGATATAAGAACACATCAAGTCTTTCAAATTTGCTTTGAGATTAATTAATTTTATTAATGAAGATATTGCATGCAAACTTTTTCCTTTTACACTAATGGATGTTTCTTATGATTGGTATCTTAATCTATAAGATAACTCCATTACTTCTTAGAACTCATGTCAAGCCACTTTTATTACATAACTTGGTCAAGTCATCAAGCCCAATTTGATATACTATAATTTTATTAGCATGAAGAGGGAGCCCAATGGACCAATTAATGACTTCAATGTAAGATTTTAAAAGATGTACACCTAGTTAATCTCAATGTATAAACTAGATGAAGTGTTAGTATTAGAGATTTACAAGAATGCTCTAGATCTAATTATTATAGTCTTCTAGCAAATGGTTATTATTAATAATACTTTGGCATTGGATTATGAAGAGGCCATCGACATTGATAGATATATTAATCCTCAAGTGATTGGTACACCTAGTGTCTAAAATGGCCTCTCAGCTTTGAATCTAGTTCCACATGTAAAGTATAATGTCCCAACATTTAATTAGAATTAGTTATACATGTTTCCTCATCTAACATAGGTGACACATCCAAATAATATATTTTTAAAAAACTATGAACAAGGCAATGGTTACCAATAGAATCAACATTTGGCTATCTTCTACAATTATTATCTAGATCATAGACTCTAAAGAATAGATTTGGATGCTATACAAAGTTCAAAAGTTAAGCAATGACTTCCTTGGCATGTAAAGAAAGATAGGAAACACCAATGGCCTAAATAAAAATTAGAATTAAAGGTCCCAAAGGTATAACATACCATTAAATATGCCTATAAATAATATAGACCAATATAACAAACCTCTAGAAATCAGTATAGTGGAGACAGCTCTACCTAATTAGTGTAGAATCCATAATACTTCTCAGCATGGTGAACTTGATTTTGTTGAATTCTATGCATCTTTTGAGATATTTCAAATAAAGGTGGTAATACAAGACTTGATGCATAATCCACTAGAATTCTACCAGGATTATAGCCCTTCATGCACTACTATGTTTTTTGATACTCATGAGTTTCCTTTCCCAAGTGAATTTGACAATATACTAGAGGACAACATTGATGAGATCCATAATTTCCATCAATTCTAAAAAGTTGGTTATAAATTGAAGAATAGGTATCTCTTCATAACTTTTAATCTTCCAAATACCATAGCCATTCCATCAAATCCAAAAGCTAATAACAATCCACTTCCCCCAAAAGGGAATGATCAACCTTAGAATAAGGAGTAGAGTAGAGGAGGGTATAACATTATTGAGGATATAAATAAAATTAGATCAAACATCACCCTTCATGAATTGGCTTAGATCACTAAACAAAAGTAATTACTATGGATTTTATCATAGGGAAGGCTTGGATGGAAAAGACAAAAGCTCCTATAGAGAAAGCAAAATCATCTGACACTAATGTCATATATAAAATCAAGCTAGAGGTACCACCTTTTTTTATAACTATTAGTGAATTTGGTAATAATATTCATAATTGATTAATCAATTCTAGAGCTTCAACCATTGTGATACCTACTTCTATTTTTCAAAAGTTTGGCCTAATTTCAAGCCCATCAAAGAGAATAGTCTCATAGTTGGATAAGATAGTAGTAATAATAATTAGGGAGTTAACTAATGTGCTTATTTAAATAGCATTTGATCCATGAGTATAGATGACTATCAACATCATTGTATTAGACATAGCTAAAGGGTATGGACTGTTACGAAGTAGGGACTAGTCTAAGACACTCAATGGATATCTCTCAACATATTTCTCTCATATTTGGCTACCATGGAGAGGCCTTCTAAACTACATTTAGATTGATTAGGAAAAAAGAATGAAGTATCCCATCATAGATTAAAATGTCAAGAATGAAGAGGTAAGTTATGAATCCCTAGCCTTGGTATTTATACTTTCACTACATGAAATGAAATACAAGAACTAGAATCCTATGACCCTAATTAGCTATTGAATCTCTACTTTTATGGTGTTAGATCCAAACAAGAATCAAGCATAAGAATTGAATTGGTGTATCCATAAGGGAAGAATTTCCTAGTAGTATATAGATCATAGTTCCCTTACACTAATAACAGGGATAAATATGAATCATTAATTTTGGTATTGCACTTTGCACTCAAAAACAATGTCAAGCAGTTATTAGTATACGGGGATTCAGAGATGGTAATCAACTAGGTTATAAATAAGTAATAATGTAAGTTGTCATATCTAAAAATATATAAACATAGAGCATGGGATTTGATTGAGAGATTTGAGGATTTTAATATAGTATTTATTCCCAGAGAATAAAATAAATATGTAGATTCAATATCTACTTCCACTATTAATTTGGAGCCTCTCCAAGAATCCAACATAAAGAGATTCTCCATTGAGCTAGTACCATGTCCTTTTCCTAAAAACATAGATAATTTATAAGTCTTTGATGATGACTACTAGATAACTTAGTTTCTAACCAACTCAAGATAATTTGAGTCCCAAATCATTGATGATAAGGAAATTAGCTATCTATGTCAAGCATAATTAGATGAGGAATGTGTCCTTGAGCTTAAATAAAACTATCTCCCAACTGGTTTGGTCTCCTTATAAAGATCATTTGATATATAACCCCAAGCTCAATAGAAAAGGTATCCTGATGTTAATGAGTCTAACTTCAAAAGGGAGAATTTGGGAGATGATCATAATGCACACTATGTCAACATTGGCCTCAGTTATACTCTAGAATAAAGGCAATGGGTGAAGGATTTTCTCACCCAATACAAAGATGTGATTGTATGTACATATAAGTAGTTGAAAGTTTATGACCCAAAATTCATCACCCATATAATTCCACTAAAACTAGACCAAAGCCATTTAGACAAATATAAATACTAATGAATCCTATCCTAGAGACTCTCATTCAAAGAGAAGTGGAAAAGTTGTTAAGTGTAAGAATATTCTTCCCAATTATGGACTCTACCTGGTTGGCCAATTTCATCCTAGTCAGAAAGACAACTAAAATTAGAAGACATAATTAAAATTACATTTACCATAAAGTGGGGTACGTATGTGTATAATAGGATGCCTTTCAGCCTAATAAATATAGAAACTACCTATTAGTAAGCAATAGATCATGTATTTAAAGGTTTAATAGGTAAATGTATAATCATCTACATGGATAACCTCACTATTTTCTCCAAGAATAGGAATGATCATGTAGGTCATATGTAGTCAGTCATTGAAAGATGCCAAAGGTTTGGCATTTTGATAAACCCAAAATGAGCATATTTATAGTAACTAAAGGTAAGCTTTTAGGACATATGATTACCAAAGAATAGATCATCATCGATCTACATAGAATCTAAAGGATTTCAAATATTACACCACTAAATAGAAAGAAGGAGCTCAAGTCATTCTTTGGGAAGATTAATTTCATAGGGAAGCTTATTTCAGGATTTGTAGAAATTATGAGATGTCTAAATGCAATGCTTAAGTAGGATACTAAAATAGAGTTGATAGCTAAGGCCCTAAAGTATTTTCAAGACATCAAATATGCTATATCTTAGGCCTTAGTACTTATTAGTCCATATTTCACAAAGGACTTCTACTTATACTCATTTACTTCAAAACATAGAATTATTATTGTCATAACATAAAATAAATATGAAACTGAGCATCTTGTTGCATTCATGAGCACAAATTTGAAGGATGTATAACTTAGGTACTCCATGATTGATAAGCATATCTTCACTCTTGTCAAAGTGGTGAATAAATTTTTCCACTACATCTTGAGGAATAAGACTATCACCATCATACCTAACCCATCTACCAAGTTTACCTTATGATAAAATGAATTGGGATAATTTAGAGGAAAATGGATGGTAAAGCTATAATTATTTGATATAGAAATCAATCCTACTAAGATCATTCAAGGACAATGCATCATCCAACTCATGATTGAACTTGACCCACATATTACTATTGAAGAGGTTTGTGAATCCTAGGTATCCATAGGGGAATGGTATACTAGCATAATTCAATATCTACTTATAGGTACTTATTCCCCAAAGCTCAATAAATAATGTAGGAGAGATTTTAGGCTCAATTATGCTCACTAAATTTTTAATAAAAGAGTCCGTTATAGCATAAATTATGAAGGCATATACCTTAGATGTGTATTTTTAGAAGAGGCTCAAGAGATTCTAGAAAACATACACCAAAATATAGGTAGTGGTCATCCATCTAAGAACACCACAACACACAAAATGTTAAGAATGGGCTATTATTAGCCAATAGTCTTTAAAGATTCCCACACTCATGTCAGAATATGTCATGAATGCCAAGATATAGAAAAAAAAAGTACATGCAGTAATGCCCTTATAACCTATTATTAAGGGAAGTCCATTTACCTAATAGGGGTTGGACTTCATTGATATCATTAACCTAAACTCCTCAGTAGGTCATAATTTTGTACATATTGTCATAGATTATTGTACCTAATGGATTGAAGCAATGGCCATAAATAATTCTAGAGCACAAGATGTGATTCAATTCTTAGAGGAACACATCATAATTAGATTTGGTACTCCCATTTATATAATCTATGATAATGGTCTAGCATTCATATCAGTTAAATTCACTAAATGGGATCATGATACTCAGGTCATCTTTTTACCTTTACCCTCAAGGAAATAGATTGGTTGAATCAATGAATAAGAAACTAATAGATGTAATTAGTAAATTAGTTGAGGATAAGCCTAGGGACTAGCATAATCTACTTAAGTATGGTCTTTGGGTAAATTAAATTAGATATAAGTAGGTCCTCAATGTCTCACCCTATCTACTAGTGTATGGTCGTAAGCCAGTATTCCCAATCATGATGAAATTGTCAACTTATCAATTCATGCAAGAATATATGAAACTAGATGACAAAGAAAAATCTTTAATACTAGATATAATATAAATGGAATACTTAAGGACTAAGGTCCTATAGACTTTCAACAAACATCAAAACTTAGTCAATATATGGTTTGATAAAAGATCAAATGTCAAGGCATTTAGGATCTTTGATCTATTGCTTCCTTAGGATAAATCCCATGAAAAGAAAGGATATCATGACAAATTTTCCCCACTATGGATTGTACCATATCATATTTTAGAGATCTTAGGAAATAATTATTTTCATCAGAGGGGCCTTCAAGGTAATTAACTCACATAGCTAGTTAACATATAGTATATGAAGCATTACCTCATGGATGTACCATTTGAAGATGCCCCCGATTGAATAAAACATGGTAGAGGTAGTATTAGTTTAGTTTCCATCTTTCTTACTTTAGTTTTCAATCTTTATTAGTTTATTTTTCATGATTTTTAGTTTATTTTCCATATTTATTATTTTATTTTTCATGTTTTATTAGTTTAGTTTCTTACTTTCTTAGTTTAGTTTTCATGTTTTCTTAGTTTAGTTTCCAACTTTCGTAGTTTAGTTTTCTTGCTTTCTAGGTTAGATTCCTATTTTTATAGGTTAGTTTCATGATTTATAGTTTTGAAATTTTTGTTTCCTATGATAATTTAAATTTTTTTATTCACACCATAACCAAGCCAACATCATACCAGTTGTGTCCCTATTATATGCTTAAATTGATATATAAGGGAAAGGGAAACTGCAAAGGGATTCACAACTTGGGGTTGTTTCACAATCGGTTATGCTTTTATGTTTGAATTATTTAGGACATAAGTATGTAAACATAGTCATTAAAAGTTGTGTCATAATTGAATATTTCTAATAGGGATGTGAAAGTTTCTCTAGAATACTTCATATTAATTTAGAAAGTTTTCTCACTCCATTAGACCAAGCTCATTTTTTCATATTAATACTTATTTGAAGGTGATGATCACTAGTGTAGATGTAACTAGAATGGATGTTCTAGTAAATGATATTTTTTGATAACTACACTAGCTCACAATGTTTTGGTCTCTCCTCCTTCCATTTAAAAAAAGAAAAGAAAAAAACTAATATGTTTTGAAGAATGGATCAATAAATCCTGAAGAAAATCTAAAAGCAGATCAAAGGCTCACATGATGAAATAATTTTAATGTGCCATGCATTACGAGAAGTGTAAAATGAATTAAGAGGAGATAAATAACCCAAGTTATCTTTGTTAGGTCTATGGATGCCTAACTAGTAGTAGAGCAATGCCTGAGCTTCCCTAATTTAATAAGCTTTAAAAAAAACTATATCAAAACTTACAACTACTCCAAGCCTTTGAAAATATCCTCACAATAAGGGTTAAATGAACATCACTTTATCACACATAGATCCATGGATGAAAATTCAATTATGTTTTATGATTTAGTTGGGAGTCTCTTTCACATCTCTCATTCTAATATTTTTTTATGGTATAGTTCATGTCTGATTTGAAATTGCTTACCAAAGTTCTACATTCTCAAATACTAAAAAGTATTCCCCCTATAATTCATTATTTTAGGCTCAATATACACCCTTGGAGAGAGTTCTTTAGGCTCCCTCCAATTAATCTACATAATTGGAATAACCCCAAGCTGTGGGTCACCTATAATGAGGTTGGACCTTCAAAGAAGGGTAGATTCCACTTGATGCTCACATAAACTAATGTAAATTGCTGAGAAAAGGGTTAAAAAGGGTTTAAGGACTCATAATAAGGATAAAATTTTATGTACAAAATAAAAATGGAGACTCTCATAAGCTTGAACCCACACTATATATATGGAAGACAATGTTAGCTTACAGAACCTCAAAATCTAGTTGATTGCATAAGTGTTTCATATAAGAGGTTCAGGAAATAATGAATGAAAAAAAAGAGGAGTTATAAGACTCACTGAGATCTCATATTAATGTAAAAAATAACACTAATCCAAACCTATAAATAACTTTGAAACACCTTGAAAAAGGTCAGAAAGGAGGACAATGGATGAGGAAGACTCTCCTTCACATAATGCCATCATGCACAACTCACCAAACACAAATCCAAGGCAAGAGATAGGTAAAGAAAGTCTTATATTTCATCAAGAGGTAGTTATTACAAATGATTTATAGGGTTTAGCCTAATCAAGTTGAGCATATTTTATAATATCTCAAATAGTATCCTTATCCCAAAATAGAATGAAAAAATCTAAGAGTTGAGAACCCTTATAATGGAAAAGAGAATGGGGTGACATAGGAGAAAGGAGAGAGAGAAGAGGGAACACACCATCTGAGAATAATTAATAAGCTATGACCTTTCAAGGGATTCCCCACCACCCTTTTGATTCAATCAGTAATAATACATCATAGACCACATAGCCTTCATTTACTCCAATAGTCTTTAAGCTCTTTTCATTGGTTGACAAACCTACACAAGAATACAAGGGTTTTTTTGTAGATGATGGGTCATGATACTTTTAAGGAGAAAATATATCCAAAGACTTTGATCAACATTGAATTCTCTTAGCTACAAGTCCTAACCACCAGATCCTTTTCTTTGATCCTTCACACCATCTCCCATTGAAGACAAAACTTTCATGCTCATGGATCTAATAGAATAATGGATTTTCCTACTTTAGATAGTTTCCTATTCAAATATGGCCATGCTAAAGGATGATAAGTCTCTTAAATAATCATATACATCTACCCTTGATCAAATCTAGACCAAATCTTTTCTATAGATGAAAAACCAATCTCCTTTATTAGATTTGTTGTAGCCACATATATTGATGCAGACCTATAGACTACATATATTTTCTCTTGATATATATTAGGTCTATAAGACCTATTTTTGCCTTTAATTATCTATAGAAAAAAATAACTTCATTATATATAGGTCTCCTTTAAATAATGACAAACACAGTTATAGAATGAACCTTATATGCCATGAATCTCCGAACCAAAGATCTATATTTAGATTTAATGGTGCCATTTTATCATTGATTACCTTGACTACATCATTATGTCAATTTAATGTCATTAAAATGAACTTTAATTGTGATGGGATGATATTTGAAATAATTTTTTATATTAGTTGAAAATAACTCCTTTAGTTTGACCTTATCTATTGAATATTGTTAAAGCCAATCAAATTACTCCAACCTGTCTTTACTCCCATTATATTTGTATATCCTCATTTTTATATCTTTACCTTTTGACCTCCTATGCACCATTTATCTCCTTAGTAAAAATTAATGTGGTCCATTTATTTCTTACCATGAAAATCCTTTGACATGTTGACTTTCACTCATACTGTTAGATTAAGATGTACAAAGTAATGTGAACCATTGATCTACCTAGGCCCACTTTGTTTCCATTTCCTATGTACCATTACATCATTGGTATGAAAAAACATTGATCATTGATCTAGATTGGACCCATCTTCTTATCAGTGAACATGCACCATTGGATCTCTACTCAATAAACCTACACCATTAGATCTTGTCTAACTTATAGCCTTTTAAGGGATTTTAACCCAAGGTACATTTTGACTTGTTTGACCTAAGCATGAACTATTAGATTTTTGTTATCAGTATGTGATCTTATGGATATCATTAGATATTGATTGAATTTAAACCTTTTAAGGACTTTTTGAATCTAAATGGTTATTTATGAAGCTCAAACTTGTCACTTGCATGAACATCCTACTCTAAATGTCCAACTTTGAAGATTTATAACATGAAATAGAAATGTTACATGGAGAAAATTGAAGATCATGTTCCTAGCATGAATAAATCCATGGAACTAGAATATTTTGCCTCTCAAGGATATCTAAGGTTCACTTATAAAATACATAATTAAACTAGTTTAATCTATTTTTATGTGATGTCTTTATGACATTCTAGTTCATTTAAACTTGTGCTTGATCTTTTATATAAATCTCTAAGGCTTGGATGAACTCCTAAGTCTTTTTAAACTCATCCCTAACCTTGAACTGCTTCGACATCATAAAACCTACTTAGATCTTCTTCTTTTTAACTCTAGACCTGTTTCAAGCCTTTGGTCTACTCATTCCATCAAACCATGCAAAATCTTTATATGTGGGCCAAAATTTGGCCAATAGTCACCATTTTTTGTACCCAACATTCCCCTTTTATAATTCATAAATGGGGCCCCATGTTCTTTTATTATTTGGCTTTTTTTGTTAATACTCCCTTTGTATATCTATGCAAGTTTTATGAGATTGCTCCTTAATCTTTACACTTAGAAGTATAAAAAATGATGTTATACATTTTATTACTCACTTATTAATGTCTCCTAGGAGATTTTTTACTATGAAAGTTTTGGGACTTAATTTTATTTAGAGAAATTATTCGAGACTTGATCTTTGAACATTTTTCTCTAGCCTTCTTTATGAGAGCTTTGTTCTTTGGAACTTATGTTCAAGATTTATTCATCAGATTTGGTTTTCAAAATTTCCATATCAGATATTTTATTAAAAAATTTAGATCATAATATTTTTTCTATATTTTCTCATCAATTTTTTAATTCCTTAACTTATGTTCTAATTTCCTTTTATTCAAAACTTATGTTTAGAATTATCCTTCATCAAAGTTTTTGTATCAAACTTTTTATTCAAATTTTCTATGTTGGATATTTTATTCAGATATTTTATTTCAAAATTTTGTTCAAATGATTATTCTAAAGGACTTGGTTTTTATTCAGAACTCTTATTCATAATTTTTGTATAATAACTTTTTTTTAGGAATTTTCATTGAACAATTTGTCCAAAATAGTCATCATTGGATTTTTTTACTTCAAAGCTTTTATTCAGACATTTTGTTTAAACATTATTCACAAGGATTTTAGTTTTCAAGCATTTTGTTTGGGTTTTTTGTTTGGATCCTTTTGATTCACAAGAATTGTTGTCTAGGTCCCAACATAAAACCTGACTCTTGACTGCCAAGAGCCTGCTAGACTTAGCCAACAAAGTGGAACTACCTCCTGACACTTACCAAAAGAATGTAAATACCAAATAAGCTAATGAGATTTGAATTATGTAGGTAAAGTAAATTATATAAATTTTGGAAATTAAAAGTGCAAGAACTATAATTAAATGTAAAAGGTTATTTATATGATGTGTAGGTATCAATTTATTCATTGCTCATAATTGAATTTGAACTCAATGTCTATTCTATGAACAAATCCCTAGCTACTTATGAATCCATTACAAATAATAAACCAATAGAAAAGAGTTTTCATGATACATGAAAATAAACTTTGAGGACACCAGATAATTTTAATGGCATCATCATCTAATATCTTTAGAGGAGTACTTCCACCATCCCCATTCTCCATCAAGGACTCTATAGAGTTTATAAACATGATGTTTGATGAAAAAATATTTGATAATATGTATAATAACTACTCAAAATTATGGAAATTTATTAATTCTATAAATTCATTTTCACATGAAAAAAATATATCACTCACATAATGACAATTGGTTACAAACTTACTCTCTCTTAAGAGACAAAAACTACACTTCATGATGGATAAGCTTGAGGTTATGCCTTGCATCAACCTACTATGGGACTTTTTATTTGTTTGTATGATTACACAAAATTCCTTATGTAACCATATAGATCACCAAATGGTCATTTACTACATCATTAGGGATGAATTCTAAAGGGACTTATCTCTACCAGTTCTGAATGCAATATTTGATAAGCATAGGTTGGTAACATAAAACAAACATAATTCAATCAACAAAGTTCTCAAATCATGTCTTCTCCCTAAGGAGACTATGGTCCTAAAGGTAAATTATCCCACTTCCATTATCATATTTAGAATGGGGGTTTGTATTGGGATGGCCTTATTGAACAGAATGTATGACATGCCAAGTATCCATTTTATCAACCTAGATTAGGTGTCATTATTGGATATGATAATGATTAACGATGTAAATTTTTCCATAGGAGAGATGATCAGCTTCAAGCTAAGGGAATAATATTTGTGTAAGATTAAGAGGCCTAATTTAGAAATCCACCTTTACCTGATGTTATATTTTCTTGATGTAATAATGGGCATAGTGTATAAGGACTTGGGAGAGCTATAAAGCCCAACCACAGATTGTATAAATAATTATATTTATGATTACTATCAATTGATGAATATATATGAATATAAAAATAATATGGTTTGAATTATCAAGGACATGTATCCTCAAGTATGGAAAGTAATTCATGAGGCCCCAATTCCTAAAATTTCCAAGAGCATAATAGACACACTAGCCCCTTGGGGTGACTACTAGTTATATCTAAACTATATAGTGATCATGGTTTTCAATAATAATGACCACCTCTTTTTCCTCCCCAAGTACATGATAGATAAGCTAGTAGAGCAATAAATTAAATATTAACTTTGGTGGAGAGTGGAGAAGGATTTAATAAAATAGAAGAAAATCACATTTTATGGACCTCACATGATCATAGGAAAAATGTGTTATACAATGAGGAATCACGTTAGGGATATGCGAAATAAGAGGAAGAATTATTAGTTGCCTACCTTACCATATAGAGATTGGGATCCTCATAGTCATATACAAAAACATATCTATGGATTTGGTATTCCATACCAACATGTTCCCTATGAACATGATTTTCTATTCTTAAATGCAAAGAATGACTCCCAGGTTTTAGAAAGGATAAAACTTGAAGGCCTTAAAAAGGATCATTTAAGGATAATTTAGTAAGAGCCTTCAATTTTAGTTCAATAAATACATACTAGGCTACCACCTCCTAAAGGATGGACTACTTCAAATTTATGATATAACCAAACCCCACAATAAATGGAGATATAAGGGGAGCCTTCCCAAGATCTTCCCTTTATATTAAAGGTTGTTACTAAAGATCCTAGTTTGAGTGAAATTGATCCTAAGGGAGCTAAATTAATTTACTTGGACTCCTCTAATTTAGAGGACCAAGAACACCTAGTTGCATTGCCATTTCAAACACCTACAACTGTACCACAAGTATAGGAGTCTATAGTGCAAGAGGTAGCTATAGATTTAGCTACTACCTCAATTCAACAAGGCTCCTCCTAAAATAAAAAGGATATTATTTATTATAAGAGGAAGCTAAGGGATCCTCCCCTCATATATAATATGATAGTTTATCAACCATAGGGCCTACCTTGATTTCTCCTAAAATAATTAGAGACATAACAAGAAATATATTAAGAGGAATAACTAGAAAGAGAAAAGACATTAAGTCTTAAAGTCAATAAAGGGAAGACACTAAGTGAAGATGACAAATCAGGTAAGAAGGTTTAGCCTTTAGACCCTTCTTCCTAAGTTTCCTCATTTTTTCCCATTTTTGATTCAGTTCCTATTGGTGTTGTTTTAAATACCCCCTTGCTCACCCCTAAAGTGGAGGATGTCACCTCCACCCTAATGTTTCAATTTCCTCTATCATTGTCTTGAAAATACCTTTGTTCACTCCCAAGGTAGAAGATGTTTCTTATACCACTATTATTTCATTTTCCCTCAGAGTTACAACTACATCCATTATTAACACCACTACTAATATTCCATCTGAAACTAACATAGTCATGACCATGAAAAATAAAATGGCCACTAATAAAATTAAAATACGATTGGCTAGTTCCCAACTCCATGTTTCTTCCACATAGATTAATTTTCCAATACCTTCTACCAATTCATCCCAAGAGACTACTATAATATCCTCAAATAAGGCCAAAATGGGTAAACCAGTATATGTAGTCTATCCACTCCCCCAATATGGAGGAGTGGATTGGTCTAAAATAATATATTCATCCCTTTTTGATCTAGTTCTCAAAGGAGCCACAGAGCAATCAGAAGAAGATCTTGAGGTAGAATATAAAACTAATGATAAGAAATCAATATACCCTACCCAATTAGTGATTCCACCATGAGCAGTGGATCTTAGATCCAAGGCTTCCCAAAATCCTAATTTTAAAATTACATAACTTCCATTGATAACCTCCTTATTTCACCAATTATTTAATTCTAAAAATAGAAATGAGAATATATTAAAATTATTGATTTTATACACTACTAATAAGGTATACAACCATTTAGACCTAATGACACCATTGGAAACATCAAATTCCATCAATTTGGTGGTCATTAGAACATAAGAAGATATAGAGTAGGTTACAGTAGCTAGGGTAGTCATGCCCAAATACCAAAAGCATGAAACTCTCATATTGCATATTTTGGATGATTTGAAATTATCAAAGGTAAGAGATGATACAGGCAAGCTAATCAATAGAATTGATTTTGACCAACTCATTCAGGAAACATCCAACAATTTCAATCAGAGCTTACAAGGGTTAACACTTGAGGATATTGAATCGAAGTTGATTTTTGTGAGAAAGAAGGTAACTGAAGTTGGGATTTTAAATATCAACATCCAAAATATGAAAGTAAAGCATATAAAAATCTTAGAACAAGTTAATAGGGTGCACAAACACTCATTACTTAACATAGATATCATAAAGTAGCATCATGATGTGGGTCATAAATGTTATCTTGAGATAGAAGTGAAGAAAAATAATACTGAGGTTGTAACATCTAGTTTAGTGCCAACATAAATAGTAATGATTCCCATAAGCATCCATGCAAACATCCACTTAGCCTTAATTGAAAGGGATAGTTTTATGCATGTCTATTTAATGTAATGGTGTTAAGTTTTTTTACTCATAATTTTCTTATGTTATAAATTAATGAAAAATTTTCCTAAATTTTTTGTAAACATGCACACAATGCATAATATTGTAAAGGCTAACTTTAATTATTGATAAATGTAAGTTAACTATGTGTATATACTACATACAATTTTGAAATTATAGTTAGAACTAAGGTTCTAACTATGCCATGTAATCACATTTTTTACATGTTATTGAGGATGAGGTGACCCCTCCCCAATTATATTTAAACATATGTAACCCTAATTTGTAAAGGGTTAGAAAATTTTAATACAAAAGCAAAATCAAGTTTTGAATGTCAGTGAATATGTTTATGTATTTTCTCTCCAAGCTCTATGTATTTACTTTCTATATTTTTTGGTTATATGATTTAATAATTATTATTTGGAAATATATATGAGGAATTCTTTCTTTTTATGATTAATATGCTAGTTTTATATGTGCAAAATCTATTGTATAATTAGTAATTACATTGATCATTTTTTAGTAAGTTGATTATTTCATATTTCTAACTGTGTATAGGTTCTTTCAATTATATAGTTTTCTAAGTATGTGTAACAACTATCTTAGATACCTCCCTAGTCTAAGTCATAATCTTCTGAGTAAGGGTGTACAACAACTACTCTATAAAGAGAAAACTTTGATAGAGACCTTTGAGTTTCATATATCAAACTATTCAATATTTCTTGACCATGTTTGTCTATTTTTGTGCAAAAATTTCTAACAATAGACATTGGTTCTAAAATCACTTGTCCACTTAGAATCCATCTTGAGAGGTGATTCCTAAAACCATAGAATCCTTCTTTCCTTCTTTACCCTTCCCTCCATTATTGAGTTTATTTATTATATCTACTCACTCTATATTAGTGACCATCCATCCACCAACTCACATAGATTTTTAATTTGTTTTAAATACCATTCATCCATTCATAATCTTGGTTAATAACCCATATGCTCTACCTTTTATTCCATCACTTGGTTATTAAAACTACATACCTATAACTCATGCACTAGAGTGGATTTTACCTCCAATGAGATCCTAAAATGTTAGAGGATACCTCATTACAAATTGGTATGCATAAAAATTGCATTAATAGAAACCCTAGGGGTATGATCAGTTAACAAATCATATTCATCAAACAGGAATAGTTGGATTATCGTAATGAAGTGAGGAGTGTAAGAAGCATGACTTTGGTGTTTGTAGTAAAACCTTATTAGACATGAGGCATACTAGATAAATAAGGTCATATTAAGAGTATAGTGGATGCCAAATAGAGGAATTACTTGTTTACAATAAACATAAAAAATTATGGGAAGATAAGTGTAGTATTAAGATCAACTCATGAAGGTTAATTTATATAGGAAAATAAAATGGACCTACCTTCCCACATTATGTTCCCCATTCCTCAATACCCCTTATAGAGTTTTTATCCTACTATAAAGATTAGGTGCTTGCATGAGAAAGTAGGTAACACTATATATAAATGTGGAATCTCATATTCCAATTTGCCAACCTACCACACCCTAATGTACATTAACTTTATTATGAGGCCAACTATAGAGTTTAATATTTGATTAAAAATAGGAGATGTGCTTAAATATAAATCATGTATTTTAGTGTAATTTTAACTCTTTAATATTCATTTTTTCCTTTTGATCATTTCTTTTTATTTAATTTATTTATCTTTTAACTTTTATGGATTTTTCTATTCCTCCTCCATATGGGTTCAAAATAACCATTCATGAGTGATAAAGGTGATAAACATAAATAAGTTATAATTTTGGCTATAAGAGACAAAATATCTAGATACATTTACATGTATTACTAAATAATTAGATTTTCCTAAAAACCAACAAGTGATCTCAAGTATTAACCTTATGTTTTCTTAGTGTGAAAAAGGAAATAACAAGGGATATATGAAGATAAAAAGAGATATATGTATATAGTGATACAATGCATTGATTATATGGTAAAGATATAACTAATGGATGTGGGTTTAATAACCATGTCACAATAATAGTTATCTTGATTTTAAAAGACAAAACAAGAATGAGATAGAATTTTGAAGAAAAATTAAGCCATGTAAAATGAAATTAAACCATAATATTAATGCATGATATATTCATTTTAAATTAAAAGATGTGATAGATAAAATAAAATAACCCATGAGACATAAAAATAATAAAAATACCTATATACAAATCAAATCTAAATAATATAAATGTGTGATGAATAATGTGATAGAGCACCATGATGTGTTCATAAATACTGATAAATATTGGTGCAAATATCATCCATAACATTTGACACATCCTTATGTAATTATATTCTAATGTTAATCATAGTCTCATCAATCTTCATAAAAATTCATGAAAAGACTTCGTGTCATATCATCTATATAGAAAATGTAGGTATGCTATAATTAGTGTGATATTCTTGAGGTATCTCCTATATGGGATACTCAATGCAAGGAATAGGTGTCAAACTATGAATGATATCCATAAATATATGTAAATGTGTAGGTTGAAGAGGAGGAACCTTTGTCTTCGAATGACCTAAATCATGAAGCAAAATTATTGAAGGTGTGAACCATGGAAAATCCTAAAAATACTACTAAATCACTTAGCATCTATCAGTATGGTGTGTATTACACTAATGCCAAAGACATCAAAACTCCCCATATTGAGTAATATACTCTAGGAGTACCTTTGGGGTATTAGGTTCTTGTCTTTTGGTTGTGTTATATTTAAATAAAGTGTATCGATGTATTGTTTTAGTTATCAGTAACGAGTAGAAGAATGGTTATGTGTACCATGATAGTAACAAGTATGTCTAGTAGTATATGGTGAAGGTCATATATCTTTAGTAGCATAATAAGATGCCTAATGTTGTTAGTGTGTAATAAAATCCTTGGCCAAGTGACTGAAAATGATATGGATCTCACAATAAGGATTATATGCCCATCATTGTGGTAAAGGATCAATTTTCAAAAAAGGTAGTATGTCATCACCAATGAAACTTAAAATAGTATAAATACTAGGCTAAGACACATTAATGGATGAACTCACATTGGGTTGAATTAATGTAAATAACATATTTGGAGTAAGCTATGAGGATCATGGTATCTATCAAACGGATGCGGTCCCATCATGGAATAATCCATAGTCATACTTTGAAGAGGCTCAATAGTGATTAGAGTAGTGTGTGTGTGTGTGATCCATTTTAGACCTGTGAACATCAAAATAACTAATATTAGGTAATATAAAAATAAAAAGAACTACATGAATGGAACTAAGATAATGTTATAAATAAGAATGATATCTAAGTATCTATGCATCTTTAGCTTGAAAAACTTTAGATAAAAATAGATCATCTAAAGAATATCCATCATCAAAAACATAAGTGTAAAGTTAAATAGCACATGCATCGATGATTTTATCAGTTGAAGAGGCATGATGAATAGAATTCCTAGTTTTTTCTAAGGTAACCAGAATTTCATCACATGGTAGTTGATAAGATTGAGGTCATAAAGGAGGTAATTGAGAAATTATTGTAAAAGAGATTAATTTTTTTTATTTTTAAAATAATCTCATCTTGTTCATCATAGTCTAAATCTAAAAGGTTAGGTGGTATGTTTCTTATTAATTAAATATGAGCATTATAACCTCTATTAGAGTTAACATGATAATTGAAATGTTTTGATTCATGAAATGGGATGTTAGGTAAGGGTTCAAGTGTGGGTATTTTGAAAAAACCTCTTTCTTGGAATTTTTCAAAATTCTAAGGATTTGTATCGACTTTAATCTTTTATATGACACTATTATATGGGAATTTGACACATTGGCATGTAGATGAGGCAATTACTCTCATTTGGCATGTCCAAGGTCAGCTAAGTAAGATATTATATGAGAGTGTAAAGTTAAATATCA